>OY282449.1:52149957-52494957 GCA_958295655.1 Palloptera scutellata
TTTATTTATTATAAAAATATAATTGCTGCGTACCTTTTCCACCGCGATTTGCCTTAGTGCTTGAGTAGCGGTGTCTGATAACGGGTCTTCTAAATGTTGGGTTGGTTGCTGCGGTGGACTTCGTTTCTTCTCGGCTTCTCGATTAGTAATAAAAAATTCTTTAAACATTTCGTTAAAATGTCTAAAGATTGCCGAAATATTCCCGCTATTCTCTCCAAACTTAACGAAAGGAAAATCGAGCTGGTAAGGGTTGCCAGGATTACAAAATATTAGCTTAATCCTAATGAACATTAAAATTAGGGCTACAGGCTTAAACAGAAAGAGTATTAGCCTTTTCTTTCCTAGTTTTTAGACCTATTTAGCTGTTTTTTTTGCAAATTTTTTGGCCACACTGAACTGGCGGTGAGCTGGATTGTTACCGTGCTCATTAGGGGTTGCTCAAATAGCACAGGAGGATGCATCACGTGCCACATGAAGTTGAGTATATTGCTCAGAATGATGCACCACGTTGAAGTGAGAGAGGGTGAATTCAGTGATTTGCTGTGTTCCTGCTTGTCACAAACCGTAGCACCTACCCCCCGCCCCCCGACCTCATCCCATATTGTTTGATAGTAATTTTAATTTTTTGGAAGAATGTATCGATTACAATGTCCTTAACAGAGATTCTCTTTGTGTTTTTTGTATTCAGTGGAATATAAACTGAACGCTAGCATTGAAAAGTTCGATTAAAACGAAACGCAGAGTTGTAATTAAATAGCACACAGCGTTGTATTATACTCGTATTATTGACAAGCAAAAGGATATTTGTAAAATATTTGCGTGTGTGTGTGAGTGTGTGAGTGTGTGGAAAGCTCATTACAATTTCACCGCAACTAATTACGATCCATTATTATTTAATTACACTAGGCTAACGATTAAAAATTTGATTACTATTACTTTTTTTTTTTTTGGTATTTACCATAGTTAAGAGCTACGTAGTTTTTCCATTTTGCTGGGCATTTTTTCGATTTTGTGGCCATTTCCGTTTCGCATAACATGCATTTACGCACACAGCAAGCATGGCGCAATGGTATCTAACTTATGAGAAGCTTCTGCCGCTGGTTTGCCATTGCGGACGCCACCACCACAAGCACCACAACCGCCAGTTCCACTGCCATTGCCACTGCCACTGCCACTACCACCCATTGGGCGGCTAAAAGGAAAGGAAATAAGCTTGCTAGCTCGTTGCCTCATAATTAATATCCTTTTATTTTTGCTGACATTATCATAATATGCTGTTGCTCGCTACTGCTGGCTGCTGCTGGCTACTGGCTACTGGCTACTAACTACTGGCTACTGGCTGCTGCTGCTGCTGAGCAGTTGCTTTACTGCTGCCACTCCATTTGCCACATTGTTTTAGCTTTCACCTTCTTTAGCCCAGCTCTAGCGTTTCTCGCCAATTTGGTTGCTTCTACGTACTCCTCGTTGAAGTTACAAGTATGGTTCGTCGTAGTCCTTTCAGCCGTTACTCATAATAGTAACAATAATCGCTACTGTTGGGCCTTGGTGTTTGTGCGATGATTATGTAAAAGTGGGTGGGGAATGCAATGACGTATGCCAAATATGCCCAGCCACAGGCCGCATGCCGCATGCCACATGCAGTGAATTGGCCTTCGTCCAAGTTTTTGACATCCTTCCTTTCCTTTTTGCCTTTTTGTTTTTTCTTCGTGTTGCCGTTTATTACAACAATAGAAAAATTAATGTGCGGCCCTCTGATTCGAGACCCATACACGAGATCCATATCCTACAAACGATACAAGTACATGAGTGTGTATGTATGTGTGTGTGTGTGTGTGTGTGTGTTTATGACCGTAGAAGGTAGGTGGACGCCTTGCGGAAGTGGTCGCACATCGTTATGCCAAGTTGTTGCTTTATGTTTATCCTTGTACATTATAAATGTCAAACTGTACCCAGTAATTTTCTTAGGGGGTTACTTTGAAACGCAAGGAAAGAAAACCACAAACAAATACGTGAAAATGTGTAAGGCAAAATCACATCATGAAGTCACCCAATCACATTTGATTTAAGCTTTTACATGAACAAAAATTTGTTAGAATTTGCTAGTTCTCGCTCACGAAACTGTTTACATACCATAAGTAGTTTGATGAAGGTTTTGAATGGTGCGATCTTTGTGTCCCAGAGTAAACGACTGTCAGCTGGATGGGTTGGGTGAAGAAGGCCGATTGTGCGGAATCGATTACACTTTCTTATCTAAGGGTGCTGCAAATGAACTCATGGCCTCACCTTGATGTGGAGAGGGAATCCTCAACTGTCGTTTTAAGAATCTGAAGCTCAGGCCAAAAGGCAAAAAATCTCATAACACAATGGAACACTTTTTTAGCACCACAGTTAAACTTAATACAAATCAAAAGGGGCGTTCTCCTGAATAGGGAATGGTAATTGGTTGTGGCCGTTAGTGGTCAACAACTTCAAGATATAGCCTTGAAAAGTTGGTAATCCAACAAGTGCAAATATTTTTAATGAGGTTAAAAGTGGGAAAAGAAGGTTTTGGAGATCGAGAAACCCATTTTTGATACAAACGGCTGGACAAAAGTTCAGTGGCAACCCGCTAACGAAGGTCATAGGGAAAAATAAATATATAAAAAGGGATTTTTCGACATTTCGTCGCTTCTTCTCATCAAATAATAATGCCCATGCTAAATTATTACAGTCTCAACGAAATAACTCAAAATTTTTACCACTTGCGACCAAACCATATACCTTTCCCTATTCAGAGCTTACAAAATTCCTCATAAGCCTTTCATACTAACTGAGATCATGTACGTAAGCTTAAATAACCCGAGATTGGATTGATTTTAAATTTTTTCCGTCTGCCGACCGTCAACTTTATTTGCCGCCAACTTATAGATCACCCTGTCGCGGCCGCTAATACGCTGCGCCCAGACAATGTAGCCGTTTCTACGCTACAGGTTGCAACACCACGTAGTAAACTATCTAATTTAATTTCTTTTAACTACGCAGTAACTTTCCATAATGCCATTCACATCCCTCGGCAGTCGTGTTATCCTTGAAGAGGCTACATAAAATTTTGATTGAAACAACAGAAAAGAAAAAAGAGGAAAATTGAAAAAAAAGTAAAAAGCAACAACAAGAGAAAACAAAGGAAGGCAGCCAGCGACAAGAATAAACGAACTCCTGTTGCTCCCTGTTGCCAAGTGCGTTGTCCTTCCTAGCCTGCCCTCTCTGCTTTTCCGTCATCCGCTGCTAACAAGGACAATGCTAGAACGCAATATATGGAAAACAAAAATAAACAATAGAGCAGCATAGGAAACAAACAACAAAAAATTTAATAGCTTGAACAGAATGGCACAGGATAAAGTGCGAAATGAAAGAAAGCTTCGGGGGATAAAAGTATTGAAGGCGCCTGGGACTCGAGGATATGCGCGTATATGGGTCGATAAGCCAACAGCAAAGCGGGAAAAAAACGCAAATAGGAAATGTGAAAATATTCAGAAAAAAGAGTGTGTGTAAAAAAATGGGGTTGAAATTGAAAGGAAAGTGTAGTAATGTGTGTGTAGAAGTAATGGAAGTGGAAGGAACAATGACGCCGCGCGAAGATTTCGCTATGATGGTGTGGAGTGGGCTTCCCTTCTTCCTCTTCTTCTTCGTTTGATAGAAATGCTGCATCAGAAATCGCGTTAAATGCGTACATAAAAATACCCCCCCAAAAAAAAAAGATGATTAATAAAGGGGGAACTTTTCTCTTGTTTCGAAAACGAAGAGGAAGACGAGCACATATAAATTATTTTCTCAAGAGACTGACGAAGGGAGAAAGAGAGAGAGACAGGGAGACGTGGAAAGATAGTGAGAGAGAATGCACGAGAACAAGGAAGCAGAAATAGAAGCAACATGTCGCCTGCCGTTTCTGCCGCTGTCTTGTTTTAGAAATCGTTTAGAAAACGTAAGTTAAAGCTCAACGAGTCGTCACTCGTTTGATTTCCAAAGATCCAACAAAGTTTCCTTCACTTACTGACTGAGCCGTATGAGATTTTCAGGTGCATCCCTGAAAGGTTTTACATTTTCAATGGTTTCGCTCACGCTCACTCTCTTTCTCCCATTCTCTCTTTTGGTCATATGAAATTAACAAATGCACGCTTCAATCATTAAGCGATACAGTTGATTCTAACAGTTTATCCGATCTCATTCTCTTTTGCTCTTTGCTTTACCCCGCTGCCTTCCTTGCCACCTTTTCACCCATTCTTTCGATCCATTGAAGCATAAATTCTTTTGTATTTATGTACGAATTTATGCTGCGTCGTAGTTACTCCGTAGTTTGGGCAGTTTTTTCATTGCAAATGGAAAACTAGTTACTTACGAGTAAGTATATCACGGAAACGGAAAGGAGGAAATGCTGTGTCTGTGGTTTTTTATGATTTATTACAGCCCGTGGATTATGCTTGCCTTAGCATTATCGATGACATAAAAATGCCACATGACGCACACATGCACAGTAAGTAAGTAAGTGTGTGTGTGTGTGAGTGTTTGCTTTTACGGAAAAGGGAAAAGGGAAAAGGAAAACTTTTTTTCTTTATTTATTTCTTTTTACTTGTGACGTGTTAAATGAAAATTATATTTTTTATTACGCAGTTATGTAATTTTTATGTTGCGGTCACACCCAAAATCAACAAAATTGCAGAAAATATAGCAGCACTAAGTTGCATTTAATTGCACGCAAGTAAAGCGCACATGCAACAAGAATAATAACCATGTGAAATGTTTTACTTTACCATGAAAATGGTAAAGTAAAATCTGATAAGAATATTCTCATTTCAAAATATTTAAAAATATTTCATGCATATTGCAGCAAAATCTCTCTTGCACTTTATGAAAGTTGAAGTAATAGAATAGGTGAAAAACTTTAAATACTTATTCTTCAAATTTACATTGTTCATTAATTTCGGATATTTTATAGGCTATAGCTATAGGCTTCCGTCCGTATGTGCACTTATAGAACCGACACGACACGACACGACATGAATGAATACGCTCGGAAGATGAGTTTAGGCCTTGTACGGGCTGTTTTTACATAACAGAAATAGTAAAATTTCTTCTTTGTTTCGATTTCGTTTGATATTTTTCAACATTCTGAAAATTTCTATTCCGAAGAACAGTAGAAATTCTGGGAAATATTCCCGTTACCTAAGGCCTCTAAAAACTCAAATAAATGAAGGTTTTTCTTAAAACTTGGCAACTATGGAAATTTAGAGAGATTGATATAAGAGAGCATTAAGTCGCCTCTTAAATGTTTGTAGAGTAAGTCCCACTTCATACATATACTTATTAGCAATTCCTTTCGCATCTGGTAACAAATAACTGAAACACTGTGAGAAAACTTTCAGTATTTCCGGAAATTGGAAGTAGATATTGTGGAAGTCGTGCAAATATGACGGTCATTATCCCTCAGACCTGCGGGTTACCTAAGTATTTCTTCGTCTGAATCCAAAACTGTGACTCCAATTTGAATTGCAACTTCATTTGCCAGTTCAATGCAGCAAAATGAATCAATCCTCCTATTTTTTATTACGAAAAAAATTTGAAGTATTTTACGTGCGTTGCACGAGTACTGATTTGAAAACTAAGTTGAGTTTCAAAGGAAACGGTATTTTTTTGAACGATTACCTATACTGTTTTGAATATTCTAGATTAAAAGTTTAAATGTATGAAGCGTGGAGAATTCCCCACAAAAAAAGTTAAATTCCTCATCGCCCCGCACTAGTGAATAATCGCCGCAATTTGGGGAACTCCCCACAACCTGGCATCCCTGTCAAGTATGTGCGAGTATATCAGTGAAGGCGCAAAGAGCGTAGCGAACTTCTCTCTCTCAATCTCTTGTTTATGGAATGCTCAAAATCCAATATGCTCACATGCAAGGAAGTGCCTTAAAATGATTATATATTATCATCATGAAAAGAAAAAACTTAAATTTTTACAGTTTAGTTTCATTCAAGAGCTGATGTTACTCTCTCCCACTCTTTCCGCATACGGAATGTTATCAGAATTTTATGGAGATAGTACCACGGCCACTTGGCTCACCTCCGTCCGTTTACGAACTTGACATTTATTTATCTGTCTGAAAAACAAAAAATCAGTAAAGTGTTTAGTTGAGTTTTCATAGGTTTTGTTCGAGTCATTGCGTTACACCTGCCTGGTGTAGGGTTCAAAAAAAACTTATCCATTCAAATTGAAGGGAAAGCGCTCTGTGTATGGCATCACAAATAGTGAGTTTGTATAAATGTGTGTGTGTGTGTGTGTGTGTGCGTGTGTGCGTGCGTGCTTGGTATTGAAGGAAAGGAATGTTTTTGAACGCCATTGGGCCTAAGCGCGTACATGCTCTTTAGCATGTACAAAGAATCAATAATGCAACACTGACTCACTACAATACACTTTTTCTCTCTATCTCTATCGTTCCCCCTGCCTTCCCCTCGCTGTCACTTCATTGAACACTTTGAACGTTGCTGCTTCCTTTTTAGAGCAACATCATCATCAATGCGAAACATGTACACGCTTTTGTTGTCCCTACAATGTACGTGTATTTTTGCGTGTATTTTTTGGTTGCCGTTCTTGTTAGTATTCTCTTTGGGTAGTGTATGCGCGTGTTTATCCTTCAGGCGCCGCACCAGCGCGAGCTCAGCATGTTACGCAACAAGCTAATGGGTTTTTCGTTTGGTGATTGTTGTTGTTGTTGTTGTTGTTGTTGTTTTCCTGTTGATCGATTTTTGTTGATTTTGTTTTGAACTTCGAATATCACCCGCGTTGCTGTTGCTTTCTCCCTTCGCTCTACCATCAACTTCCCAGCACTGGTCACTGTGAATCCTTTTGGTTTTGCATTTTCAACTGCGACATACTTTTTTATGCACATACTTATTGTACTACATACATACGATTATTTATATTGAGGGTTTTTTGTTTCTACTTCGCATCGCATAAAAATTCTGTTCATGATTTCAAAAGTGTTTGTGAATTGGGACTCATAATGGGCTTCACAGATGTCATCATTCATACATATGTATATCGCTGCACGAGATTGTAAATATTTTCAATTCAAATTACAAATATTTTTACTTTACTTATGTACAAGTAAGTACGAGTACTTAGTTTTCATAGAAATAGAAACAATGAAAATGGCGCCTAAAATATATGCAAATATTGGGGAGGGAGAGAGAGAGCGGGCGAATGACGTAATGAATTGGCTTTGTGATCGGTGTATGACGAAACAAAGAGTTGAAATGACGCCTCATACCTACAAATATATGAGAGAGCGCGTGAGAGTAAGAAAAATGCTTTGGGATGGGGAGGAGAGAGGAAACATAAGGAATTCTTATTTAAAAGCTGTTTTGATGGAGTTGCCAATTGTTTTTGTACATGTCGGGATATAGAGGCAAGCCAATCAGATGACGCTCTCTCTCTCTCTCTCTTTTGGGATTCATATTTTATATTACATTAAGAAGCATGGTTGTCGTTTTTTTTAATAGTTCCCACAATCTTTATCTGATCTTTATCAAATTGCGTACTTAATTTCGTGGATATTCGGGAGAGGATTCAAGCAAACGTTAAGGAGCACTCAAGAAGTGGTCGTGGCACCTCCCATTCAATCTTAATGCTTTTTTGGACATTAGTTGATGACGCCATGCTACAAGAAAAATATGGGAAAGATTAAATAACCGGGTGAGGTTACTACTAAGTTTACTAGTTTTTCCACTACTATTATATTTTGCTACTTCTTTTTCTACTTCTTTTTTGCTATTATTTGCTACAACTTTCTACTACTATTTTCTATTACTTTTCTACTACTACTTTTCTGCTACTATTCTTATCACTTTTCCACTCTTTTCTGACTAGTATCTATCTACTACTTCCCACTGCTACTTTTTTTAAGCAATATTTTTCAACGAGTTTGTGAATTAAATATTTTTGAAACGAATAAGTGATCGTAGCAATTTTTTATCAAAAACCAAAAAGTAAAACTTGGTTTTTGAAGTAATTATTTATGTTTTTTTTATTGTCAAAAAGTTTAGTTTATTCATGTTTTGCCATAGCGGGCCAGAGAAGCAGCTAGTTGATAATAAGTAGTAGTGAAAAAATATGAAAACATTTCTCTCAAGGATAATTCCAGCAAGCTTAGACTAAAAACCAGAAAGTCACTATCCTGCACTTCTTCAATCTTGCTGATTTTTTACCTTTTTCGACTAAGAAAATCTTGAAATTTGAGAAATATTTATTACCTTTTCTCCTTTATTACCTTTTCTTTAAACCTAAACAAAATCGTATGAAAATATAAAAAAGTACTATTTCCAATTTTTTACATCATTATATGTACCATATATCTTTTAATGGCACAACAGCCCTTGGAGGCCTAGGCCGAGCTTTTCGCATCCACTCATGTTGTGCGTGTTATATTTGAACATGAACCTACAGTTTTATGCCGAATCCGAACGGCAAAGTGAAAAGCTTTTCATAGGCAATTTTTACTTTTGTAGCTTTGCCATTGCCTGCCAAGAGGTGATGCTGTGTAGAAAAATGTTTTTTTTTTACTTTTTGATTTTGGCCTGTGCCGAAATTCGAACCCAGGACCTATATAATTCGTGGAAGCAGATTTCAATGGCGTTGGCAGTTTCTATCACTTAACAATTTCGAGATATACATATGCAATTTAGCTATCGATAAAGGAAACTTTTTTGATTGAGTATATATCGATTATAGCGCCATCTATCATGAATCGAAAAAAAGTGTTTCAGACAAGTAATACGTAATTTTGTCCGCAAAATCCGAAACATGAATAAAAAAATGGGTTTATATACTATAAGGTTTCAATTATCCTCTCGCCCCACCTACAAAAAGGGGAGAAGGGAACTAATTTTAGCACTAATGCCTTTTCTCTGAGGAATGATTACATTTCAATTGTGGCTATTATTCGAGTTAATGGTAAGTTAATAAGGTTAAAACATCATTTTGCATATGGTAATAAGGAATCTAATTAGTGCTGGGCAATTGCAGAAAAAGTTTCTCTCTTGCCTAGTGGCTAGGTATTTTGGGAAGTGCGTTCGACTATGACCTGGGAAAAAAGTCCTGATTGGTCTATATTTTGGATCAATTTTCTGCAAAAAGCTTCACTTCCAATTAACAGCAGTCAGAAATAATAAGGATTTTTCAGGTCTATAACGTTGATGATCGAGTGCTTCCATGAACGCAAAACATCTAAGCTTTTCACGAATGTTAATTTAAATAATATGGAGCTGCAGTTCTGGACTATTTGCTCCTCGAAAGAACTCGCTTCACGACTATTCTTTACTAAATACTATTACTATTCTTTACTAAATATTACATATGTATGTATTAAATCTGGTGTCGTCTCATGTTTTTGGGGTTGTTTCACGATTTGCTGAGCGGCATTAATATATGTAGTATTTACTTTCTTTCTCGTTATTCAACGAGGTTCTCTCCTTCATGCTTCCTCATTTGTACACAGCGGCTTTGTTCCACCGATAATGTAATCTACCTTTCAAGATTATTCCTGCTGTATGTCCGCGCTCGCGTAAGACTAACTAAATACTACAAGCCTTATTCTTGAAAATCAACCCTTCTCGGTATTTATGCATTCCTTGATGGTTACCTTTTTGATGGACATTGAAATGGACGGGTAACGACAGTCAGTCAGGATTACAACAATGCGCAATAAGTAAACACAGGCAAAGGTAACCATTTCATTTTCCATTCCATTATTTGCTATTCTATTCATGGTCTCTAAGCCACCGTGACGTCAGCATACGCGAACATACATACATACATACGTACATACATACATACGTACATACATACCCTGAACATAGGAATTCCAATCTTTGTTTGTTGTTAACGCTTGTTGTTCTTACTTGATAATACACAAATGTGTAAATTTTTTAAGTCTACACTTCTTCTTCTTCTTCTCCTTCTTCTTCTGTGCACTCCAACAATGTACGAGCGCTTGTTTCATTGTTCTAGTTATGTCTTCTTTGTGATACCTACATATGGTATAGATATGCTTTTTATTCTTATGAGAGCACACAAAGAATTTATGATATCTATACCAAGTATGCGGGGAACTTTTAGCTACCCCGTGTGTGCAGAGTGCAGGTAAACAGGTAGAAACCCATACTCCAATCATATGTTATACGACAGCTTCTTACCCAGTGTGGAATTATGAGTTGCATGAGATTTGATGAGGAGATAGTTTGAATCAATGAGCTTGGCCACACGAGAGCAATTGCGCCGAGTTGCGTTAAACTGAATTTATTTGGCGAACGGGGGGAAACGTGTATGCAATATTTTATGCTAGGCGGTGACCTGCTGCTAAACATGCCGCAAGCGCAATTGCTCTCGTGTGACCAGGTTCAGTTAGTATCACATTTATAGCATAGCGAAGAAGAGAGATAAGAATGAGAGAGCTGATTCAAAGGGTCTTTTGTCATATGAACCTTTATGGGATCGGCTCCATACAATCAGGACTGAAAAAAATCAGTTTCATTACGAATTATGTACATTCTTAGCATTCCAAGGAAATGAAGATCATCTCTAAACGGTGCTGTCTTCATCAGTAACTAACTTACAATTTCAAGTGTTGAATTGTCACGGTATAGTCTCAAAAATGATTGATCTGAGGAACAATGCGAAAATCTTGTTGCAGAACAATTAATCATGGTCTCAGCTTTACGCTCCGATCTTAGATGCAGAATATGTCAGGTCTTCAGTACACTCAGGGAAGAAACTGAATCAAAGTAGTGAAATGTATCGAGCTGGGTGGTAATGATTACTTTAGGAAATGTAAAGCAAATGCAAATTGTACCTAAGCTGGTTGTTGTAAAGAACTGAGTGCAGCATTGGAGTTAAGGAGTAAAAATCATTGTGGCCGCTGTGGCGCAGTGGTAATGCGTTGGACTGCTACGCATGCTACGCAGAGTGTCCGGGGCTCGAATCTCGGCACAGGAAAAATCAAAAAGTAGAAAAAATTATTCGGCAGGCAGGCAATAGCAAACCTATAATAGTAAAAATTGTCTATGAAAAGCTTTTCACTTCGCCGTTCGGATTCGGCATTAAACTGTAGGTCCCTTCCATTCATGTACAAATATAACACGCACAACATGAGTGGATGCGAAAAGCTCGGCCTAGGCCCTCCATGAGCTCTGTTGTGCCGTTAAAAGTAAGTAAAGTAAGAGTAAAAATCATTAGGGGGATTCACTAAGGCTCGCGTAAGCCCTTACACGGCGCAAGAGTAGCAGAATTTCAAAACTTTAACATCCTAACAACGAAGAAACAACCAATAATTTTGATATATGCTATGACTTGGAGAATCTCTCCGTTGTTATTTTTATTTCCCAATTTGGAAGTATTTATTCGTGTCACATATAAGATACAAATATAAAGTGAAAACCACCTGACATCTAATGTCAAATCATTTTGAATGGAAGCCCCCAACTTCCCTCCGCCTCCCCTCCCCCTCTCCTCTTACTTGAAGGTTGGAGATAGTGGTAAGTAGAGAAATTGAAGGAGAGAAATTAATGGGGATCAGCCCCTCTACGATCACTTTGGGCGCGGAAGGGACCCCCTTAAGGGTTGGTGACGAGAGGTTAGTAAGTACGAGTATTTTCGGGGAAAATGTTGTAGTGTGAAAAATAATTGAGGTCGGTCTTAAATTTTAACCCTCTAGCAGCTACTCGGGTGACTGATCGATTTGCATAGAAATGTCAACTTTGTATTGGATCCTCGTCAATGGTTGGAAATAGGGGAAAGTATGCTCTGCTCGAAAAATATGCTGCAGGGTGAAAAATAGTGAAGGTGGGTCCTACATTTTGTCTGTGTTACGATCACTTTGGAAGTACGGGTAGCCTATTTTGTACAAAAAAACGAGCGCTTGGAATCCATACACAGGTATGGAAATGGAGGGTAAGTATATTGGAGAAAAATGTATGCTATTAAAAATTAATGGGATTCGGTCTTACATTTTGACCCTCTAGAATCACCCCTTAAGGATTGGAGTTGGAGGATAAATATGTTAGGGCATAATGGTGGTCATTGAAAATTAATGGGCATTGTTCGTAAATTTCTACACTCCACTCTAGGAGCTACTCCAGAGCAACGGTGGGTTAATTTGTCGATTTTCCTCGAATTTTTTTGAACTTTGTTCTCGTTGTGCCATCATTTACCCTAATCCCCCCCTGTCCGCCCCCCCCCTTCCCTCCTACCCACTCTCTTTAGTTTGTTGGCTCATTTATTTTTTCATCGAACTTCCCGAAATTAAGGGTTCTGGCGTATCCAAACCGGGCACTATACCTTAGCTGTTAGGCATCCAGTTGGTTTTCTAGCTGAAAGCAGTGATGCATTCAAAATCAAAATCGATATCTCATCGAGATTTTCGATCTAAAAAGGACTATCTGAGCATTTAGAATTTGAAAAGTTGATCTTAAGATTTACTAACCGACACTTATGGCTTAAAAGTCCAATATTCGTTGGGTAATTGTAGGGCAGCAAGATCATGCAATCACACACTGGTTCATTATTCGTACTTAAGTATGTATGGTATATGTACTTAGTAATTCCAAAGTGAAAATTCATCAACATCGAGCTACGTACACTGTCAATGTTCGCTGTAGACACGCGCAGCTACTTATCTCTTTCCCCTCTTCTTCTCCTTCTTCTTCTTGGCATCTTTTGTAATCACGTTTCTGTGAGGTCTGGTTGCGGCCTGGTTTTCTATACGCCTTCCTCAAATTCTGGCAGATTGAATACTATTGAGAACGCTGAAGTAGTATGGAACGGAGAAAAAGATTAGGTGCAAAATTCACAAGGAACTAAATGAAAGTACCATATAAATTCTGATGTGTTGCTGATTTGATTCCCCTCTCTAGCTCATTCATGGTTCACTGTAGGCATGGTTTGAATACGGGTTTCAGTTTTAGAGTTCAAGAGTGAAATATAGAAAATATCGATAATAAGTAGAAATGTTGAAGGAGAGAAATTATTGGTGATCAGCCTTAAGATCACTTTGGGAGCGAATGGATCCCTCTTAATCTGAAAGATCACTTTTCGACACTAGATGTTCTGATTTTAGATTCCATATAGGAGATGAGGGTGGCATGGGTAGTAAGACACAAGGAAAAGTTCGTGACAGTCGCAGGTGCGTCTATGTTCAATCCTTGTGCTTCTTCGTCTCAAGTCGACACACAGCCAGCCTCCACGTGGCGTTCCCTGGATAGCGATCTAACAACCGTCAGTGAGTTAACTAATGTGTGCGGCGGGCTTCCCCGTGGCCTAAAATGAATGGTTGTGCGTCGGGCTTGGAACCCACCAATGAACCCTCAAAATATAAGCAGGTGCGGCCAAGACCGATCGTCGGTTGTAGTGCCAGTTAAGTAAGTAAGTAAGTAACTAATAGAAAAAGAAACCAAGAATTCTTAACTTTTCTTACGCCCTACAATTCATCCATAGGCCAGTATGGCTTGCCTGTTGGGGTCAAGCATTGGTTGATCTACGAATTACAATCTTGATTTATTTGAATATTTCCGAGGTCATTAGTTTTCCATGCTGGGTTCAAACTCGTATCGCATATGTACATACTCGTATATGGACGCTAGCTAAACTTATTTACGATATATATAAGTACTATGTATGTATGTATGTACGAGTATGTTTTCCAAAAATCTACGCTTTTATTATCGTTTTCATTTTCAACTTTTATTCCTATTGTCCATTGTTCTATTCTAGGGTCATTATTGTTTAGCTTGGGATGGATGAAAACGATAGATGGTTGGAATGGTTCGATGGATGAAATGATTGTGTTGCTAGATGCAGGAGCGAGCGAGCGGACGGACAGATGGACGGACACATATTTGTGTGAGTGTGTGGTGTGTGTGTGTGTGTGTGTATGTACTTTTCCACTTAAACATACTCACACATCAAGGGTGGAATTTTTTGCATAATTTTTTCGGATAAAAATTTCAGTGGTTTTTTTTTATGATTTTCTGAGCTTTGTGTTATTTGGCCAAGAGAAAGAAATGTGTGTCAGTACGCCATAATGCACTTGGTTCTACTTTATTTTTTTTTTTTTGTTGATTTTTTATTATTATTTATTTCCCTATTATTATGGTCTGGTTTGGTTACTTGCTTTTCGGGTGTTTTGTTGTTTCTTTTATTTTTCTTTTTTCCTTTGTATTTCATTAAGCTAGAAATGCTTTGAATACAAGTGGTGCTCGTTTGCTGGTTAGGGTAGAAGAGGGCTGAAGAGGGTAGAAGAGGGTAGAAGAGGGTAAAAGAGGGTAGCGCGGGCAGTCAGTAGGGCTACTAGCTAATTCCGTAGCAGGGGTAGCTCAAAGCAGATAGCTTCCATTTGAGTGCCATCGAGACTTTACAGCGAGCAGTAAAAAGTATAAAATATAAAGTGGTATGCTTGTTTTATTTTATTTAATTTTTTTTTATTGTGTTTTTGCGTTGTTTGATCCCATCATAAATTCTTTAATTTATTAAAAGCAGAAAATTTTGAATTTTTTTGAATTTCCTCGCTGGCAGCAATTTTAGATTCATTTCTGATTACAAAACAGAAAAAGTTGCTGGTGCAATTAGTAAAGCTCAACTGAGTTTCTGAAATTTTTATTACATTACACACGTACACTCATTCGTATCTGTGTGTGTGTGTGTGTTTGCATTTAGGGAATTGGAAAGCGCCGAGTTTCGGTTCAGAGTTGAATTCATACATATGTATGTGTAAAAAAAAATGAAGAAATCTCTTGCAAAAAGGAAAAAGCATATTGCATATTTAATTCTAAGTACACTGGTTTTTTTTTAATTTCGAGCTTTCAATTTAATCTCATAAAAAGTACGCAACAGTTTTACACGAGTGCTTCCCCCCTGGCAATAGAAATTACATACATACATACATACAAACATTTATGTAAATTACTGCAGCAAGATGTACTTTGTCCATTGTTTTGCTGATAGCGCTTGCTAGAGAGTTTAATTTCAAATATTATGTATTAAAATTTACCCAGGAGATTTGATGGAGCCTCTTTGCTGTTTGCTTTTTTTTTACATTTTTCCATACCATTACATATTTTTACTTATAAATTCTGAAATTAATTTAGCTTATTAAAAATGTAGCGCATAAAAAAGTCGCCTCATTAATTATTGGCAGCTGGAAAGTAGTGAAAATTTGATTAGTAACTACTTAAGTAAGTACTCGCATGTAGCTTCCGCTCATCAGCACAGACTGCAAAAGCGAAGAGAAGAGTGAATTATATTTGAAATGATTTCCTTCTGTCAGTTGGACTGCGTTAAGTAAAGAGAAACCTGTGTGGTAGAAAGAATCAAGTTAGCATCGCTCAATTTTCCCCACACTCTCTTATTCTTGCCCAAAGAGAGTGCGTGCTACAGTACACAACATTCGACCAACCCCTTAAGAAAAAAAAGAGAAGGCTTCCAATGGAAGGTACGTGGAATGCTTCCAATGGAAGGTACGTGGAATGCTTCCAATGGAAGGTACGTCGAATGCTTCCAATCCTATGTTTTAGAAAGGTTTAAATAAGTTTTGTCGGTAGTATTACTTCCTCAGAGTTGCTTTACGAAGGTTTTGTGAAGCTTCTATGAAGCTATTTCGGGCGGTTTTTTTTTTGCTGGTCCTAAAGAGTCAACGTTTTAACAAAGTAAGAACGATTTTATTTAGTTTTTCGATAAAAAAAATATTACCCATAAAATATAAGTGGGATTCTTAAGCCCAGCCCAACTGTCCTAGCCCCAGCCAAGTGCCTGAGTGTCATCATTGAATTGAAGAATCTGTGCGATTGGGAGTATCCTCGTCTGCTAAGACCTGGTCTCAGGAACAGCACCGAGGTTATAGCCCTCAACGCCATTAAGTTGCTTCCGCCAAAACCTCAGAAAACACTGGATACTTTTCTCCTGATTTCCTATTTCGTTCGTGCAGAAAGAGTTGCCCGCCTTTAAATTATTGTTCAGTTGGTTGGATGGCTATCCAGAGGAGACAATTAGGCCCGAAGATCCCATTGTAATACCACTTGGTTGGACCTACAGTTTAACACCGGTTGCGAATGGTGGAGGTATCATTTTGTTAGTTCTTGCTGGTTTTACCAGTGCACCTACCAAGACGTGCACTACAATACTTTCTTATAATTCTCATTCACTTCATTTCGGTAGAATTCAAAGAAGTTTTTTGTTTTTATGACAATTAACCACCAGCACAAGAGGGCAATCGAGCCCGCAATCTCTTGGATAAAAGTCTAATGTTCTAACCAGTAGACTATCGTCAAACTATTAGTCAGGCATTTTATTTTTGTCGAGAAGTCTTTGGTCCTCATTTGTGTATCCAACATTTCGCACATTCATTATCATACCGACCCCATACAGCTTCTTTTTCGCACGCCTCAGTCATGTTACCTAGTGGTGAACGAGTACAAAACAAAATACCTTGTGTCAACAAACAAAGAGTCACGGCGTCTTGAACAAAATGTCACTGTTGACAACTACTCTTTTGAAGTCGTCAAGGATTTCGTTTATCTAGGATCCAGCATAAACACCAACAATAATGTCAGCCTTGAGATCAAGCGGAGACTAACTCTTGCCAACAGGTGTTACTACGGGCTCAGTAGGCAATTGAGAAGTAGAGCCCTCTCTCGACCGACGAAAATAACGCTCTATAAGTCCCTCATCCTTCCCGTCCTAATGTATGGCGCAGAGACGTGGACATTGACCATCAATGATGAGAGGCTGTTAGGAGCATTCGAGAGGAAGATACTCCGTAAGATCTTCGGTCCAGTATGCGTGGATGACGTGTATCGAATAAGATGGAACGATGAGCTGTATGAGCTGTACGCCGACACTGTCAAGCGTGTAAAACTTCAGCGGCTTCGCTGGCTGGGTCATGTTGAGCGAATGGAAGAAAGCGCCCAGGCAAGAAGGGTGTTTTATACGAACCACGGTGGAGGAACACGCAGAAGGGGACGTCCTAATCTCCATTGGAAAGACCAGGTGCAGGGCAACCTTACTGCACTGGGCCTTATGAACTGGCGCCAGCGCGCGCATAGCAGAGGCGACTGGCGAACCTTTGTAGAGGCGGCCAAGACCGATCATTGGTTGTAGTGCCAATTAAGTAAGTAAGTAAGCAGTCAAGCTACCTCATTAGTAGTTTCGCTGAGTTCGTATGCAGCCGTAGAACATTATTATGTAAGTGTTTCACAATAAAATACACTCAACCTTTGGGACAAATTTGATCTGAGTCATCGGATTAACTTTAGATCTGAGTTTTAGTTCGACTTTTGATCTGAATTTTCGGACTCACTTTTGGTCTGGGTCTTACTCTGAATTGAACTTGAACTTTGGTCCAAATTTCGTCTGAATTTCTAACGATATTCAGTTCAACTTTGATCTTAGTTTCTGTTTCTATTTGGTCTGAGTTTTGTTTTGATCTGAGGTTTGCTTCAAGTGTTGGTCAGACTTTGGGTCTGAATTTAGTTTGAATTTTGGATCGAAATTTTTGCATAAATTTTTTGTTGACATTTGGTCTCACTATGATCTGAATTTTGGTTCAAAACCCGGTATGAATTGCTATCCGAACTTGGTCCAAAATTTTGTGGTCTAAGATATGGTATGAATTTCGGTCTGGCTGTGATCACGTGGTTGCTGTGGTGTAGTGGTAGTGCGTTGGACTGCTACGCAGAGTGTCCGGTGTTCGAATCTCGGCACATGCAAAATCAAAAAAAAAAAAGTAGAAAACATAATTTTTCTACACGGCACCACCTCTTGGCAGCAGGCAATGGCAAACCTACAAGAGTAAAAATTGCTATGAAAAGCTTTTCACTTCGCCGTTCGGATTCGGCATTAAACTGTAGGTCCCTTCCATTCATGTACAAATATAACACGCCAACATGAGTGGATGCGAAAAGCTCGGCCTAGGCCCTCCATGGGTTGTTGTGCCATTAAAAGTAAGTAAGTGTGATCACAATTCGAACTGACTTTCGATCTGACATTGGTGTGAATTTTGAATTAAATTTTGGACTGAATTCACTTGAATTGTTACTGGATTTGGTTAGAAGCCAAAGCTAAGTTTCGATCTATATTTTGGACTGGATTTTCATATGAATTTCGCCAGAATTTAGTCCAAATATTGGATTGGCTTTTATCTGATCTTCATTTGAATTTTAGTTTGAATTTTCGTCTAACATTTGTTAATGTAAAAACACTTGACTTTACTTCTTCTTAAGCTTAAAAAATCTCATTAGTCAAGTGGCAGACTTCAAGTTAAGCTCACATTTTATTTGTCTTACAATCTTCAATGTCAATCTCTACCTACGCATACAAGAGCAACGAAGTGCGCTCATATCTCCAAAAAAAATATTTAAAAAATCAATTACAAATTTGCTTTTTAGTGGGCACCAAAGACAAACTGTCGATTAAACGTTTCCAATGGGTATAATCTTTTTTAGTACAAAAATAAACCAGAAATCTTAATACATACAGCTTCTACTGCGGCTAGTAGTTGTTGTTGTAGTAGTAGTGGTACTTATGTATGTTGTTGTAATCATACAAATTAATGGCTTAAGACTTGGCTTTTTTTTTAAGAAACAGAAACTGAAAAAGTTGAAAAAAAAACAAAATAAATCAAAAATACCATCAAATATTCATTCGCTTCAAAAGCACACGATACGCTTACATTAAAACGAAACTAATAACACATTTATCAAAAATTTTGAATGCTTTTAAACGCAATTAATGGCACACTCCAACTCTTTAACGCTCGACGACGCTGATCGATTGAAATGGACAGCGAGACACTAAGCTTAGCTTCTCGCTGCGTCTCCCCTCCTTCTCCTCGATTGATTCCGTTGATTGTTCTCACCTCTTCAACTTTTTATAAAACCACCGAAAATAATACATTTTCGGTTTGGAATTGCCTCTGGTCCAAGTTTACTCTGCCGCTGCCGCTGTCGCTGCCTCTGTCGCTGTCTCTACTCACTTCACCGATTTACTTACTGGCTGCGCTGATACTTTGTCATGTCACAAATATGATACGAAAAGATTAAAAAAAATTAATGAAAAACATTAAGTTTTTATAACAGATCTTTTGTTTGTCTACCATATCTTGATATACGTACATAATATATCCATCTACTTATATACTAACTTATGTGCCATATATGTACTATGTAGTACTTATGTATCTATCTATGTACTCGTATCTGTATGTATGCTTGCGCTGTATCGACATTTGGTCAAACCTTTTTAGGTCTTGCTGCTATTGTTGTTCTTGTTGTTGTAGTTTTTTCTTCTTCTTATTTATTTACGATTCTACAGTTTGGTTTTCTGTGGTTTGATGTGGTTTGATGTGATGTGATGCTTTTATAGTATATATGTTTTGAATTTTTTTTGTATATGTTTCTTCCAGTTGATTTTTTAGGTTTTTGTGAATTTGACATGCCATGATGGCATTACACACACAATACACTGCACTCCACTTGAATAGCGACCCTTTCGAGACTTCGGTTCAGTTCAATTCAGTTCAATTCAGTTCATTGGATACACTTTCTTTTTTCAAGTTCTCAACAAGTTGTAAACATTAGTCTTTCATTAGCCTGTTCTAACTCAGCTCATTGAGTAAGGAGAATCCCTATCCCAAAAGGACTGAAGTCTTAAATTACTAAGCTCCCTTTACACCGCACTCAATTTGTGGGGGTAAAAAATTGTGTGCGTCACTGGGACGCCCTATAGAAGTTTACTTTTTCAGGTTAGGTTTAGTAAACTTGTAGAAACCAGAGTCTATCGCAGACATTACAGATGTGCTGATTTATGTCAACGATAAACCTTGTACGAGGTATGATCAAAAAATAACCGTTATTTTCAATTTTTTCAAAAAGTATTTATTTATTCATCAGCAACTATCTTGTCCCCTTCAAAGTAATCCCTCCCACTCAGATATAATACACTTATGCCAGCGTTTTTTCCAATCCTCGAAACACTTCTGAAACGCGCTTTTTGGTATCGCCAACAGCTCCTGTTTCGATTTTTCTTTTATCTCCTCAATCGTAGCAAAACGATTTCCTTTCATCGGTGTCTTCAGTTTTGGGAAGAGGAAAAAGTCAGCGGGGGCCAAGTCCGGTGAATACGGTGGTTGAGGCATGATAACGGTGTTGTTTATGGTCAAAAACTTACGCACAAGCGACTTTGTTTTTGCTCACAATTTAGCAATTTTGGAACAATCTTCGCTGTCGCACGTTTCATGCCTAAAAAATCCGTAAAAATTGCTTGGCATGAGCCGAACGATATGCCAACATCATCAGCAACCTCTCTGATATGGATTCGACGATTCGACGATTATCCAAAATAATTTTCTTCACTGCGTCAATGTTTTCATCGGTTGTTGACGTGCTCGGTCGACCAGGACGAGCATCGTCATTGACATCTTCTCGGCCTTCCTTAAACCGGTTATACCACAATTGAACTTGTGTTCTGCTCATAGTAGACTCGCCAAAGGCCAAAGGCCACAGTCAACATTTGCGCATGTCCTTGCGGATTTAATTTCATTTTTTACACAAAACTGAATACAGTTTCTTTGATCCATTTTTTCGAATAGTAAAAAATCGAAGAGCACACCAAAACACGACTAACCTTCTTATCTGTCAAAAACAAACTGAAAATCCAAACTAGTTGGTATTGCCAACATATATCACAGACATGTGTACCAACATAACAGAAAAAAAAAATGCGAAAATCGAACATACGTAACTCACGAAATTTGAAAATAACGGTTATTTTTTGATCACACCTAGTATAGTTCAGTTTGATGATCCTCTGATCCCAGGTATGCTACATCTGGATAAATTTCATTTTGATCGTTAACATTTCCAATGCTTGCAACGCCCTCTGCAAAATCAGCATCTCCATCAAAATATTCATAATCCAAGCTAGCGAATTTATTGGCTACACCATTATAATTATGATCTTATCATCATCATCATTATTATTATCATTATTATAATAATCTTCATCATCATCATCATCAACAAAATATTCAAGTTGTATGATCTCCACACAGGTCGAAAATTTGCCACTTGCCTGTCTGATAACTCGCGAATGTTTATGAGGTTGACTAGAAACTTGGCAAATCTCGCCTATGTTTCGTTTTGCTGATGCGATTTGTTTTCTTTCCACGGATGAAAGATTTGCGGGCAAATTTTCAAGTAAATCTTCTGTTCTTCTCTTTCGTTTCGGCCACCTCAATGACTCCCTGGTGCTGTTTAATCTGAGAACATTCGTCGGAACTCAATAAAATGAATGCTGTATTGGCTCTAATGAACTCATTTGCCATTCATTCTACATCCGCATTCGTTTTTGCGTGTTGCTTTTCAATGAAATTCGATTTCTTTTGTGCCTCAACTTGCTTGCGAAGTCTACACTCTCGCGATCTCTAGTTGGGTTCTTTTGCCACAATAGCAGCATCTGAGTTTGGTTGGGCTTCAATTTTTTGACAAAGTCTAAATTCTCGCTGTTTCTTAGCCGCAGTTATGCTGGAGATTTGATTGCGCCTCGTTTTTGCACCTTTGTTTTTTTTTCAATCTATACTCGCTCATTCTTTCAGCTCCAGAAATTTGTAACGAATTTTGTTTCAAATGTCAATTTCAATTTTACTAGAAACTGATGGGCAGCGCCCTCTATCTATCAAGTTTGATTCGTATGCGAATCAGCGCCCTCTAGCAATCAAGTTTGATTCATACTCGTAGCTGCATGTGGATGCAAATGTGCTGACCATCATTTTCCTCATACTTAATTGATAGAGGTCGTGACAATTTATCACTGCGACGATCATCTTCTACCCTCTCGTAAATATAAAAACAATTCTAAAGAAGTAAACCTCAAAAATTATACAAAGATGGCAGGACCAGGAAAAGCAGCTTTAATCAAGTAATTCTTTTAAAAGCTTAGGCCCTAACAAATTTATTTATAACAATCGTTTTGACGAGAAAGTAAAACGGAGATCGGAAACTATTCTCAAATCTCAATAAAAAAGAAAGACCAAAATTCATGCAAAAACTGCAACTGCGTGAGCGGCCAAAGTTAGTGAGATCTAAATCCAAGTTGGGGCCATCGTTTAGAATAAAGTCAGATCAAAGACCAACAAAATTCTATCAAATAGCAACACGACTGGTTTCTCGGACGTTCTTACAAAGTTAAGACTTATTACTTACTCAATTAGCTCCAAGATTGTGCTTCGCCACCAGATCCTCTAAAGACGTCCGCTGAGATACGTTTGTACCTTCAGCAACAATGCAATTCAGCAATAAGAAACCAAGACTGATATTCGTTGGAAAATATTGACTTGATAATTCAGTTAAAGACCCAAAATTTAGTGCATATTGAGCATATATGGTACTTAACTTTCAGATGGTTTTCAGTTGGGCCTCGTAGTTTCTGTCGATTTAAAGACGATGATTTGATCTTAATTTTGATATGAATTTTGATGTAATTTATTTAGCTTTGATTCCAATCTGATTGGAACTGGTCTGACTTTCGACTTGACTTTGATTTGAATTTTCTGCCAAATCAAATCGGATTTTTGGTCTGAACTTTGATTTAACCTTGAGCTGAATGCGTTCTGACTTTCAGTCCGAATTTGGTTTGAACTTTGGACTGTTTTTTCCCCAAGTTTTGGTCCGAATTTAGTTTAGGCGTTAATATGAGTTTTGGTTTGATGTTTTTGTCGAAATTTGATTTTGACTTTGACCTTTTGGTTTGAATTTTGATATAAATTTCGGTCTGATTTTTTATCTAAACTTGGTTGCCAGTGCAGTGAATATTGGGACAGACCTCTCCGCACCATTTGATACCAAAAGAGGTTTCAGACAAGGTGACTCCCTATCGTGCGACTTCTTTAACCTTATGCTGGAGAAAATAATTCGAGCTGCGAACATCGAACATCGACATCTCTGGCACTATCTTCTACAAGAGTGTCATGCTGCTAGCATACGCTGATGATATTGACATCATTGGCATAAACGCTCGAACAGTCAGTCAGTACTGCATTCTCCAATCTGGAAAGGGAGTCTCATCGAGTGGGTCTAGTGGTTAACGAGGACAAAACGAAATACCTTGTGTCAACAAACAAAGTGTCACGGCGTCTTGGACAAAATGTCACTGTTGACAACTACACTTTTGAAGTCGTCAAAGAGTTCGTATATCTAGGATCCAGCATAAGCACCAACAGTAATGTCAGCCTTGAGATCAAGCGGAGACTGACTCTTTCCAACAGGTGTTACTACGGGCTCAGTAGGCAATTGAGAAGTAGAGCCCTCTCTCGACCGACGAAAATAACGCTCTTTAAGTCCCTCATCCTTCCCGTCCTAATGTATGGCGCAGAGACGTGGACATTGACCATCAATGATGAGAGGCTGTTAGGAGCATTCGAGAGGAAGATACTCCGTAAGATCTTCGGTCCAGTATGCGTGGACGACGTGTATCGAATAAGATGGAACGATGAGCTGTATGAGCTGTACGCCGACACTGACATAGTCAAGCGTATAAAACTCCAGCGGCTTCGCTGGCTGGGTCATGTTGAGCGAATGGAAGAAAGCGCTCCGGCAAAAAGGGTGTTTTAAGCCACGGTGGAGGAACACGCAGAAGGGGACGTCCTAATCTCCGTTGGAAAGACCAGGTGCAGGGCAACCTGACTGCACTTGGCATTATCAGCTGGCGCCAGCGCGCGCATAGCAGCGGCGACTGGCGAAGCTTTGTAGAGGCGGCCAAGACCGATCATCGGTTGTACTGCCAGCTAAGAAAGTAAGTAAGGTTGTCTGAGTTCTTTTATGAGTTGTGGTCTGAATTTTGTTTGAACTTTGTTGCGACTTTTCTCCAGGTTTTAGTTTGGGTTTTTATTTGAATTTTTTGGGCGAGATTTGGACAAAATTCGAGTTGACTTTTGGTCTAAGTTTTGCTTTGAATTGTTTTGTGTATTTTTGATCTGAATTTGGTCCATAATTTGGTCAGAGTTTTGGGCTAAGTTTTGAGAAGAATTTTTCTTCATTGACTTTGATCTGAATTTGTTTTGAATTTCAGTTCGATTTAGTCTTAATTTTGGTACTAACTTTGTCTTGAATTTAGATTTGTATTTTGGACTGAGGTTTGGCTTAAGTTTTGGTCTGAATTTGTGATCTGAATTTAATAAAAATCTTTGTCTGAGTTTTGCTGCAAACACTAATCAGACTTTGATCGCATCTTTATCGGAATTGCGGTCTGAATTTTGTTAAGAACTTTGTTCTGAAGTTTAGTCTGATTTTGGTTAGAATTTAAATCTGAAATCTGATTTGAATTTTGAAATGAAGTTTGATCTGTGTTTAAGTCTGAGTTTAATCTGCATTGTAGTATGAGTTTAAGTGATAGTAGCAGTGAATGAGAGCAGTGATTGAGAGCAGTGATTGAGAGCAGTGATTGAGAGCAGTGATTGAGAGTAGTGATTGAGAGCACTTGTCGCTCTCTTTTTAGTAAAGCTTAACCCATATTCACCAAGTGGGCTTTAAAAAGATTTCGCATGTGAAAAGGACGATAAGACAAATCACATTCTATGTGAAAATGTCTTGGGCTTTGGATTGGCGCAGAAGGAGTAACCTTTTCTATTCTCTCCTTTTCGTCAAAAGATGCTCCAGCCTCCATTGCGATACCATCCGGGTTAACCACAAGAGATCTTAAGCTCTCCGAGTGGTTCTATTCGCATGGATTGTGGTGTCGTTATACGCTTTGCGTTATACGCGGCGCGAATATCTACTCGTATTGTACCATATTTAAGTACATATCTGTATCTGTTTAATGGTTGTATTCATCAGTCATTCTGCGATAATATCAGCTTCTTTTTTTTCGTTATGGTGTTATTTTGTCTCCCTCTTGAATCTGCGCCTGAATGTTTGTACATGTTTGTGTCTTTTAGCCAGACAACATAACGTCATTTAACTTAAGTAGAAGTTGATTGGGACCAGTGAGTTGTTACTGTTGCTGCTGCTGCTGCTGCTAGCAGGCACTACAAATGATTGTTGCTGGTTTCTGCTGATACTTATTCTACTGTGTCGCTGCTGGTGATGTTTTGTTGTTTGTCTGTTTGTCTGATTGTTGATGGGATGCCTTTTATTGCCTTGTGTTACTGAATGCTGAATGCTGATGCTTTTGCCTTTGCTGCTGTTAAGCTGTGCTGCCTTGTGCCGGATTCGTACCGCTGCGGTGCATCTCTGAAGAGCTAAAAAAGGGAGAGGAGTAGGGAGAGCGTCGGCTGGCTACGACACTGACTCTGACTGTGGCTACGACTGAGTTGTGTGTGTATGTGTGTGTGTAGAGAGACTGTGGCTCTGTGTCTTAAATTACTGTCATTAATGAGTTACAGATATTACACATTATAGCTGACAGACACGCTTATCCACTAATGGCGTTTTTCGTTTCTCTTCTTCTTCTTATTCTACTGCTACTCCAGTTTCTCGCTACTCGTTGTTGCTGCTGTTCTTTACAGTTTTTTCTTTTGCCTTTGGTTGTTTTCTTGTGATTGTTTTTCTTTTTTTTTTCGAGAGACTGCTACTGTTTTTTTTCGTTGCGGTTTATTAAAATTGCCTAAAGAAATAATTTAATTTTTTTTTGTATTTTATTTCTGGAGAAGTTTTATTTCATCGATGTCGTCGTCGTCGTCGTCGTCAGTGTCAGTAGTTGACGTGTCTGATTTAGATCATCAAGTTTTCTTTCTTTAATCTGTTTCGTCTGTAACTCGTAAGTAACTCATGTAGCATGTAAGCTTCACTGGACTGGACCGTCTGAATTGGAGTGTCTGATTGCCAGTCTGTCCGTTCGAGTTGGCGTAACTCTTTTTATTTTCATTGCTGCTGCTGCTGCTGCCGCTGTTGTTATGGATGATTTGCTTCTGTTTCATGTTGATGTGTTTCGTGTCGTTGTTTTTTGTTGTTTGTTCCAATTTAGTCCCAATTAATGCTGCCTTTGATTGGGTTAACGTTTCTGGACGTTTCCATATTTCTCTTGCACTCTTTCTCACTCTCTCTTGAAATGAAGTGCAGCTTGACGTTGTCACGGTTTGTGTCTCGATTATTGTGCGCCTCTGCCTGCTGCCGCTTTTAATTTAGATTAATTTCGAATCTTGTTAGTCAATAAATTTGGAAGCTTTCTATATTTTTGTATTGTTGTTGTTGCTTGTCTTCGTGAAATATCTTAATTTAATAATCGTTGTGAGCCATAAAAAACAAACTACTTAAATTTCCCTAAATACATACATTGTGTGTTGGTATCTGAGTAGAGAACAAGACTGACTTTCATTGGTTTAAGGAATGAACTTAATTTCGAATTGTGTTTCGAAAAGGTGGCAGTACCTACTAGAAAAATGGCGTGTGTGTTTTTGTAATGTATTTAAGATAATCTGAAATTTGCTCCTTCATTAGCCTTACGAAATTTGATGGAAAGTTAGCAGTCAGCAAACTTTTCGTATTGAGTCCCGATGGGATATTTAGAGAAAAACCTGAGGTCGAATCGCCTCTTCTATTGAACATACTACCCGGCATGTAATTCACTCTGAAAGATCTTATAGAGGTATTACATGGGACTGCCTTTAAATTTGGACATACATATTAATAACAATGCCAAATAATTTATACTCACTTAAAATGATAAGTAATCCTTGCTCAAACTGGTTTCGCTTTCAATAGACAAATATAATTTAAATTTTGAACAGTCCACACAAAATATTGAGCGTGGATTGTAAATAGTTGTGGTACTATTTTAAAATGTTTTTTAAATTAATGAAGAACGTAAACGTCAATGGTACAAATGTCGCTTACTTGGGAAACTCAAAAAATTCCATCTAGTAGCTTTTCCATTCCATATGAAAAACAGCACGGCCGAGAGATAATGTTGAAATTTGCTGCATAGTGTCATTTATGTATCGGTTATGTGGTTGCTGTGGCGTAGTGGTAGTGCGTTGGACTGCTGCGCAGAGTGTCCGGGGTTCGAATCTCGGCACAGGCAAAATCAAAAAGTAGAAAAAAAAAACATTTTTTCTACACGGCACCACCTCTTGGCAGGCAATGGCAAACCTACAAGAGTAAAAATTACCTACTGATTACTGCTTTTCACTTTGCCGTTCGGATTCGGCATTAAACTGTAGGTCCTTTCCATTCATGTACAGTTATAACACGCACAACATGAGTGCATGCGAAAAGGTCGGCCTAGGCCCTCCATGGACTGTTGTGCCATTAAAAGTAAAGTAAATATCAAGTTTATATTAAGTATGGCGAATAATTTCATATGGGTCGAATAATTCAAAGAGAAATTGGTGAATTTTTTGCTTCAAATAAGGAAATTTGACAATTGTAGTTGGCATCCCTGGATGGAACCGCCATTTTCAGTTAAAGAGAGTGAGATGAGAAACCTATGTTTCTCCCATGTTAAGAGAGTAGAAAACTGTATACTTATAAGAAACAACAATAAGAAATGAGCATTCAACATATTTATTTTGCTGTCAAAACAGGAACAAAAAGAGGTGAAATATGAAGAGATCGTAAAGTCTTAAGCAAAAAGGCAATGTTTTAATCTCAATTATTCTTCAGAACAGATAATCAAAGTAATCATCTTCCATGGATTTTCGGGATGCTGAGCGAGAGCAACCTACACTTTTTAAAGTTACAAGTAGGCTGTTCATTTCCCAACTACACTCTCTCTTTAACACTCTCACAAACAGGCTATTTCCATTCCAAAATAGGAAAACAATAAAGCAAATTTATATTCATCGTTTATCATCAAAACGTAGTTGATTACTTTTTAATTTTGTGCTAATATTCGACAGCAAAGAAAAAAAAAAAGAAAAATGAAAATAGAAAGTTTAACTTTATTGGCATAATTTTAAACACACGAACGCATTTTGAAAACTTTTCAAAATCCCCCACATAAAACTACACACACATACACTTATAGATATTGCAAAATATCATACACAAAAACACTTTCAACTACTCAACAACCAATTTAGGCTTTCGCAAATGTTGTAGAATATTATGTACAATCATTGTTTATCATCAAAACGTAGTTGATAGCGAGAAGCCTTCCCAAAAATACGCAGCATAATTAAGTGAAAAGTTAAAAAGGAAGTAGAAGTTGAAAAGCAGCAGTAGCAGTAGCAGCAGCAGCAGCAGCAGCAGTAGCAGTAGCAGTAGCAGCAGTAGTAGTAAATAGCAGCTTTGATAAAATATTCATAACCAAAAATGTGGGTGGTGCAGGTGGAGATTGGAAGGGAGGCGAGTAAGGCACTTACTTACCCTTTACATTTTAATCTATAAAGTTAAACCATAATAGGAGTTGTTCGGCAACAACAACAACCTTTTAGCGCGCCAAAAAGCCAAAAACCTAAAAACCTTTTAAGTATAAAACTAAAATAACAACAACACCAACAACAGCAAGGAAAAGAAAAGTTGTTACTCTCGCTCTCTCTCTCTATCTCGCTATCTCACACTACCACACTACTCTGAACTATGTATGTATGTAAGCTGAAACTTCTTCATTAACATGATGTTGCTTCCGCTGGGAAATTTCAGACTTCCATTAATTTGTTTGCCACAACATGCTACAAATACATATGCACACACATACATACATGCATACATGTATAGAAAGAGTACAGTTTCTATGTGGTAACAAGAGCACGAGAGTGAGAGAGAAAGCGAGGGGAGGTGCTCTCTGCTGTCGAAATGGAGGAATAATCAAAAACGTGTATATTAATTGCAAAATGTTGTTTTTGTTGTGTACATTCTCAATATTGACCTGCTTAACTAACAATGGTAATGATACGAATACAAGAGCAAACACACAAAGTGTGTAAGTGTATTTATAAATCAGTTCCCTAATAAAATCAGGGAAAGAGGGAGAGAGACACACACACGCACACACACACACACACACACACACACACACACATACACACACACACACACACACAGAAACACACACACACACACACACACACTCACTATACTGAGAGCACCTTAATAAATCGGTTATCGTTATGTCAACCAGCACTAACTCATACTACACTGTGTTGCTAAAAATAAGCTGCACCAGCTACCGGTGCCAAAGTCAAACACCCACCTCTACTCATACTACCACCATCGTCGTCCGCTACTACGCACTTTCTATAATCAATTTTCAATTTCCTCATTCAATTTTAGCTTCAGCTTAAATACTGCTGCTTTCCTGAAACTCTTGCTACAAGCGTACAATCGCTGGAATTTCACTGCGCTCGTGTAATCCTACGTACTAAAAGAGCACACCAATCATCACAAACATTTCCCTTGGGAACTACACAGTGCAAGGGGAGGGCGGAAACAAGTGACAAGCGGCAAGCGGCAAGCGTATATTTTAATTAAACAATGAAATTGAAAGTAAATACATTTTTGCATAACATGTAAATGTTAAAGATGAGAATCAATTCATTTGGTGCACAATACCAACAGCGCCACCGTGGCAGTACGCCCTGCACCCAAGTTGTATGGGTTTATTTGCGTTGTGGCTGTGAAGTTTGCCAGAACGAAGTACTTTGAACTACTACGCAGTAATTGAAAAGGTTTTTTTTTACTTTCTAAGCATGTAAGAGAACGTTTAAAGGATATAATTATCTTTAATAATTACTTAGAGGAAAAGGATCGGTATTCCGAGATAAGTACCACATATAAAAATACACATTTTATACACTTTTATACGTTGAATTATTATTTGTTATTCGATGCCAAAGCAAATAAATATAAAACTTTGTGTTCGGAGTCTCTACGCTTGCAAACTTAGAAGTAGTAGATTTCGTAGACGAGAAGTAATCGTGCCAAATTTCATTATTCAAGTGTATCTTCTTCTAAAACAGAAATGGTCTCTTTGATTGTATTTCTTCACAAAATCGTAAGCAAGAGTTACCTGGTTTCAAACGACGACACATGCAAAATAATTGCTAGATACCAAAGTTTTAAAAACTGAATACTATATAACTACTAAAAGTTTTCCTTCATTGCGGAACGACACGAATCCCAATCGTTATGATCTGGTTTCGCTTTAACAATAAAATAACGATTTTAAAATATTATAGCACCATCAGGAGCGAAAGCTTACTGTTCCCTTTTTGACCAAATTATTTTTCAGAGCTTTTGCCAAGTTTTTAATTTTTGTTCGTTTCAGAACTTGTTTCTTCCAGAACATTTTCATTTAGAACATTTTCTTTCGGAACTTATTCCATTCAGAACTTATTACTTTCAGAACCTCTTCCTTTCGGAACTTATTACTTTCAGAACTTATTACTTTCAGAAGTTATTACTTTCAGAACTTATTCCTTTCAGAACTTATTCTTTTCAGAACTTATTCCTTTCAGAACTTATTCTTTTCAGAACTTATTCCTCTCAGAACCTCTTCCTTTCGGAACTTATTCCTTTCAGAACTTATTCCTTTCAGAACTTAATCTTTTCAGAACTTATTCCTCTCAGAACTTATTCCTTTCGGAACTTATTCCTTTCAGAACTCATTCCTTTCAGAACTTATTCCTTCCAGAACTTATTCCTTTCAGAACTTATTCCTCTCAGAACCTCTTCCTTTCAGAACTTATTCCTTTCAGAACTTATTCCTTTCAGAACTTATTCCTTTCAGAACTTATTCTTTTCAGAACTTATTCCTCTCAGAACCTCTTCCTTTCGGAACTTATTCCTTTCAGAACTTATTCCTTTCAGAACTTATTCCTTTCAGAACTTATTCTTTTCAGAACTTATTCCTCTCAGAACCTCTTCCTTTCAGAACTTATTCCTTCCAGAACTTATTCCTTTCAGAACTTATTCCTCTCAGAACCTCTTCCTTTCAGAACTTATTCCTTTCAGAACTTATTCCTTTCAGAACTTATTCCTTTCAGAAGTTATTACTTTCAGAACTTATTCCTTCCAGAACTTATTCCTTTCAGAACTTATTCCTCTCAGAACCTCTTCCTTTCAGAACTTATTCCTTTCAGAACTTATTCCTTTCAGAACTTATTCCTTTCAGAACTTAATCTTTTCAGAACTTATTCCTCTCAGAACTTATTCCTTTCGGAACTTATTCCTTTCAGAACTTATTACTTTCAGAACCTCTTCCTTTCAGGAAACGTTCGGCTCAGAGCATCGTTTAAGTACTTTTTGCTTTTAATTATTTTTTTTAATTTTATTTAATTTTTGATATTAATCCTTTCATGACTTGTTCCTTTCGGAACTTTTTTCTTTCAGAACTTTTACCTTTCAGAACTTTTTCCTTCCAGAACTTTCTTCAAGAACTGATTCCCTTCAGAACTGATACCTTCCAAAACTTTCTTTCAGAACTTATTCCTTTTAGAACTTGTTCCATTCTGAACTTTTTTCTCCCAGAACTTGTTGCTTTCTGAAGATTTTCCTTTCAGAATTTATTTATTTCACTACATGTTCCTATCGATACTTTTCCTTCCAGAGCTTTTCCGAACTAGTTCCGTTCAGTCCTTTCAGAATGTTTAGAACTTTTTACTCTAAGAACTTGTATTTTTCAGAACTCTTCCTTTCAAAATGTTTTCCTTTCAGAAATTGTTCCGTTCAGTCTTTTCAGAACCTTCGAAACTTATTTCATCCAGAACTTGTTTCTTTTCAGAACTTTATCCTCGCAGAACATTATTCAAGAACTTATTCCCTTCAGAACTTGTTCATTTCATAACTTATTCCTTCAAAAACTTTCGTTAGGATCATGTTTCTTTCAAAACTTTTTCCTTTCAGAAGATTTTCTTTTCAGAATTTATTTATTTCACAATTTGTTTCTTTTGTAACTTTTCTTTGTAGGACCTTTGAGAACTCGTTCCGTTCAGTACTTACAGAACGTGTAGAACTTTTTACTTTAAGAACTTGTATTTTTCAGAACTTTCTTTTCAGAACTTTTCCTTTCACAACGCTCTTTTCGAACTTGTTCCGTTTAGTTCTTTCAGAACGTTCAGAACTTTTTCTTTTCAGAGATGTTTTTTTTTTATTATAATGTCGGTTTCGACCGACTGATTCACACTTACCAAGTACTTATTGCTACAACTAACTACATGTAAATTGCATTCCCTTGGTAATGAATGTAATGAAATCAAGAAGTGAAGAGTGTATTCCGGAAATGAGAGAGAAAGTGTGTGAGTGTGTGAGTGCGTGTGTGTGTGTTTGCATGTTATTTGCAGCATATCTTTAGGCATTATGTAAATAACGTGTGCATACGAGTATAGCGTGTCAACAATTACAATTGGGAATTTTTCTCATTAACAACAAATGAGAGAAAAAAAAATGAATGTCATGTAATGAAATATCAATTGTGCAAAATATTTGCGCATCAATTTACAAAATGTTAATGATTTTTCATCCTCGCTCGGTCGCTTCCTTTCTTGTGTGTGCATGTGTTCGTGTGTTACCCTAACAACATGAAATTTATTGCATGAACGCTGCGGGGAATTGGATTCCGAGCGAGTGATAGTGAAATGAAGGGAAGTAGAAAGCGGGCAGAGAGTGTAGAGGAAGTGTATTTAAAATAATAAATAAATATTTAATTTTATTTATTGCCAAAAAAAAAATGGGACAACAAAACATTATAATAAAAGATTTAGCGTACAGATGAATGTGTGTGTGTGTGTGTATGTGCGGGACAGTGTGATTGTGTGCATGCACATTAAAGTGTTGTTATAATTATTGTACGTATTATTATGGTTGCAGCATACTTCAGGGCGTTGAAGCAAGTATGTCGCATGCATGCATGCTGCTGTTGTTACTACGCTGCTGTGGAGTGTTGCGATTAAAATTACATTTAATACACCACTTGAGCGTTTAAGCAGCGCGACAATGATGATGGCGAGAACGGCCAACAAGATGCATGCATGCAACAACAACCACAACAACAACAACAACAACAACGAAAACACATTCCCATTAGTGCCTGCGCTAGCAGTGGCAGTTACAACAACCGACAATAGCACCAAGGGTCCTTTTAGCGTTGCTCTTCTCACTCACCGAATAAGCGTAAGAGGGTGAGTGTAAGAGGGTGAGTGTAAGAGGGAGATAGTGAGAGGCTGCTGATGACATTGATGTATGATGCAATTCGCACTTAAACATACACACGTACGCAAAGACACATGTGCACACACTCTTAAAACACTATTAACAAAGTAGAGAAAAAAAAGGGTGCTGCTTTTGCAGGCGCTTGTTTTTAGTTGTTGTTGTTGTTGTTGTTGTTGTTGTTGTTGTTGTTGTTGTTGTTGTTGTTGTTGTTGCTGTTGCTGTGGCTGTTGCTGTTTATGGTGCAAATATGATGCCTATTTCGGTGTGTGCTGACACTGCTGCTGACTGTTGCCAAGGGAATAATTCAGTCATACGCACACGCATTCAAAAAGTTATATCAAGTACTCTTTCTCATATATGGCGGCTGGCTGTGTGTGTGTGTGTGTGTGTGTATTTAATTTCACTTTGTATGCATTTATATTATTGCTCTCACAGTAGTTGTGTTGTGGTTGTTGTTGCTGTTGTTGCTGTTATTATTATTATTGTTGTTGTCAACATCGAACACTTAAGCCGAAACTCATTATACAACCGCGCTCTCTCTCTCTCTCTCACACACACATACACACACACATATTGTATGTATTTAAAAATGAGAAAAATAAATTTGTGTGAAATTCTCACAATCGAACAACATTAGTATTTTTTTTTTTTGTTTTTTGTTTTTTTATTGTTTATGCTTAAATTATATGTGCTTTGTTGTTGTACTTCTTCTCTGGGGGGGTTTGTTTTTATTCTTTTTCATGGACTTTGGGATTTTTCATACGCATGCATTGAAGGGTGAGGCAGCAGTATCATTTTGGTTATTTTTATGTATGCAAGTTGCCGTGGTGTTTATTACGCAAATAAATAAAGTTTATTGTTTTTCTTATTTCAATTTTTTTTACATGTTTAGCGAGTGCATTTGTGTGTGAGTGTGTCAGTGTGTGTTGCGTGTAATTTTCTTTTGTAAATTTATTACATTAATTTAGCGCATTCGTCCTTTCTCTTGCTAAAGAAAACAAACAACAAAATTACTTGAGCCCTCCTCTTTTCACTTTTGTTTCTGTACTCTAATCTCTGCTGTATTTATCTAATAGATTTATTATTATGCGAAGCATAAAGACTACGAAGGCCTGAGAAGCAGCAGCATTTGAGGTGGAGTCTGTTAAAAGCTAACAGGTTTTTACATCATTTTGGGTAAGCAGTCACTGGATATGGTTTTAGATTTTGGGTTTTGTTTTCGTTTTTTAGTTGATTATACTGTCAGGCATCACTCAAGATTTTGGTTGATTTGAAGAAGCTAAATTCCTAATCAGAGTAAAAAAATTCTTTGCTTCGACACTTATCGCACACCTGCCAACTGTCAATGGCCATGAAGAGGAAGCCTTTTAATCATCGTTCATAAATAATTTGATATAAAAAACAAAATTTCTTGGAAATGCTTCATATCCACTTATTTTTTTTTGGTTTTGAAAGAGAGCAGGGGTGAACCGAGCTTAGATTTATTTTTGCCAAAAATCACAGAGCCCTGCTCTAAGAGCATTAATCTCGCTGTCGTTAATTGCTTTGGAAGAAACAACTATTATACTTCGAATGAGTTTCATAGCATCAATAATATTGAGATCTAGAGCCTCCAAGATTAAAGGAAGTTAATTTTTTCCATTTGAATAGAATAGTTTTGGTGAAAATTAGAGAGCAAATGAAATCGCAACTCGAATGCGAATCATCTTGAGCAAATCATATTTACACCTCGTTTTTTTTTCGAGAACTTCCATCATTGTTTCGTTACTCTTACTTATTTACTTACTTAGCTGGCACTACAACCGATGATCGGTCTTGGCCGCCTCCACAAAGCTTCGCCAGTCACTTCTGCTATGCGCGCGCTGGCGCCAGTTGATGAGGCCAAGTGCAGTCAGATTGCCCTGCACCTGGTCTTTCCAACGGAGATTAGGACGTCCCCTTCTGCGTGTTCCTTCACCGTGGTTCGAATAAAACACCCTTCTAGCCGGAGCGCTTTCTTCCATTCGCTCAACATGACCTAGCCAGCGAAGCCGCAGGAGTTTTAAACGCTTGACTATGTCAGTGTCGGCGTACAGCTCATACAGCTCATACAGCTCATCGTTCCATCTTATTCGATACACGTCGTCCACGCATACTGGACCGTAGATCTTACGGAGTATCTTCCTCTCGAACGCTCCTAACAGCTGAGGCTGTTAGCTCTCATCATTGATGGTCAATGTCCACGTCTCTGCGCCATACATTAGGACGGGAAGGATGAGGGACTTATAGAGCGTTATTTTCGTCGGTCGAGAGAGGGCTCTACTTCTCAATTGCCTACTGAGCCCGTAGTAACACCTGTTGGCAAGAGTTAGTCTCCGCTTGATCTCAAGGCTGACATTATTGTTGGTGCTTATGCTGGATCCTAGGTAAACGAAATCCTTGACGACTTCAAAAGTGTAGTTGTCAACAGTGACATTTTGTCCAAGACGCCGTGACTCTTTGTTTGTTGACACAAGGTATTTCGTTTTGTCCTCGTTCACCACTAGACCCACACGACGAGACTCCCTTTCCAGATTGGAGAATGCTGCACTGACTGACTGCTCGAACGTTTTTGCCAATGATGTCAATATCATCAGCGTATGCTAGCAGCATGACACTCTTGAAGAAGATGGTGCCAGAGATGTCGATGTTCACAGCTCGAATTATTTTCTCCAGCATAAGGTTAAAGAAGTCGCACGATAGGGAGTCACCTTGTCTGAAACCTCTTTTGGTATCAAATGGTGCGGAGAGGTCTGTCCCAATTTTCACTGCGCTGGTGGTGTTGGTCAGTGTCATTTTGCAAAGACGAATGAGCTTTGCAGGGATACCAAAATCAGACATTGCGGTGATCCCTAATCGTGCTGTTTCGTTACTCTAACTTACTTTTAATGGCACAACAGCCTATGGACTATGGACAGCCTATGGGCTTAGACCGAGCTTTTCGCATCCACTCATTTTGTGCGTGTTATATTTGTACATGAATGGAAGGGACCTACAGTTTAATGCCGAATCCGAACGGCGAAGTGAAAAGCAGTAATCAATACGTAATTTTTACTCTTGTAGGTTTGCCATTGCCTGCCTGCCAAGAGTTGGTGCCGTTATTATTATTTCTACTTTTTGATTTTACCTGTGCCGAGATTCGAACCCCGAACACTCTGCGTAGTCCAACAGTCCAACGCATTACCACTACGCCACAGCGACCAGTACAACTAAAAAGTTTCCATTCTTTGTTATTTTCTCTGTCAGCTTGAAAATAGTAGTAAGAACAAAAATCTATAAAGTAAAATGGATGGTTTGCACATGGATTCTTTGCCTAGACTCTGTCATTTCGAAAAGTTCGGCCTATGCCCTAATGGGCTGTTTGTTGTGCCACTAAAAGAAGAAAAAGATCCAAAGATGAAAAAAAAAAGAAAAGAAAAAAGAATATCGAAAGAAGAAAACGAAAATGTTTGGTTCATTCTGCCAAAAAAGTACCGGGAAATGAACATTATAAAATTCTTTTTGTCGCTAAGTTAGCACCACTGTCTCAAATTTGTCTCAAAATTGTCTTAAATTCTTAATTGCAAATGGAATTTCGTGTGCCGAATCGCTGAAAATGTTACAGAAGGCTTGATGGGATACTTGACTTAAATAAAAACACGTGAATATGAGTAAGATGTGGTGGAAGTTTTGCCTAGCTTTGGTCGGCCATCATAGTCTTCAGGTGAAGTTAAGATTAATAAAGTAAAGGAAGCGGTGACGGAAAATCGTTATTTGTTTGAGAGTTTGAGAGAGATAGTCGCTGAACTTTCTGTGACTCACAAATCAAGTTCTTCGAAAAAGGATAAGTTTGTTCAAAGAAAAAACATGGATTTTGCACCACGACAACGCCGCATCTCACAAAGCCACCATTGTAAACGAATTTCTGACCAAAAAACCAAAGAAAAATATCATCGTACAACCGCCGTATTCGCTTGACTTTCCGGCTGACTTTTCGTCTCTTTCCGAAACTCAACCTGTTCGCAGGTAAAAATTGCCTATGAAAAGCTTTTCACCACGCCGTTGGGATTCGGCATAAAACTGTAGGCCGCTACATGCGGTCATAGTCGACATTGATCAACTGAAGTTCATTGTGGTGAAGGCATAACACTTGCCACAGTGGCTGTCAGTCTGTCAATCTGTCAATCTCTTTATCGGTGTCCTGTGTTTGCATTCCCTCTCTGTCATTCTCCCTCCTTCTTCGTCCCACCTATCAATCTTCCTGCCATACAACACAATGCTCTGCATTCATAGGGATACACCCTGTGTGTTCAATGTTTAAAAATAACCCTAAAAGTATAAATACTTGAAATTAAGTGATACAGTCAGTGGCTGTGAAATTTTTGTACCTCCTCATTATTGTTTCATACATAATTGTATTAATTGAAGCAATCTTTTTCGGTTAGTATGGCGAGCTTTTGGGGATAAGATAAAATAATTTGCCTTTTCGCTACCATGCAAAATTCGTTCCTACAGTCGACATCAAGAAAGGTTCATATTCATATTATAGCCATATCAACTAGATTTACCGATATCTCATATCTCAAGTGCGGTCAGTTATAAACAAATTGAAACCCGCGAAGACTCCAGGATGTGATCTGATCTGATTACAGGAAAAATTCTGAAGGAATTACCAGAGCAAGCAATCACCTTCCTAACCCAACTCTACAATGCCGTGTTGAGAACTAGATTTGTCCCACCACAGTGAAAATACTGGAGATGCAAAGTCATACCGCTCCATAAGTCTGCTACCAATCCCTCTCAAAGTCTCTTTGAATCGTTGATTATGAAAAGACTAATGCCCATTATTGTGTCAAAACACATCTCATTCCTGATCATCAGTTCGGTTTCCGTCAAGGTCACGATATAATTGAACAAATTCATAGACTTGTTAAACAAATAAACGCAGCCTTCGAATCCAAAAAATACTGCACAACGGCTTTTCTAGACATATCACAAGCTTTGGACCGTGTGTGGCACGAGGGTCTTTTATACAAAGCTAGAAAACCGAATCTAATAAAATTTTACACGTTCTTAAAATCGTTTGTTGAAAATCGCCATTTCTTCGTGAAACAGGGCAATGACATCACATCTCTATATGATATAAAAGCCGGTGTTCCTCAGGGCAGTGCTATGGGCCCAATGTTACTTATATCTACTTTTCACTGCTGATTTGCCGACAACTGATGGAATTGTTATTGGAACCTTCGCAGACGACACTGCTGCCTTGTCAATTGATGATGATCATGTCACTGCCTCACTCAGCCTACAAAAATGTTTAAATAAAATATCCTTGCGACTTAAAAACTGGAAAATTGCTGCGAACGAAACCAAGTCGGTGCAAGTAACATTCACAACACGGTGCAATACTTGCCCACCTGTGTAATTAAATACAATACAAATCCCTCAAGCAAACAATGCGAAGTACCTAGGAATGCATCTGGATAGACGTCTCACATGGAAACGCACATATTTACGAAGCGCAAAGCTCTTGGTCTTAAACTGAGAAATATCTTCTGGCTATTCAATCGCAATTGATGACCTATGTTGCGAAAACAAACTGCTCCTTTACAAGACGAACCTCCAACCAATATGGACCTACGGCATACAACTGTGGGGTACAGCCGCCAAATCCAGTGTCGAAATATTGCAACGCTATCAGTCCAAAATGCTTCGTATGATTGCGTTCACAACCTTGGTATGTTACCAACTTACAACTACATCGTGATTTACAAGTTCCTTTCGCCAAAGATGAAGTTAGGGCCAATTCTAATTCGTACAAAATACGAATGTTGAACCACCCAAATCAACTAGCATCTAAGTTGATGAATTCGCAGTGGAATTTCTCCAGACTAAAACTAATCTAATTCACGAAGTCATACCAGAAGGTGATAGTTTTTGCCTGTGTACCGAGGCTACAGGAACATTGAGTTGAAAAAAGTGTATGCCTTCATTTATTTTATCATTTATAATCAATTAATTTATTATACAATATTCGAACAATAACTATTACCTTATCTCACTTTTTCAATTCCCTCGTAATCCTCTCATTGTGCGAACACGAAAAATCACTTCACCTTGTTTAAAGTAAGTTGGCAATCATGGCTCAATTTGGAGTGTCGTGCAATTCGAAGCTTATGTTAAAGCTACCATACAACAACAATCTTCCGTTATTCAATGCCATTATTATTCCATATGAACTCTCTCGCTCATACACAGAGAGAGAAATGGTTTTCTAAAACGGAATAATTAATTATCATAGCCCAGCGAACTCTCAGATTGTGCCAGACTCAAGGGCATTTCGTATGGTTTTACTAAGAGGGCATTTTGTGATTTTTGGGTAATGTGAATCTCCTCGTTCGGATATCCAGTACTGATTTTTCTATAATTCATTCAAATTAACAAAAACAAATATAAGCAAAACCGCCTGAGAAACAGTCTCCCGAAAAATGGTCACTGCATTAGAAAGTAGTTGAAATAGTAATTTTTTATTTAGCAAAATTATGGATTATGACGGAATGAATTAAAAATTAATGTTCTTGACATCGATTGATCTTTATCGTTCCAGGTTCATGTGCTTAATTTAATTTCTATTTTGTTTTGCCACGTAGAAAAACCACAGCAGCGCAGCACTCACAACGTGACTTCAACAAACCCAAATGCTTTACCAAATCTAACTACATACATACTCGTTGATACTAAACTAGTTTATCTAACGAATGCATCCCCATAAAAGTAACGAACACAAGAAATTACATAATACGATTAAATTTGGAGAGCTTTTCATTTGCAAAACTTATACCTAACTAATTATTATTACCAACTTTCCGATTATTATCACACACACACACACACACACAGAAAATATGTACCAGAAATGATTAATTTCTATTAACAACCGCCATCACCAAACAACAACAACGTCAGAAACTTGAGCCGAAAATAAACAAAGCGAACACAAACACAAATACAATATATGGCACATAAATACACCGATCGGGTAGTAGCGTTTGAGCTTATATAACCAACAACAAACAACAACAACAACACGTAGCAGAATAATCGATGGTTTAATTTAGCCTTGAAAAGATATAACAACAAAAAAGGAATACGCAGAGGAAGGAGAAGAAGAAGAAGAAGAAGAAGAAGAAGAAGATAAAGTAGAGGAGGGAAAAACAACAACCACAAAATAAACTCAATTATTTTGCCATAACAAAAAATAACCGCAAATATCTATAATTTAATATACCCGACCCACCCCTTCCCCCCGCCCCCCTCCTCCCCTGCTCCCCTGCTCCCCTATTATGTGCGTTTGTGTTGTTCTCATAACTTACATATTATCCTTGACAAAGTGATTATTTTCTAGCGTACTCACACGTAAAGAAATCATTCATCATCAGCAAAAAATTATATCATATAAATACTTACTATGAGAATACAACAAAATATGTGTGTCTGTGTGTGTACTAAGTATGTACATACCATATGTATTTGGTTGATGGGCCACTCTTTTATGCACACACACATGCACACACACTCTCACACATACTCTCTGCTCTCTCCATTCCATTCCACAGGGCATAACAACACGAATATTTCTCATTATGTTTCATAATTCATAATACCATGCAACATTGCTTTTGTTGTTATTGTATGTGATGAGATACTCCACTCTGGCAGGATCAAAGAAGAGGAGGGCCATATACACACACACACATATATACATTACGAGAGACTGGGAGGAGAGTAAAAGAGCATAGAGGCAGTGTAGAGTCATTTTCAAACAACAAGAAAACAACAACTAAAGCATATTCTTTCAAAATACCAATTGTTAATGTTAAAATGCAACGAAGCAACAGCAATTTATTATTTCATCATACTACAAACAAAAAGAAGAAACAGCATAAGCAGGCGGAAAAAAACTAATCCCTCCACTTACTCACTCACTTATTCGACCTCACATCAAACGAACGTTTTGAAATACAAGTAAAAAAGCACCAGCACCATCATCATCATCATCATCAACATCATCATCATCATCCGAACAAAGCACCCCAGCACAGCACCATACCATGGATGTTGCTCAGATAAAGGACAAAGGACCAGCAGCGCAAGCAGTGAACAGTGAAGAAGCAAACAAAACAAAAAAACAAAATAAATAATTAAATAAAATGGAAGAAAATATGCGCGAAAAACACAGGCACAGACACTAGTTAAAAAGATATGAAATATATGAAATTGGCCTAATTTTGAAATATGGAATCCAATTTCAATTTGCTCAAAGCGAAAAAATACACACTCACCGCTCCCCCTCCCTAACCTCAACGACACAGAAATGGAAAACAAAATCGTCGTAATATGAAGCAGGCAGCGAAACGTGTTTGTTGTTGTTGTAGCGGCGTTCTATTGTCCCAGTGAAAATGTATTGGGCATGTTGGTGGCTGTTTACACTGGCGCTGGCATGAAAGATCGAACGAGAGAAACATGAAAAAAATTAAGGTAGTTACAAAAAAGACGCGTCACTTCGATCTTCGATCCAACCAAATAATTCTTTGCAGGCATATGAAGAAAAACCTGCCATCCTCAGTTCGCTGTTCAGTGTTGCGCTTAGGGTCCAAGATTACTCTTAAGTGTTTGGCACTTGTCGAAGGAGTCAACGTTTGTTGGTTTAGTTGTGGAAGGTCCTTCTTTCTTCTTTTAATGGCCCAGCATCTCATGAAGGGCCTAGGCCGAGGTTCTCGCATCCATTGATGTTGGGCGTGATATATTTTTGTGCATGAATGGAGGGGACCTACAGGATTATGTCGAATCCGAACGGCGAAATGAAATGCTTTTCCTTAGGGAAATGTTACTCTTTGAGGTTTGCCATTGCCTGCCAAGAGGTGGGTGGCTATGCTCTCTACTTTTTAACTTTTCGCTGTGTCCAGTATTCGAATCCCGGGCAGGCCAGCGCACTAATTCAAATACCATGGCCGAAGAGCTGAGTACTCCAACCCATATCATCAGCATACGCCTGCATTTGCACTTCTCCTCTGATATAGTTTATTAACTCACAGCCAGAAAAGGGGTGAAAATTACACCTCCCTGCGGAGTGGCTCTATTAACATCAATACAAATCAAGTCAAGTCACAAACACAAAAAGTGGAGGGTTGCAACCACCAAAATATCCTGCTCTTTCTCAAGGAATTTACCTCCACCTCTGAACCGATATTGTATTACTTCAGGGTGGAGTCTGTATTTAGCTTTCTACTTCGCCGTCATCACTAAATATGCGTCCAGATGACGCCGAGATCCTTTTTCTGGCATTTATCAATACAAGTTATCTTCATTAACAAGCATTGTCTGATGTGGTTAAAAATCCCATTTGTCTTCCTAACTGCTATCTAACGTCTCTCCGCCCATCTGTTCGCATCAAGAGGAAGTTATTTAGATCCACGTGGTATTACAACGGGCCTCATTCCTCAGTAACCCAAGTATGTCCTACTATAGGACAGCCACTCAAACTTAATCCTATAACCTATTCATAAATAAATGGCAAAATTGTCGTCACAAACGTAATGAATTGGCAATTGCCGACGGCAAAAAAGTTGAAACAAAAGTAATAATAAAAAACCCTAAAGTAAAGTTCGGGTGCAGCCGAACTTTATATACCCTACACACCATCTGAAATAAAAATCCATTTGCATTGAAATGTGAGTTAAATTTGTATAGTTTTTACATAAAAAAAATTTTTTTTTTAACAGCCTGACTTTAAATATATTAAATTTTCATATGGTAAATGGGCGTGGGCATTGCCCAGTGATGATAATTTTCGCATCAGATATTTTTCAAATATATTTCAAATGTATATACCAAATTTAGTTCCATTTGCTTCACTCCCCCTTTGATATTTGAATATTGAACTTTTATGGGAAGTAGGCGTGGCTTTTGCCAAATGCTTGAATATTTAAGAATAATTATTCAAGAGATTAGTTCAATGATCAAGTTTTGAATTTCACTTGTATGGGAGTTGCCATGCCCACTTGAGCGATTTTGCCCATTTTATAATTTAACTTCTTTCTGGCACTAAAAAATGTTTATGCCATGGCTTGATTGAGATTGCCTAAGTTTTACTCGAGTTATATTGTACACAGGCAGACAGGCAGACGGACGGACAGACGGACAGACATGACTAAATCGTCTCCGCTATTCACGCCTAATTCTGGGTGCTACAGACAACCGTTACTTGGTCAAAACCAATATACACTGTACACAGAATGAGTAGGGTATAAAAAACAACATCAGAAGCAACGAGAATAGCAAAAGGAAAAACAACAAGAACAACAAACAACAACAACAGCAATAACAGCAAAAAAAGGCCATATTTATTTATGAGCAAACACATTTATAATTTTTGCGACCAAAAACAGAAAAAGAAACACGGCAATCCAATTGACCCAGATCCTGTCCTCCCGCTTTGTTAAAAGTTCCTTTTGCTATAGTTCAAAAGAAAATTTTCAGCAGAAAAACACTAAATAAAATAAATTCTATGCTTTTTTTTTTTATTACATTTCATTACATTACATTTCTACTTCAGTACACCAAAAATCACTTTATGTTTTGTGGATTTTTATTTTGCTTTACGTGTGTATGTATACAAGAATGAAGGACGATTACTACTGGTAGTAGGGTGCTTGTAAGCGAAGGGTGCGGCAGAGTGATTACTCGTCGGAGCAGTGAGTGACAGCAGGGGTGATGTGTGTGTGTGTGTGTGTGTGTGTGTGTGTGAGCGGCCGTTTAAAAATGTGCACCATAATTTCTCAGATTTAAGCGCCATTTTTTTTTCGAATTTCGCATAATTTCACCGCTAACTATTCCACATATGCCCGCACACTGCTGCTGCCGTTCTCACTAGCATGCATTTACTCCTCCCACTTTCTCCTTCTGCGCTCTCGTGCAACTCTGTCCACCCATTTGCAATTGCTTTCGTTCTCGCAATTATATTAAAAATTTTACTTTATGGTTTTTTGAATTTTTTTTTGGTTTTAAAACACAAGAACAAAAAATAATATAAAACCATAACATTTTTCGTTTTTTTTTTTTAATACATGCATTAGAATAATTTTCATTTTGTCATCATTTTCAAATCTCATTAAATTTTGTGCTGCTGTCGTCGTCGTCGTCGTCGTCGTCGTCGTCGTCGTCGTCGTCGTTCTCGCTCTCTTTTATGTATTGATGTTCGGTTTCACTGAGTTGATTGCTGCCTGCCTGCTTGCCTGCTTGCCTGCTGTGGTCGCTGTTGTTGTGTGACTGCTGTCGATTATTTTTTCCCTTAGATATGCCGTAAATGTTTCTAATTAAAAATTTGATCACGTTTTTTTTTTATGCTTCCTCATTGTTCCCCTGAGGCGTGCTCATAAAAAAATTTGTATTTAAATTCATTTTTGTTGTTGTTGTTGTTGTTGTTGTTTACGATTTTACTTTTTGTTTGCAAGTAAGTACCATAATATCCTTAAGTGTTTGTGAGCCTGTTTGTATGTGCGTAAAAAAAATGTGGTTATTGTTGAAATTATTTTGGTAATTGATGAGATATTCCTAAAAGACCTTTAAAATGTACGAATTCACTGTCTGTTTTTCTTTCTTCGTTATCGAGTTTTCAAGCGGTTATGTGTAGCTAAAAGATGATGCCAGAGAGGGTCAGATTTATTTCTGGAGTTATTTCGTTCTTAAGAATTACGTATAATTTCCTTTGACATCCCACTGGAGATTAGGCTCTTAAGTAAGTTTCTGCCTTTGCAGTTTCAAGTTACGTTATGGGTAGGCATGTATGTGAGTATGTAACCCATAAAACTCTGCTTAGATTTCTTGCAACTGGTTCTGTAGTGACAATACATGCTGGAGGGAGGCCACGAAAAACAACACATCGCATTGACAAAAGAATTGTTCGAGAAATAAAGAAAAGCCTTTTGTAACCTCAACTGAATTGGTGAGAGAGTTATCTTTGGATATTAGCGCAAGATCTGTACGGAGACGAGCGGTGGAAGCTGGTCTACGCGCTCGAAAGCCATCAAAGAAGCCATTTATTTCCAAAAAAAAATCGCAAGGCCAGGCTAGCTTTCGCGAGAGCACATATCAGTTGGGATACTGCTCAATGGAGAAATATTTTGTTCTCAGATGAGTCAAAGTTCAATATCAAGGGCTCAGATAACAAAAATTTTACAGTAAGGAGACCCAAAAACGAAAGAATCAAACCACAGTTTTGCAAAAGGGACAGTTAAATATGGTGGAGGTTCTATCATGGTGTGGGGCTGCTTTTCGTATGCTGGAGTTGGACCAATTCACCAAATAATAACAACAATGGATCGTTTCGTTTACAAAAATGTGTTGGAAAATGTAATGCCACCTTATGCAAAAGAGAATATGCCTCCATATTTGGGTCTTCCAACATGATAACGACCCGAAGCATACCTCGAAATTCGTTAAAGATTGGTTGAGTGACGCAAACATAAAAACTCTCGCATGGCCAGCTCAGTCTCCTGATCTGAACCCGATCGAGAACTTGTGGAGCATCGTAGATCGCAAAATTAAAAGGGATTCTGAGACTAATAGACACAACATTTTCAGCCGTATCCAGGATGCATGGAACAATAATTCTAAGGATCAATTTGAACGACTTATAGATTCTATGCCTCGTAGGTGTGCAGAAGTTACCAAAAATAAGGGTTATGCTATCGATTATTAACATTATTGTATAATTTTAAGTTGGACTGTGAAAGTTGCTTCAGTTATGACCACCCAAAAATCGAGTTAATTTCGTTTTTTCGTTTGTAAACAAATTTTGTAATGAATTAATATTTTTATTTTTTTTTTAATTTGAAATACATAAAATATCATTTATAAAAATTTTAAAAATTACCGCCTTTGTGTAAGGTATACGACTTTTTTTTGTCTAATATTGATATTTTATTCTGGTTGCTTTAGATTTGGCCACCAGTGTAAGTATTTGTATTTTCTGACCCTTGACTGTTGTTTTTAACTCACTGCAGTTAAATACAATAAGATTACTTTATTGTAAGTGTTGTTAGAGAAGCTAGAGACGTCCTGGGGTAACTATTGGCGATAAAACCTTTCTCTCAATAAATATCTATGATCGTTGCTCCTGAGAGAATAGCATCGAGAGGAGCAGCTCTTACCCTAGCATAAAAGAAAACAAACCCTTGAATCACACCAATTCAATCTGTTTCCGAATGAAATACTAAGAGTTTTTTAATTCTTTACTCAGGGATTTTAATCAACACCTTCTTTTGGGCTGGAAAACGCTTTGCGGAAATATTTAATTTGATATTTTATTACATTTTGCTAGGTCTTCTCTTTAGCGAAACATAATAGCTCGTATTCAGCTAATTTTTTAATTCAGAAATGTAAAGAATTTATTGGTTTAATGGAACAGCAAGCAAAGTTAAAGGAATACAATAGTGTGATGATGTCAAAGTTCAAGGCAGATACAAGTACGTTGTAGTAAAATGTTGAAATGTACAAGTAGAAGATTAGAAACCTTAGAAATGTTAGGACCATAATACGCACCCACACACATAAGTAACTCATATACACGCTCATATTGAGTCTCGAAATTTGATAGTTTCCTTGTGATTTATTCTGTGTACAGTAAACCCCTCTTAAGCGGCCAATTCCGCTTAAGTACCTCAGAAACTTGGCATCTTCAGCTGCAGCACTTAAGCGGGGGGGCTTTCTGTTTATATGTACTCGTATATTTCGGCAGGTTTCACTTTCTTATTGACGTATAAAAGGAATTCAATTATTTTCGTTGAAAACGAGAACTAGATTTTTATTGGGTAATTGGATTTTATAGAACATTTTTCATTTATTATTTACGCATTGGCAATTTTTGTTACTACCACAACTAATGACAACAACAACAAAATAACATGTGTCCATTTAGGACTTGGGTTGACCGCAGCGAAGCTATCTGCTGAAAATACTTACATAGATTTTTAGATTTTTATGATTATCTAATGAAAATTAAAGTTTTTTGTTTTTGAGTAAATTTATATATTTATATCTTTCGAAAACCGGCACAACAAAATTTAAAATCTTATTATTAGTTTCTTTAATTCTGTGGACATGGCAGCCCAGGTAACTCTCTCCACATGAATTCAACTCTGCTTTTGCTGTTGTTGTAATGAAATATGAGCAGGAGGCGTGAAATGGACCGCAGAGCCAACGAAGGCAGTCTTCAAAAACCAGTAAATAAAATAGAGCAAACTGAGTGAGAGAGGGTTGGAGTGTGACACTTATACACTGAAGAATAATTTTGAGAACCTTTCGGTCTCTCTTCGAAGAGAGAGTAATTATATACTACCAGCCGCCAGTGGCTGCTCCAGAGGGAATTGAAGATGAGTGGTAATAATTTTTGGGGGAAATGATTGAAAGTGAAAAATACTTGAGGTCAATCTTTCATTTTAACCCACCTCTGGCCAGCTCTCGGGTGACTGGTCTATTTTCATATAATTGTCAACCTAGTATGGGGAACCCCTTACTCACTTACTTAGTTGGCACTACAACCGATTAATGGTCTTGGCAGCAACTGAAGCTTCATTGATATTGTTTTTAACGTAGTGGGTTCCGTGCCCGATGCACAACCGTTCAGTCAAGGCCGCGGCGAAACCCGTGGCTCACTAACTGGTGTCAAATCCCTACCCGGGGGGGACCACGAAGAGGCTGTGCGTCGCCTTGAGACGGAGAAGCGCAAGGATCGAACATAGACTCACCCCCGTTTGTGAGACTATCACGAACTCTACCTTGTGTTCTCCGCCCCCAGGCCCCCTTATATGGTTGGAAATGGGGAGTAAGGATATTGGGGAAAATTGTTGTAGAGAGTCAATTAATGGAGATCGGTCTGACATTGTTCGCCTGTAAGATTACGCTGAAATCACGGGGAGCTTATTTTATAAAAAAAAGTAAATTTAGTTTGGTGGCCCCCTTCAGTGTTGAAAATAGGGGGTAAGTATGTATATTGAAGACAAATTTTGTAGTTAGAGTGAAAATTATTGAAGTTCGGTTTAACATTTTTTTGGTTTTTTTTTTTTTTGGAAATATTTGGGAAAAACCCTGGGTCCCTATTTCATAAAAAAAGTAAATTTCATATCAGGGGCTCCCTTAAGTGTTTCTCGATGGAGGAGAAGTATGCTGAGGGAAAATGTGACCATTGAAAATTAATGGGGCTCAGTTTTACATTTAAACCACCGAGGTGCGACTCGTGATTAGCTGTGGAGTAATTCGTCGATTTTCTTCGTATTTTCCTCCTTTAACTTTTACCTTGATGCGACACCCCTTATCCTCACGCCGCCCTTTTAATTTGTTTAGCTTACTCATTTTTTGCGAACCTCACAAAATAAAGGGTTCCAACGTATCCAAATCCCATTTTTAAGAATCATGCAGATACAACAATATTGATTTGAAAACCCAAAAGTATTGATAAGAATTTTTGAGAAATTTTCCATTCCAACTGTTAAAGGGTGATGGAATGAGATTTTCAACGAATACCAGAAATCAAGTAAGAAAGATTGAAGGAATATTCTTCACTCCTGTTCTTGAGAATTTCACATAGCAAACAAATGCCGTTTACTAAACTCAAACCTATAAATTTCATTGGTGCTAAATTAGATTCATTTCCATTTCTATTTGGATGCTTTCATTTTATTAGCGCTGAATTTAGAACAAGGATGAAATTGGAATAAAATGTGATATTTTAAATAATGATTTTTGGGGAAAGTTTCAAATTTAAATGTTTTTTCCATAAGCACGCACACACACATACACACACATATATATTTATATATATAATATGTTTTTTAATGACAGGAAAACGCAATTTGAAGCCTCTACGAGCGTCTCCAAGAATGGCTAAGACAAGCCTCTCAAATGACGGCGTCAACCTGGTGTGACGGCCAAAACAACGACGGTGACGCCGGCCCTCACATCTAAAGCAGAAAAATTCAACGAAACAAATAAAAAAAAACTATTCGTGACATTTGAAGTATTCAAAAATGCATGCACACATACAAACACACGCACGAACAAACAGACAGACAGACAGACAGACAGACAGACAAACAAACAGATAAATGTAGTTGAAACGCTAATAGGGCAATAGGTGTAAGTGAGTATGTATGGGGCCCCCATTATAAAGTGGTGGCGTGTGTATGCAAAGCCTAATGGAAATTGAACAAGTGCCGCATGCACACATCATTCCACCTACACGAATTGGTTGCTGGTGGTTTTCATGGCAGTCGCATTCAGTATGCCTTCAATTCAAATGCGCCTTTCAGCGTTGCCACTCATCTCCGTCACCGTCACTGTCACTGTCACCGTCACCGTCACCGTCACCGTCACCGTCACCGTCACCGTCACCGTCACCGTCACCGTCACCTATCCGTTACTTTTGGTGTTTGATGTTCATAAATATTATATATATATGTATATACTTAGTTACCTGGAGTGTGGTGTATGTAAACCGTGCGCGTCAATTTTATGATTGTGATTGCACTAGAAGCGACAACAACAACGCACACACTTATAACCCGACGCGCATACATTCGCAGGCTTGAGTTGAACAGTTGTTGAGTTGTCCGTCTCAGAAATATTTCACCCTATATATGTATATGCTGTGAAAAAAACCAGAAGAGAAGAGAAGAGAAATAGGCATTAGAGAGCAATACCAAACAAAGCAACAACAAGGCGCAACAACAACAACAGCGAAACATCAAATGTCAAAGTAATCATCCGTTTTGAGTTTTATTATTGTTGTTGCTATTGCTATTGCTATACAAATATGGTTGACAGAGAGCTGAGGTGAAGCGAGGTGAAAAACAATGGCACAATGGCCAACTTTGCATAATTCCACATAAACTTTTAATTAGTTTAGTGCTCTTGATGAAATTTAGAAATTCAAATGAGAGTTAATTGGCTAATTTAGAATTAAATGCAAATCAATGTTAAATGAAAAGTTTTTCAGTATCTAAATGAAATGATAATGTGAAAATGTCACACACACACACATACACTCTTTGACAATTGCTGCCCTCCGCTGCCCAGCTCCCCTGCGCTGAGATAAGTTTTCGCAGATTCAAATGACACTATTAAAGCAAAATTGGCCACTGTGCAATATGAGGAGATGCCAGTGAGAATGAGAGCGAAGCAGTGCTGCCGTTTTGAAAATTTTAAACGTGGGAACGGATTTCGGATTTTCTCTGCCGAGCGGAGGATTTTGCATTACAAGGGTGGAATTTTTTTTTTCAAATACCTTAAAATTTCTGGAAGTTACTCAGTTAATTGCTGTTCGATTCCATTTAAGAAAATTAATTTTAATAGAAAATAAATAAGTATTTTATTAATTAAGCATTGTACAAATTCAGGTCACACTTAACCCATTAGTTTCCAGTTGTGCTATAAGATTTTTTTTTTTTTTTATCTCTTATTGTCCCTTTACATAAAAATGCTGTTAAATCTAATATATCAAATTATAGAGGTATTGCTAAATTAAGTGTGATACCTAAGTTATTTAAATTAATTGTTACTACCCAAATTATGCACTCTGTTGTAACATTGATCAACACATCGCAGCATGGGTTCCTTAAGGGGAGATCTACTACGACTAACCTTTTAGAATTCACTACATGTGTAATGAATGGATTTATTAATAACCAACAAACTGATGTTATATATACTGATTTTAGCAAAGCATTCGATAAAGTCAATCATGACCTGATCACTTATTAAAAAACTAGGCTAGATTGGATTTCCGCCCTTGCTTTTGAGATGGATAGAGCCATATATCACTAACAGAAAACAAAAAGTGATTTTCCGAAATGCAAAGCATTGCTGTTACTTCCGGAGTTCCTCAAGGGAGCCATCTGGGACCTTTATTATTTCTTCTGTTTATCAATGATTTGCCATCTGTTATTCGAAATTGCAAAATTGTAATGTATGCTGAAGTTGTTCTTATCTTACAACTCTGTAATCCAACAAAAACTTCTGCAAGAAGATCTAGATAATTTTTCAAAATGGTGCCGATTAAACTTGATGTTACTCAATCTGGATAAATGTAAGCTTATGACAATTACAAGGAGACAACCTATGTCTGTTAAATATTCTTTACAGGATCAGACTCTGAGTCATGCATTGATATTTGTTGATTTGGGTGTGACAATGGACTCCAAATTAAGTTATCACTTACATATCAACTCGTGTGTGAACAAAGCTAAAAGTTCGTTAGGATTTATTAAACGCTGGTCAAAAGAGTTTAACGACCTTTATACAACAAAAACGCTATTCACTTCAGACCCATTGTTAGACCCATCCTTGAGTATGCATCTCCTGTCTGGAATCCTCAATATAATTGCTACACAAGTAAAATTGAGTCGGTTCAAAAACAATTTCTTGTTTTTGCACTGAGGAGTTCTTGTTGGAATACTCTATTGAAGCTTCCACCGTATGAACATCGATTAAAGCTTATTAATCTACCGACATTGATAAGCAGAAGAAAAATGCTGAATATAACATTTCTTGTGAAACTTTTAAATGGCATTCTATCATCTTCGTATTTACTAAATGAAATAAACTTTATTATATAGTACCCTGTAGAAGCTCACGTTATTTTATTCCAATTAAACTTGGCATATGCAAAACAAATTATGCTCAAAATGATCCTTTTCGTGGAATATGCAGAGATTTTAATGAGCATTATAATTTATTCAGCATTTCCGATTCTCTGGAACACATCAGAACAAACTTACTTATCATATTAAATCAATAAACAGCTGATGATTTCATACACATTACGGCTCATTACACATTTCCGTGTAAAACGGTTGCGTCTGTCACCGACCCATACGTTATGTGGATGCGCCCCTCGGTTGTGTTGGGCGGGAGGAGGGTCCGTTGGGATTCGTTCGTATAAAAAAAAAAAATTAATATAGAAAACTAAAATATGCCAAGTTGCTGTTGTGACCTTCTATAAATGAACCTCGGCTTATATTTTGATGATATTTCGGCTCTTTACGTTAACCGATCGTGAGATGGATCGTTTGAAAGAACCGCCAAAATCGTTTTTTTTTGTTTGGTAAATGTTTTCTTTAGGCTGCTTTTAGTAAAATAGAAGCTCACAAATAATAAGTACGTAGTTACTCAAAAATGATTAGGATCTGCATAGAATATTTCGCAATCCTAATAAAAAGTTTACACAACAGAAAATTACAAAATTTCAGAAAAAGGAAATCTTATTATCTCGAGTGTGTTAGAAAGGTTTCCAAATATTTTTAAGTAGATCTTAATCATTTTTGTTTATCTATGGTATTACGTAGTTATGAACTTTTAGTTTCAAAAAAGTAGCCTAAAGAGAAAAGTTTTCACATAAAAGATGATTTTTAGCAGTTTTTTAAAATCGATTCAGCACTCGAACGGTTATCGCTAGAGCCGTTATACTTTGGGAATCATCGTCAAATAAGCTAAGGCTAATTTTTAGAAAGGTACAGGCGTTTTAAAGGAAGTACATATATGTATGGTCGCTGTGGCGTAGGGGTAGTGCGTTGGACTGCTGCGCAGAGTGTCCGGGGTTCGAATCTCGGCACAGGCAAAATTAAAAAGTAGAAAATATAATTTTTCTGCACGGTACCACCTCTTCGGCAGGCAATAGCAAATCTACAAGAGTAAAAATTGCTATGAAAAGCTTTTCACTTCGCCGTTCTGATTCGGCATTAAACTGTAGGTCCCTTCCATTCATGTACAAATATAACACGCACAACATGAGTGGATGCGAAAAGCTCGGCCTAGGCGCTCCATGGGCTGTTGTGCCATTAAAAGTAAGTAAAGTACATATATGTATTACAAACCAAATAAACATTACACGTAGAATATGTTCGCTGTGGTGTAGTGGTATGGCGTTGCACGCGGAGTGTCCGGGGTTCAAATCTCGGCAAAGGCAAAATCAAAATCAAAAAAAAAAAAAAAAAAAAGTAAAAAAAATAATTTTTCTACACTGCATCACCTTTTGGCAGGCAATGGCAACTTTTTCACTCACAAGCTTTTCACTTCGCCGTTCGGATTCGGCATTAAACTGTAGGTCACTTCCATTCATGTACAAATATAACACGCAAAACATAAGTGGTGGCGAAATACTCGGCCTAGGCCCTCCATGGGCTGTTGGGCCATTAAAAGTAAAGTAAGTAAGAATATGCAAATGCTAGAAATTATTTACGATTTGGGCGGACAGGTTTATTGGGATTCAAGCGGAGTACGAATACTACTCCGTTTACGATCTGAGTACTTTCGACAGCACTGGAGCGGAGAGCCAAAAATTGGGAGAGAGAGGTGCACACAATACACACAGAAAAACAATAAAGAAACGAAGTGAAGAACACGAAATATAATGGGTTTTTTTTTTTACACTCGATAATGATTTCCAGTTTTGTTATTATCCTTTCTAGAGTTTTCTTGCCTTCTAAATGCATTTGGAGGAAAGGTTTCCTTTTTGTTGTTATTGTTGTAGCTGCATACACAGATTGGATACTTTTTTTTTGTATTTTCTTTCGTTCTAACGAACGAACGAATGAAAACCTAAAAGTTAGAGAGTGTAAATGTTAATAATATTGTTGTTGATGTTGTTGTTGTTGTTATTCTTTTATTATTTCATTTTCCTTGTTAATTTTTTATTCTGGCTCAATGGTTTGTCTGTGTATCGTGTGTTTGTGTGAGTATACGCTGCATTTCACTTGATATTTTGACATTTTCATTTGACAGCTGATTGAGGGTGACATGTTTGTCGAAATTGTTGTTGGTGTTGTGTACTTTAATGTTTATTTATTGAACGTTCGTTCGTTCACATTTTGACTCATGGTTGCGCTCATGTTCACGTCGTTGTTGTTGGTGTTTGCTGTTGTTGCCTTTTGGTTAAATTGCATTAATTTTATTGAGTATGAGTTTCAGTACTTTTCCATTCACCCACATACTCGTATCCACACGCACAGGTATTTTTTTTTTTTTTGGAGGGGGAATTTTACTTGCTTGTTTGTATGTATAGTGTGTCGACCTCCCGCACTTAAACTCTCACTCTCTTTCTAAGTCTCATGTTTTATACAGTTAATCGCCCAATTTCAATTTCGTAGCTGATTTTGTTTTTGTTACTGCATGTGGCCCTTGAATAAATCGAATTATTTAGTTCTCCCGCTCTCCCCCCATTAATTTCCATTGCACACACACACACATACATACATACATATTATATAATACAAGTGTAATTCCAAACATGAAGTCATTTAGTAGGTGTACTACTCTCCCACCTCCTCCTTCACCTGCTTCTATCTTATTCGCTCCCTCCGTTCTCTACTACAATGCATACAACGCAGTCAACTTAACTGCCGCGATTCGTTAAATTAAATGAACCGCATCGGAAAAATGTTAATTTTATTATTTTCTCTTTTCTGTTTTTGGGATATTTAATTACCCAAGTGAAAAATTATTGTCTTAAATGATGTGACAAACTTCTAACTAGCGCGCGAAGCTAAAGTCTTAATTTCCCCGACAACAGCAAGAAGAAAACATTTCTCCCCCTCCCATCGAGAAAAAATGTCCAAGCCAGCGAACACCAGCGAATGTCGTCGTCTTCAAAGTAAAATCATTTCATTTTTCCTCAACATTAGTTTCAGGTGACCTTTTCTAATTATGCTGCCGAATTTTTCGATTGTTTTTTTTTCTGTTTTTGGGTATGAAAAAAAAAAGTGATTTAATATGACATAAAAGTGCAGAGTTGCCATGTTAAAACAAATGTGTCACATGAAATGGGTGAACATTTTAGTCTTACTTACGTGCCTACTTAGTGGGAAAGAAATACAGCAGTTCGCCGTAAGTGTGAGTGCAGATCGTCCCCACAGGAAACTGAGATGCTTTCGAAAACAGCGTGGAACCTTCCTCTTCGTATCCCATTCCATATCTTCATCTCACATGACGTCATTGGGGGTAAGGTTTACTTGCCGCTACGTCAAGCATCGCACATGACGTCATTGGGAGTAAGGTTTACTTGCCGCTACGTCAAGCAGTTCGCGACAAAGTCTTACTCCAAAGCTGCGTTTGGAAGGTAAATGTAGACTTTGGTTTTAATCGAAGAAGAAACCTTCCAAAGCCTTCTTTTGGAAGTTTTTTTTTGTTCTGAAATGTAATTTTCAACTATATTTTTTTTTTTCACACGCCTCAGTTCAAAAAAATGACAAGGTTTTGAAAGTGGATTCTAATAGAATTCGGAAAAAATCAAATCTGCAAAAATATGCAGAGTGTCCGGGGTTTAAATCTCGGCACTGGAAAAATCAAGTAGTAGAAAACCAAATTTCACGCGACATTACCTCTTGGCAAGCAATGGCAAACCTTCAAGGATAAAAATTGTCTATGAAACGCTTTGCGCTTATCCGCTCGGGTTCGGCATAAAACTGTAGGTCCCTTGCAACCATATACAAATGTAACACGCACAACATGAGTGAATGCGTAAAACTCGGCATAGGCCCTCCATGGGCTGATATGCCATTAAAAGAGGAAGAAGTAAATTTGCCCATTTTACAAAAATTGATTTTAAACCATAAGACAACGTGTTACATTTTGTATCCGAGGTCGTTTGTGTGCTCAGCCAGTTATATGTAGTAGAATTTTCCGTAGAACATCTGTTTTGAAAGTGTTAACCCATTAGCTCGTAACCCTTATTGAAATTTTTTGCGCTTTTCATATGAAATTACTTTCTTGGCTCATTGCAACGGTTGATAGAGGGTTAATAGAGTTCGAGGAATAAGTTTCGCATAAAATTTTACAGCACAAAAAAAATCTGTATACTTGGTTTTAGTAAAAGAGAAAACCCGAATTTTAAAGATATTTAAAATTTCAAGTCATATGCGCAGTAAATGAAAGTGTCTTTCAAAGTATTTTCTAAACTAAAAATATTTAAAAATATATACTTATGGTATATCTTAAGCACTTATGTATACCATCAAGTGTGTACTAACCCTATAACATCTCCTGTGCTAACCCTTTCTACACCCAGTAGAGAAAAAATAGTAGAAAAATAGTAGCAGGAAAGTATTAGAAAATAACAGTAGAAGTAGTAGGAAATGCTAGTAGAAAAGAATAGAAAATAGTAGTAAGAAAGTAGTAACAAAGTAGTAGAAAATAGTAGTAGAAAATAGTAGTAGAAAGTAGTAGTAGAAAATAGTAGTAAAAAATAGTAGTAGAAAATAGTAGTAGAAAATAGTAGCAGAAAATAGTAGTAGAAAATAGTAGTAGAAAATAGTAGTAGAAAATAGTAGTAGAAAATAGTAGTAGAAAATAGTAGTAGGAATGATTGCATAAAAGTAGTAAAAAGCACTTGATCCACACCGTCAAGCTTCAACACTGATTTTACTATATGTTAATCACATTGAATAGGAAACCCTTGCTGTTTCTAGCTTTCTGGTTCTGTTCTAACATTCTCTTTCTACATTATATTAAATTGAGTTGGCAACACATTTTTATTATTTAGGTTTTCCTGCCAGTTGGTTTATTTGTCCTATTACAATAAGAAAATATTATATATGTATAACAAACTAAATGTCCTCAGCATGTTAGTAATAATAACGGGAAAATGATACACACACTCCCGCAAACGGAGCATAAATACATTTTTTTATTGAGAGAGGGAGAGGAAAAAATAATGAAAGAATTACTAAAATTTTGTTGTTGTCGTCGTCGTCGTCGACGTTGATGTTGTTGTTGTTATCGCTTTTGAAAGAGCTTTAACAACAGGAAGTACAATTTTGGCAATTTGCCACCCGCAAGCAATTTCGTAATTAAATTATTCGTTCTCTTTTCATACTTTTTTTTGCACATTATATTTTTTATTTGTATCAACCTCATTTTATTTTTCACTTTTTCTTTGCGTTTATTGTGTATGTATGTGTGTGTGTGTGTGTGTGTGTGTGTGTGTTTGAAGCCTTCTAGCAAAACAATCTTCAAGTGATATATTTTTTGTAATTTTAGTAATTTTGGTTATTTTCTTCTAAACGCAAGAGAAAGGAAAAAAATAATAAAAACAACCACAACAACACATTGAAAGCTGTTAAAAAAAAAGTTCCGCTTATAACTATGTTGTTTGTGTGTATGTAATTTGACAGCAGAGGGTGAAAATGAAATGATTTGTTCTGCCCTCACTCATTCTCCTTTCCTTTCCGCTTTCCTCCTATGGCTTATAAAAAATAATAAAGGAAAAACACCTTCTCAGATATGAACTGATTTGGCTTCTTCGACTACTCCTTTGCTTTCTTTCTTCGACTGCAACTCTCATTTCCATTTCATCTCTATTTGATTACGCATTTTCCAACTCCCAGTAGGAAATATTGTTCGAGTTGAATTGAAGAAATTTACTAAGTCTCTATTTCCACCTAGACATAGACATAGACGTCAAGTTTTATTCTCTTTTAAATTTGTCGCTCGCAGCCACTTTGGCTACCCTTCTCTCTTCAAAAAAGTCAATACTTGACTTTCAAGCATTGAAAAGTTCGCGTTAATACATAAAAGTACATCCTTGGTTTCAAGAGTTGCAGAGACAGAGAGAGAGAGAGAGGGAGAGAGAGAGAGAGAGAGAGAGAGAGAGAGAGATAGAGAGAGAGAGAGAGAGAGAGAGAGAGACAAAGAGAGAGAGAGGGGGGGGGAGAGAGAATTGCCCTAAACCATATGACATAATCTGAGTCGAGCTTTTGTCATATCGAATAAGCAGAGACATGGACGTCAGCTCTCATAAAACTGAGAGAGCCGACTTCGGAGTCGAGCTTTTTTCATATCGAATAAGCAGAGACATGGACGTCAGCTCTCTCATTTCTATCTGTTGAGCTTTATGACACTCAACATTGCAAACATGACGGCGCATGACCTAATGCATGACCCTACCATCGCAGCAGTTTCATTAACTTAAGTAACATAAAGAACTTAAGTAACTTTAATTATTTTCAGGCAAAACTGATCTTCTGGCTGCTCTTTTTTCGAGAAGATTAAGGCCAAGTAAAATGCCTAGTCGCGTGTTTTTAATCATGGCCTATCCAGAGGCAGACTAGTTGGTGTTTAAGTAGTTGTTTTCACACTCCTTTACTTTACTTTACTTTTAATGGCACAACAGCCCATGGAGGGCCTAGGCCGAGCTTTTCGCATCCATTCATGTTGTGCGTCTTATATTTGTACATGAATGGAAGGGACCTACAGTTTAATGCCGAATCCGAACGGCGAAGTGAAAAGCTTTTCATAGCAATTTTTACTCTTGTAGGTTTGCCATTGCCTGCCAAGAGGTGTTGCCGTGTAGAAAAATTATTTTTTCTACTTTTTGATTTTGCCTGTGCCGAGATTCGAACCCCGGACACTCTGCATAGCAGTCCAACGCATTACCACTACGTCTCAGCGACCACGTTTTCACACTCCTCCTTTGTCATTATTTAATTGTCAATTGGTAAAAGGTGAGGTCGAAATTAGTGTAGGGGCCTGCATCTGAAACCCAAAGAGTCATGTCCATTTGGTGAGGTTCAAATATAGGATTAGACTTTTTATCTCGATTTCTGAAAGTTCATTAATATTTTGAAGGAATGGTTTGCCAAATGAGCTAAGTCTTCGGCACATAACTAGTGAAAGAGACTTTCCGCGTCTCCCTCTCTCTTAGTATTGAATGCAAGATTAAGTCTTGCTACATGCTCTCCCACCTACCAGTGGCCTGTGAGGTGAGAACAGCGGTTATGCATGAGTTATTGGAACGAGAACACTCTATCAGTTGTTTTGTCCTGAGGTCATTATATTCTGGGCTACGTTTTCCTAGATTTCCGAGACGTAGCGTAGGTAATCAGTCGTTTTCACTTCTGTCCGGCTATAGTGAAGTAGTGAGAAGCAAGATTGGCCTTAAAACTGCTAAACGGAAATCCAATAGATGCCGCTGTAGGCCGAACTTAACTTAGCTAGCTCGTCCCTTCCTCTCATTACCCTCGATGTTTCTATGGCCTGGAACCCATATTAGAGTATTTTCTAGCCCTTGACCAAGTAGAGCGAGATATTCCCTGCATTGCAGAACTAATTTGGAATTTATAATAGAAGAAGAATCGACAGCTTTAATAGCAGCTTGATTGTGCGAAAAGATATCTAGTTGGTCCCATTATTCATGATGTCATAAAGTGATCTGCAAGCCTGCTTTATTGCCAGAAATTCAGCCTTAAGGATAGTTGAAGGTACTCAGTGTAAACCTTTGTCCATACACCGAAGCCTATTTTCGATCCGTCGGTATAGAACTCCACGTTAAAGCACCCAATTATTATATTTTTCCTCTAATACACTCTGGATGCTTGGAATACAGAAAAGTTTCTCCTGTAGTTTATGGACTTTTGATTTAATTTTTGGAATGGTTTTGTTTTGAATTTGGCTTTTCAATGCTGGCTTGATTTTTGGATCAAGTTTTAGCCTGATTTTTGGTATTCTTTTCTTTTCTTTTCGTCTGAGTTTTTATCATTCTTTTGGTTAGAGTTACCTATTTTATTTTATATTTTTGACCTGTATTCGATCATTTCAAGATCTGAGTGTTAGTCTGAGTTTCGGTTGGATTTCGTTTCTGAATTTCGTCACTTTTTTGATTTGACTTGTGATATGAATTTTTATCTAATTTTCTGCTCCTTTGGTGTGCACTTCGATCTCAGTTTGGATCTTCCTTAGATTTGCAGTTTTATTTGCAGTAAATTTTAGTTAGATCTTTGGACTGTGAGTCTATACTGGGTTTTGATCTGTTTTTTTGATTTGAATTTTGATTTGAATTTTAGTCGGAATTTTGATTTGGTTTAAGGTATAATGGCAAAATCGGAGACTCGCCAAAGGTAAATTCTAAATCTGTCACTCATTGCCTCCTGCCTACCTCTGACGTTTGACATTCTTAAGTGATTTGCTTTCCCGCGGGGTTTGAATTTATTAATATCAGTAAGTATTGCATAAATGTTCTTTTCTTCCGTTCTGTTGCCTTCTTTTCTGTTGTTATCTTCATTATTTATGTTATTCAGTTTTTCCCCTCCTTGTGTCATACTATATGTTATTTAGTGCTTCATTTTCATCATCATCATCATCATCAGAGTCATCATCATCATCATCATCATCATCATCATCATCAGAGTCATTTTTCCATATCCACAATTCAAATCCAAATCACCTTCAACATCATTTATGCTCGTGTGCTTTTATCTATCATTTATTTTTTTTGGGTTCCTTTGCTTTTCAATGTGCACTAACCATTTTTTTGGGATACAACAACTCTTCCAATTATTCGAGAATATATAAAATTTGTTAAATTAAAAACGACATTAGAACCCTTAAAGCATATGGGTTATGAACAGGAAGAGAAGAAGATGGTTCATTACTCTTGCTGGAATTATTTACCTCAGATACTCTTCATTGAATATTGGCTGCCGCTTCCAAGTAGTACCATATTAATAACATCAGCAACTTGTTCAATATCTTACAATGTACATATGTATGTAATTTTTCAAGTAATTCAATATTTTTCTTCCAAAGCATTAAGTAAATCTTTCCACAACAAGTGTAATCAAATCATATCCTCTTGTAAGCCACTGCCACATTTCAATCTGCTCGCCTCGCCCCTTTTCTTCCATTTTCATCTCTTCTCTACTCGCCTTCGCACGAGGAGGCATTTTTAGTAAATATCAATCTAAAGATTTTCTTCCCCCACTCTAACATGTGGTCTTGCTTTTGCTTTTTCTTTTCAGCCATGTAGAGGGTATCGATATTGCCTTTATAACAAAAAAAAAAAAAAATAAATAAAAATAAAAATAAAAAAAACCCCCACACAAATCTAAATCTTCCATACTCCTTTTTTTTTTTTTTTTGTTATATTTTTTGATTCTCATTTATTCTGTCCTTTTTGTTTGTTGTTGTTGTTGTTGTTGTTGTTGTTGTCGTGGTATATGGTAACTTTAAAAACATCTACTCATACATATTACTTTTCTTTGTTAGTGGTGGTTAATGCTCGAAAGAAGGTCCGCTCCGTCCGTTCACATTTTGGGTGGGTTAAATTTTTGCCTGCTTGCCTCTCGTATAAGAAAAAAAAAATGGGCTTTTGATGAACTGCCAACAATTTTAATATTAATATTTAATTGTAATAAGTATTTTAAATACCAAAGCAGATTTTATACATTTTCCTCCACATCCATTACTATACATATTTTTAATACAAGCCTCACCTCAACAACAACGAACTTAACCGAACTTGTATCGAGCACCCTTCTGTGCATTGGAGAATGCCAAAGAAGTCGTTGTAATTGCTATCGACTTCAGTACGGCTTTTGATAAAATTTCCCATGATTATTATCTTTCGTAAACTCAACGCTTTAAGCTTTCAATCTGGGTCTGGGTTTATAAGATGTATAAAATCTTACATACCTTGAAAATCGGATATAAGTATAATGTCATATTTAGGTCTTCCACATCTGAACCCTTTGTTGTCACATCCGGTGTCGCTCAAGGTAGCCACCTTGGTCCCTTGATTTTTGTCCTCACAACTAACGATGTAGATTGTATCATCAAAAACTCTCAGCTCTCTACCTATGCTGATGACATGAAAATTTACCGACACATTCTAATACCCCTTGACGCTATCGCCCACTACAAGATGACTTGAATAATTTTTCAAAATGGTTCAATAAAAACTTTCTCCAGCTCAATGTCAGTAAATGTCAATTCATAAGATATTCCAGAAAGCGAATTACTTCACTGCCTAGGATATATTTTATACGCGATAACATTGTCCCCTCTGTAACTTCGTTGCGAGACTTGGGTGTTATCTGTGATAAGGAATTAAATTTTCATTCCCATGTTGATGGCCAACTCTGCTCTTGGGTCTCTGAAACACTGGTCCAAAGAATTCTCAAACCCCAAAAGCCACAAAATCTCTCTATTTTATATTTGTCAGGCCAATTCTTGAATATGCTAGCCAAGTCTGATCTCCTTACTATAACACCCGTTCTCTTAGAATTGAAGCAGTGCAACGAAGATTTATTCGGTTCCCCTTACCATGGTCTGATCCCTTTAACTTGCACCCATATAAGGATGATCTAAAACTAATTAACATACCGTCCCTTGAAATACGCCGAAAAACCGTCGATACAGTATTTGTTCACCAATTATTAGCTGGAAACATTGACTGTCCCGCGTTGCTCCAAACTATTTTTATTAACACCAACCCACGTAACCTTCGATCTGTGTCCTATTTTCGTCTGAATACGCACCGAACAGATTATGGCGGCAACGAACCAATGTCGAGAATGCTACGAATAGCCAAAGACATTCCAAACGTTTTTGACTTTGACCATAGCAAATTTAGCTTAAAGAATGCTCTGTATAAAGCCTACTCCCCTCCATCCTCTTGCTAAGCCATGTATAGATTTAAGTAATTTTTAGTTTAAGTAATTTTAAGTAATTTTCTCGCTTGTACTAAGCTAAATAAATAAATCACCTCGCCTCGCTTCACTTAATCCATTTTGAATATCTGTACGATTTTTCGTACAACAATTTCGAAAATTGGACAAAAATACATTTGAAAGCCTTACCGAAAAGTAATCACTTTTTAATATTTCAACAAAGGCTGGCTTTAAAACTGCATTTAGAGAACTTACAATTTTTAGGTCGCACCTTGCGTAATTTGTTCCCCGTCACTAAAACAAATGATGTTTTCAGATATGGGACTATTTTTGTTTGTTCTTGTATAACTTGGCGCACTTTATTACTGCACCCACCATATGCACGAGGCGATACAAGGTGCTGAAATTCACAAACAGATCCATACGCTGTGGGAGGAAGGTTAAAGTTTGCTAGAACGATCAAGAAAGCTCAAAGTCAATGGCTCTCTCTCTTCCTTCTAGAGTTGAGATAAACAAATAAATAAGTAACAAATAAGAGTAGAGAGCCTCCCCCCCGAGGAGAGTCTCTTCCATTCTTATATTCCAGTGTAGCAGAGAACATCGAATATTACACGAAACTGGCAGAGAGTGAACACACTGAGAGAGAGAGAGCACACTCAAGCACACAGAGCTTTCTCCCGCCACCTACCAATTAGGTATGGATTTTGAATATTTAAAAACTTACTTAATGTACTCAAATGAGATGTTGTGTCATTAAAAGAAGAGAGTAAAAGAAGAGAGTAAAAGAAGAAGTAAGTAGTAAGAAAGAGAGCGTAAAAAAATTCGTTCTCGTTTTTTCTGCTTTACTTTTCTACCTGACTCAACCTTTCTACCTGCTTGCTCCAGCGTAAACAGCCACTAAATCAGTGATGAGGGGCAAAGAGCGTAACGATATGCTCTCTTTTAATGTACTACTGTGGGCAAAAGTTAGTAAGACTTTGTTCATAATTTCAAATTTTTTTATTCATTCTTCCAAATCTATTTCGTCCCCTTCAAAGTAATCCCCCCCGGCCCCAATACACTTGTGCCAACGTTTTTTCCAATTCTCGAAAGAGTTGTTAAAGTCAATTTCCGGAATAGCCTTCAATGCGCTTAGCGATTCATGTTTAATGTCTTCAATTGACTCAAAACGGTAACGGTGTCCACGAAGCGGTTTTTTGAGTTTAGAAAATAGAATAGCCAAAAGTCACACGGTGCTAAGTCAGGCGAATAGGGTGGTTGCGGAACGAGAACGATATCAGTCGAATTTTTGGCAAAATGGTCTCGTAAAACCAATGCAGTGATTTTGGAACCAATCGTGCATTCACACTTCTTGAGCCCAAATGATGTTTTATGATGGATGATGGTTTTCACTGATCCTTCCGATATTCCAACGATGCCAGTAAGGTCTCTGACTGTTAATCGATAATCGTCGATTCTCGAGCACCAATTCCTTGATTTTATTGACGTGTTGATCATCAGTTGATGTTGATGGCCGTCCTGGTCGTGGTTCGTCGTCAACGTTCAGCGTTCTCGACCGACCATCTTTGAACAATTTGTACCAATCAAAAACACTTGCTCGCGACATACAATTATCACCGAAGGCCTTAGGCCTTTTGCAACATTCTGAACGTTTCGGCAACAGAAATTTGATTCCGCACACAAAATTTAATGGAACTTCTTTGTTGAATAATTTCACTCATTGTGAAAATCGCCGAATGCACTTTTTGTACTTCAGAAAGACAAGCGTATACTAAACACTAATGATTATTTTGATGTGACATTTGGCACAGATGTCACCGAACCGAACAGTCATACCAACCTTAAAAAAATAATATTTTGATGAATGGGTTTCCGTGCGAAATTTAAATTAAAAAGTCTTACTACTTTTTGCCCACAGTAGTATTGCATATGAGATGCTCAAAAATTATAGTAATGCCCTAAATTGTAGTGGAATGTTCGTAAAATTAAGTATTATAATTGATGGGTTAGTAATTTTTGAAAGGACAAAAAAGTAATAGCTAGTCGAGGTTAAAGGGAAATGCTCGGAAATGTTGCAGCGTCCACGGGGTCCGATGGTCCTATATAGTTGTCTTAATCAACCCAGTACTCTTGTTGAAATTTATTATGTTTTTTTAGCAGAAATTCCGTCAGGGTTTCAAGTTCCCCAAATATCGGAGTCTTTGTCTCCCAAGAATCGGAGTGGATGGATCTGAAGATTGCGACATTCACAGAGAAGATGGTGGATGGTCTCAATTTCTTCTTAATTTTCGCAGGTTCTACCGAAATTAGGGACTACAATTCCAATCTTCAAGGTGATTTTATTTATGGCACAAAAACCTATGAGTACTGGTCAGTCAGAATTCGTGGTTGTTCTTTCGCAAGAAGAAAGAAGTTCTGAGATTTTCGAACTATCGTACAGTGTATTCTTGCTTGGCAGGTTCTCGTGCTGGTGCTGGTATCCTTTAGTTTCTGGTCTAAACTTTCTTAAAGATTCATATGGTTATGTTTAGTAACGTTAGTCAATTTTCAGGACCTAAGGCTGGCTGATCCCATTCTCGTTAGTTCGTCTGATTTATTGTTCCCTTCAATAACATTTGAGTTTAACTTGATGAGTGCTGCTTGTTTCCATGAGTCCATGGAATGTTATGTTGCCCATGTTTTTGGCTTCGATTCTTTTACAGCCGAAGCCTTGACCAATCGACTGACACTCCTCCTAATGCAAAACACCTAACAACTTGGAGCGGCTGCTGCAGAGATGCTAGGCTCCCACCGTTGACGTAGAATCCATACGAAAGGTGATTCCACGATCTGCGTGAACTACCGTGGGATAAGCCTTCTTACTATTGCATATTAGGTTCTATCGAGCGTACTGTGCGAAAGACTGAAGCATATCGTCAACAAACTGATTACATCTGATCCGTGTAGCTTCAGGCCTGATAAATCCACCATCGACCTGATATTCACACTACGCCAAATCCTGGAAGAGACCCGAGAAAAGCAGATCGACTCGAGAAAATAATTCGAGCTGCGAACATCGCCATCTCTGGCATTATTTTCATCAAGAGTGCTATGCTGCTAGCATACGCTGATGATGTTGACATCATTGTCATCAACGCTCGAGCAGTCAGTGCAGCATTTTCCAATCTGAAAAGGGAGTCTCGTGGAGTGGGTCTATGGGTGTTACGTAACTGTTGCCAACAGGTGTCACTACGGGCTCAGTAGGCAATTGAGAAGCAGAGTCCTCCTCTCTCAAAAGTAGTCAACTTTCTCAAAATGGAGATTTTAGAAAATTTGCCTGGCAACACTGCTCACATTGTGCAGTGCTCGCTTGTGGCGAACCCAGTCGGAAATGGATCAGAGTTTTGCTTTCCAAGTTATTGCACTGCGAGGAAAATGTGAAAGTGATTATTTATTTCATCACTGGCACCAATAAAGAGAGAGAGAGAGAGAGAGGGAGAGAGAGGGAGAGAGAGGACATCAATAACCATTTCAAACGTCATCAAATTTAATAGGCTTCACTGCAAATCTGTTCTGTGTACGTTTGTTCGACGTCGCGAGGATAGAAAAGATATCGCTACATGCTACATACTATACTTGTGCTCGTATGTTATAGGGACATACAAATTATTTATGTTTTTATTATCAAGAAATAACTTTATTATTTTTAATAAAATGTTTTCGGGCTTCCAATGGAGCAAATGAACATGAGCATGAACATACACCAAAAACATTTATGGTATTTATATAAAAAAAAAACTGCTAAAAAAAAGAAAACAACAAATCTACCAAGTGTTGAAATCAATTTCTACAATTAAGTGCTCAATCGCACAGTTTGGCTCCGTGGCAGCAGCAACAGCAGCAACAGCAGCAGCAGCCAGCAACATAAAATCCATAAAAAAAAGCTTTCATTTTCATTTTAATTTTCACTGCTGTATCTGGTATCTAAGTATTTCTCCATCACTCCATGCACATAAGTAAGTAATTTCAATATTTTTGATTATAATTCTCAAGTACTTCGTCTTCCCATTTTTAGTATTTTTATGGAAATTTTATATGATTTTTTTGTATGTTCGCCTCGCCGCATTGGCAAATGTGAGGCATGAGGTCGTTTTCGGGGTATGTGCATGTGGCGTAGTAGTAAAAATTGATCATAGTTTATTCATTGTTGTTGTTTGATAATTATAAATGTTTCCATTAAGATTATACAAGTACGTTAGATATTGTTATACATACGAGTTCATACATACATACATACATACGTGCTGACGTAGAGGAGCATGTTACATATTCATACTATGTACTCGTATTTGTGTGTGTTTCGTATGTAGGCAATGCATTATAGTTATTATTATTTTTTGGTAACATTAATTACCAAACAATGCCATTTTCCGCATTGGCCTCATTTGCGTTGTGTATGTACTTGCGGCATATCAGCAGGAATTTGGGTCATTGATGAAGAGTTAAGAGTGTTGAAGTCAACCATTCAAAGGTGTATGGCAGCCATCCTGGAAGAGAAAGGCATGTGGGGATGGGGAAGAGATGATATCCACCAAAAGGGAGGGGAACTCAGCTATGTGATGTTAAAACGCGAGGACCTACTATGTTGAGAGCGAGTATGCGCACCCTCGTCCATTTATAGAATAGGTAAACAGAGAGGCTTTGCTATGAAAAGCTTTTCCTTCGCCGTTCGGATTCGGCTTTAAACTGTAGGTCCCTTCCATTCATGTACAAATATAACACGCACAACATGAGTGGATACGAAAAAGCTCGGCCTAGGCCCTCCATGGGCTGTTGTGCCATCAAAAGTAAAGTAAATAAAACAGAGAGGCTATACGCTAGGACTTGGATGCTTCTCGGACTATGCAAAATCGAGCTATGATATTCATTGTGGATATTTCGAATCACCTCAGCTAACTAATTAGTCCCTGATTGATCGTCAATGATGGGCTCTATTGTTGATCTGTGGCGTCCAGCTTTTCTGATTTCCTGAAAAACAATGAAAATACCAAAACACAAAGGAAAAGAAAGCAAAGGAAAATGCGGGAAAGTTGCCTCTATCTAGCAGATTGATTCAGATTTTTGAATATGGGTTTTTTTTTTTTGAATTTCGTTCCATCGAAATTTTGTCTTATTCAAGAGCAAGAATCATACTACTTACTTACTTACTTAGCTGGCACTATAACCATTGATCGGTCTTGGCCGCCTCGAGCAAGAATCATAATATATGGTATAATATATGGGAAGAAGGGACCGGAGGTGGGGAAGAGAGAACCATTCCCATGGACCCGTTAGTGATATGGCTTTAGAGGCGAATCAGTATGGCTTCTCTGCTGATGGGACAGACTCCGGATGAGTCATAATGAGTGGAAGTAAGTCAGCGAAATATGAAGGTCATGTCTGTACATGACCATGTCCCTAACCAAAACAGTTCGGTCTTTTGAAAAATCACCCAAACGTTGATATGTTGCCTCAGCCTTGCCTCACCCCTGATATTCAGTGTTTCCCTATATATTCATGAGGCCCCACTTGAAGTCTGAACTTTATCGTATAGTGTGGAATATGTTGTAGATGTTATAGATGGCGATTAGGTATGTATACTTAAAGTCAGATCCAAATTGAAGCATTAGCGGCGTTTATCTGAGAAGATTTCTTTAAGGCCATACAAAAGAGACAGTTTTAACATATAAATTTCGTGACGCTCAAGGTAAACTGTTGGGGATAAGCTTGCAGTTGCTTTTATCTAAACTGAGGTACTTAAGTAGTTGTGTAATCTTTTTTGGTATGACAGATTTTGACAATCAGACAATTCACATTTAAGAGGCAGGGCCTTATAAACTGGCGCCAGCGCGCGCATAGCAGAGGCGACTGGCGAAGCTTTGTAGAGGCGGCCAAGACCGATCATCGGCTGTAGGGCCAGTTAAGTAAGTAAGTAAGTAAGCATATAAGTATTGCTGCTGATGTCTCAGTGTGGTTGAAAATGTGATGGCTGTGGTGTTAATGAGCAAGACTGGGTTCCATATATTGTAACAAACAGTACTTTTCGCTTAAAGCGAACTTCAAGGGACTGGGCAAAATGGTTCGGTATAACCGAAAGTTCGCTTTAAATAAGCGTAAAAAATTTTCATGGTTTATTAGAAATAAAGCGGGTACATTTGAGATTAGTTCGTTTTAGGCGGAAGTTCGTTTTAAATGGGTTCGTTTTAAGCGAAAAGTACTGTTTGTTACTGTACTGTATTAGCTAGAAGTTCAATGCAATCAGGAATGATATGCACACTTACTTGTTAGGCATCATCATCATTCATCATTCCAATTCCTAATGGGTTCATGGGTTCAATTATAATACATATATACGAATAGTTACATGCATCTCAGAGAATGAGTATGTGCGTGTGTGTGTGTGTGTGTGTCTACTCGCCAAGAGGAAGTATTAAATGGTGAAAAGTGTTTTTTTTTTGTGCTTTTTCTAATTTTTTTTTTTTTTTTTTGTTTAGTTCCATGCATTTTAATTGAAATTCACTGACAATAGCAATTTCAAGCGGCCATAATCATAATTTAACGATGGCTATAAAAATCGAAACAAAAAAAAAATTCATACCATATAGCAACAACAACAGTAAAATCAAGCCACTTGACCGCAGTGGTGAAAAGAAACAAAACAACACCAAAAAATAAATAGCAGCCGAAACTGCAGCTGCAGCAGAGATGCTGCGCTATTCAGCCGAAGACGCCATGTGAAAGAGAGAGAGAAAAGCAGAGCAAGTGTAAATGTTGTGTATGAGAAATCGCAGCACACAATAAAACAACAACCACCAATGAGAGAGCACATTGCGGTTATGCGGTGCATACATTTGTGAATGTTGTTGTAATTACTATAAGCTATTGTCGTTATTGTTGTTTTCTTCATCGTTAGGTGCCTGCCATCATCACTTTCATCGGGTCCAAACACAAATGCACACACATATACAGGGTGAGCAGAAGCTCCAAGTAGCAACAACAAAATGCAATGCAATCAAAAAACAACAACAACAACACCAACAGCAACAATAACAAAATGTATCGAGCAGAAGCTCGAAGTAGCAACAACAAAATGCAATGCAATCAAGAAACAACAACAACAACAATAACAAAATGTATCAAACCAAAATCCCACAAAGCACAACACAATCCAGCGAGTTAAGGCAAACCTGTAATTAAAGTTTTTCAGAGTGTGATTTGTGATAATTTCTTCTTCTTCTTCTTCTTCTTCTTTTTCTACTTCAATTTTATATCTACAATTTTTCTTCGATATTTTAATTTTTATTATTATTTTTTTTATTTTTAATTTTTTATTTTTTTGATATACCTTTTGCTGCTCCCATACACACACGCACACACAGGCGAACCAAATTATTTACGGTATGATTATTAGTTTGGAATAGCAGCGAGCAAGCGTGCGATCGAAAAAAGCAAGTATCTTTTGAATACATAATAATAACAAACAGCAACAGCAACAGCAACAATTTAAAAATGTTGCTGCCTTTTTACTTTTTTTTTTCGCTTGGTTTGGTTTATTATTGGTTGCTCCAATCGGAGATGGAGGCACTAAATCAGTGTCGTTGTCGTTGTAGTCGCCGTTGTTGTTGTTATTGTTGTTGTTGTTATTGTTGCTGTTGCCTACTAATCACAAATGTGTTGCAGCTGCATGAGAGTATTTATAAGTTATGAAATGGCATAAAAGTATTCCCGAAGAAAAAATTTCCAAATACAAAATTTTAGACCTTGAAATTGAGCATAAAAATACAGAATTAGATTTCTTAGATTCTCTAAAATGTATGTGTGTATGTGTGTAGGTATGTAAGCGATACGGGTACGTGTGACTTCTACCCCTGTTCCCTTCTATTTGTTCGCCCTACTGCCTCTTAGCTGCCGATCTACCACACATATACCTACTACTTACTACTACATAAGTATATATGTACATATGTATTTATGTATTTATGTGCATGCATTGGCCTTTTTTTTTTATTAGTATTTTATTTTTATACGTACATATTTATCTCTTCATGCGACTATGGGAAACATAAAAACCTGTTTCAGTTTTTAAAAAGTTTTTATTTATTTCAAATTGTCATCATTTCCGTCGTCATCTTCGTCTTCGTCTTCGTCGTCGTCATTTTATTTGTTGTGCTCCAGTGTCGTTGTTGTTGTTGTTGTTCTCACATAAGTATGAACGAGTGTATACATATGTATCTATTAAGGCATCTCAGAGAGTAGTTGCTGTTGTTGGAGTGATTTTGTATTCCTATTCTCACGTACATTCATATCCCAAAAACGGCACCTAATCACATGTACACATATACATGAATCTTCCCAGTTGCATGTAGGATCATACATGGAACTGCATATTTCTCTCTATTACGTTTAGAGTCTTCCATTTTGATTTCTGTCACTGTCGCTCTCTTTCTCTCATTTGATGTCTTTTTAACGGGGCTGATTCAGGGTCACACCGAGGCCAGAACGTCCCATTGTGATACCGCAGGGTTGGACCTAGAGTTTAACGGCGGTTCCGAATGGCGGGTTGGCAATTTTGTTATCACTTAGTCGCTTTTGCCATTTCGTGACAAGATTTGGAATTGTGTAGGGTTTTTAAATAAGTAAATTTCATGATTGTATATCAAATTGCTATACAAAAAATATTGTATTGAATAACAAGAAATGAAAAATAGTAAAATAAATGTTATTTAAAAATAACATTAAAAAATTAAATACGTACTAAAACACATAAAGCATAAAATTTTGGTTCATTTTACATTTTCATTAAAAGTTAGTACGTGTACAGAATGAATGATGACTAGGGGAGACCATTGATGATGTTACATCGCTCCTCTTATAATTACCACCTATAAGATCTACTATGTCCCTATATGGACCTATAATACTTCCATAAGACCAATCTCAAATAGTAACTTTAGTATAGGATTTGCTTCAATGGAACTTAAATTGACATCTGATATTTGTTGGTCTACCAGATAGATGCCTTCTACGAGTTGGAATAACTGCAGAAAACTGTTTTAATCTGCGAAGCATATACGCTCTGGTCTCTGCTAAACTAACAAGGCTCATTGGAAAGAATTTCCAGTTTTTTAAGATGATAGTTCAATCGACAGTGTCCTGTCTCTGCCATGCTTCTTTTGCCATAGTTAAGGGTGGTTGAAAGAAAATAGGAGTCCGGGGCCAAATGAAAAGGTTCGGCTCATGGGTCCTTTAATTTTGAAATGTACATATAAAGCTTAGTCTTCAGGCTTTCAAAATTTGTTCAACAGATTTTGATCATCGCTCACTGGGGTATTTTATATGATTTTTGGCTCATATGAAAAATACCGAGTGAAAGAACATAAAATTATGCATCACTTCCAAACAAATTTAGTCGCTAAGTGCCTTAGTGTCAAAGTTGTGAATTGTCAAACTCACTTACTTAGTTACTTAGCTGGCGCTACAACCAATGATCGGTCTTGGCCGCCTCCACAAAGCTCCGCCAGTCACTTCTGCTATGCGCGCGCTGGCGCCAGTTGATAAGGCCAAGTGCAGTCAGGTTGCCCTGCACCTGGTCTTTCCAACGGAGAGTAGGGCGTCCCCTTCTGCGTGTTCCTCCACCGTGGTTCGAATAAAACACCTTTCTAGCCGGAGCGCTTTCTTCCATTCGCTCAACATGACCCAGCCAGCGAAGGCGCTGGAGTTTTATACGCTTGACTATGTCAGTGTCGGCGTACAGCTCATACAGCTCATCGTTCCATCTTATTCGATACACGTCGTCCACGCATACTGGACCGTAGATCTTACGGAGTATCTTCCTCTCGAACGCCCCTAACAGCCTCTCACCATTGATGGTCAATGTCCACGTCTCTGCGCCATACATTAGGACGGGAAGGATGAGGGACTTATAGAGCGTTATTTTCGTCGGTCGAGAGAGGGCTCTACTTCTCAATTGCCTACTGAGCCCGTAGTAACACCTGTTGGCAAGAGTTAGTCTCCGCTTGATCTCTTGAAACTTATAGGTATATATTTTTTGCTTTAGTTCGCGCGCATAGAAACACCAAAATTTTTAATTATTTCCAAAAGAGTTTTTAAATATAAAAAATCAATTTAACAACAAAATGGTAGTGGAGCCGTCAACTTCAGGTATTTCTAGCACTACGAAACGAAAAAAAAAAATAAGGATAAAATTTTTGTTTACTATTTTAAATTTTTTTTTTTAAATGGGCTTAAAAATTTAGTACTTTTGATATATACATGGAGTTCAAGTTGTTTGGTGCGTGTTTTGTTGATATATGAATATAATTTTCTCGTAATTTGGATTGTTATTAACAAGTGTTAAAAATTTAAACGAGCCGTTTTGTGCCTTTTCTGAAAAACAATTGAATTTATGTGAGCAAACTCCAGTCGCAATCATGAAATCCAGCAAGCGCAGGTACTAAAACGAGTTTTTCTTATTGCCGTTTTGTTATTGTTTTTGATATTGTACATTCAAATTTGTGTGTTAAAGGCATAAATGTAATATACGTATTATATTTATGTAAGTATACTAATAATAAATTTATTTTAATTCTACGCTGATGCTGTCTTAAGCATTTCCAAAACCATGTGTCGCATCGAAATTTGTGGAGAAGTATCCCTGGTATTATATGCCCCCCGACAGTGCAAAAAATTTTAATTCATGGCCCGGAAGTCATAAAATATGCTTTCCTGCCGTTTGGTCAACTGTCAGAGGAAGCTCAAGAAGACCGCAACAAAGATTTTAAAAATTTCAGAGATCATTTTTTCGCAGAAAATAAGTAGAGAAAAAACAATAGAGGACGTTTTCAACCGCTTTTTACTTACATCCGACCCTATAATTTCGAGCAAAAGGGAATTGACGAGGAAGAAAATACAAAAGTTATCGCAAATGGCTCAGCATTTAATGGAAGCTCCATTTGGCTCTATCAAATGCAAATGATATGGATGTATTACAAAAAACCGATGAGGAGACTGTGGATAACGATGGCATTAGTGTTTTTGAATGTTATGGTGGAAGCGACACCGATGAAATAAATTTAAAAAATTTATACCGACTTTCATTTGAATAAAATATTTGGATATGAAAATCCAATTTTTCTTTTCTTATTTGGACTCATTTTAACTAAAAAAAAAATAACAAAGGATCTCTCCGTTAGCCAGGTGAATTGATCTCCATTTTCAGGGTCCAATACCCCACTGTGCATCGGTAGGATTGTAGGTATAGAAATTTTTAAAATTAATCTAAAATACTATTCCCAAAAGTAATTATTGTTTAGAAAATCAACAAAATAGTACATTTTTAAAATAACAAACCTGAAGTAGAAATTATATCTCACAGGTCGCCATATATTTTACAGTGACTATATTATAGCTGACCTAATTTTTGAAAAAAATAAAAATATACCGAAAAATATGATAATTTGGAACAAAGTTACTTAAAAATTTTGTATTCGGAGCCAAAATATCCGGATACGAGAGAACTCCCCCCGTTTCTCCTCCTCTCAGGCCAGGCCTGATCATAGTCACACATCCCATGAGGCGCTTTATGTTATGCACCGCTCTTATTACTTTATAATATAAATTTTGTTAATTGACGAAGAGATTTTATTTAATTGAAAACAAGTCCCAAATTTCATTTTAATTAATTTGAAAATATTTTTTCTGCCTTAGTCGAGTTTTTTGAATTTTTTATAAAAACTGGAATACAAGTAAAATCTTCACCTTACAACATCAAATGCAAATATATAAGTACAAATTTCACATAGAAGGCCAACCCGCCGGCGTTAAAGTCCGGCCATGTGGTATCACAATGAGCCTCTCCGGGCCCTGAGTGTGCCCCCGAACAGTCACTTAAACAAAACCAGCCTTGTCGAAGGGTCATCATATAAATAAAATATTTTGTAAAAAAAGTATTTCAATTCAGCAATTAAATTGAGGTAGTTTCTGTAAAATTGCGCTGTAATTAATTTCACACTTAGTAGAAAAGTAGTAAATAATTAAATTTCTAGTAGTTAATACTAGTACAATTTTTGTATCAATAATAAGAATTTCTAGCTTTCACTCTCTCTATCGCTCTCTTCGGATGACTCTCTCCTATGCTGTGCACAGGTTGATTGTGTTTTTGAAATATTTATTTTCTCGCATTGGCAATGTTATAAAGCTCGCTCTCAACTTAAAGAGAGAATCATACGGTTATATTTAATCATGTTGTTGTTGGTGTTGTTGTTGTGGTTGTGGTTGTTGTAGTTGAAGGAGTTGACATGATATAGAAAAATAGCTACTCGCGTCCAACAACAACTTTACACCAATTTATTTATTACTTTAGTTTATTATTACCCCTTTGGAGAGAATAGTATTGAACATCTGATCAACTGGGCTCACCTTTTTCAGCATTATAATTAGAAAATAAGCAAAAAAAATTTTATGTTTTTGTATTTTCATTTCATTTGTATTTCATATTCGATTTTCTTCGGTGTTTTCATTTTCATTCAAGTGCATTTTCTGTATCCAATTGATTTTCTATGCTCTGTTGTCACGTCACTTGTGCGATGCAAAGTAACAAGTAACAACGAAAACAACAACAACAACAACAACAACAAGAGCGCTAAATAATCAAAAAAAAAAAAAAAAAGGTGGGATATATCTTTCAATAATTAAAATATTTCACTGCTGTTGCTGCCCTCAACACACACGTACACATGCACACACACGCACACACACGCACACACATTACTACAATGATTACACGCACGCATGGAAACGTTCAGTTCACCCTTGTAATTATTTATTACATACATACATACATATTTGAGATTAAGTAAAGTAAAAGTATATTGAAAAGTTCTCATGCGGCCCCTGGCTACACGCTGAAATTATTTGGTTTAATTATAATTATTATTAGATGGTATATATTTTTTTCATATGAAATACATTCTACAGGGAAGATTCATTTTCAAGGGCGCTTGCACATGCTATAACATGCTTCATGCCATAACAACGAATATTAATTCGATATCGATTGACTGAAATTGTTTGGCATTCAAGTGAAAATTGAGCAGAAAACTTAATTAGAGAATTCCAATGATATAATTAATATGAATTTGTTGTTGCCATCGGAGAGATGCGAGAGCTGAGCAAATGAGAGTAAGCTTAAAGAAGAGAGCTCAACGGTATTTTTTTATTTTTTATTTCATTGTTACTTTCAACACACAGGGTGTACCCCTATGAATGCAGAGCATTGTGTTGAATGGAAGGATGATTGATAGGTGAGAGGAAGAAGGAGGGAGAATGAGAGAGTGAATGTGATCACACAGGACAACACCAACAACAGACAGCCATTGTGGCAAGTGTTATGCCTTTACCACAATGAGCTTCAGTTTATCAGTGTCGACTATGACCGCATGTTGAGCCCAAGGCCAAGCTTTTCGCATTCACTCATGTTGTGCGTGTTATAGTTGTACATGAATGGAAGGGACCTACAGTTGTATGCCGAATCCGAACGCTATGGCAGGTGCTATAAATAAATACTCGAGTGAAGTTATTGAGCTTTGGAATTTCAGCCATAATTTATTGATTTCATGTAACCGCAATATTTTGTTAGACATTTGCGTCTTTTGTAGATTGAACTCCTGACTTATTGTAACTCCTGACTTAAAATGAGATATTCATGGACAAATACTGAAAAATAAATACGATCTCTTGTGGATTGGCCCGAAAGTTCGGTATTAATTTCCACCAAGAACCTGTGATGAAAATTCTAGCCTAATGGCAACTGGCTTATGGATCCATTTTCGTTTAGTAAACGTGAATAGTTACTAGAAAGGTCCATCAATCCAGTGGGGATGCCAGTGTTTAGGGATTGATCTTCTTCCTTCCTTACCAATATCGTTATTATCTTTTCTCCTAAATCAAAAAAAAAGAAGATTATATGAAAACCTTCGATTCGTAATCCCTGCATTCAATGTCGTTGGGGAAAGAAAGTATATTTCATGAAATCCATGAAACAGCATCATCCATGAGCTCATCTGTCATTTGTTATTCAAATTACTTCAAAAGAATTGATAGTGCTAGTGGTAGTGGGTTGGACTGTTATTCTGAGTCGAATCCGGAATTCGAATCTCGGCACAGTTAAAATCAAAAAGTAGAAATAAACAATTTTGCCACAAAGCACCACCTCTTGGCCCTTAGGTCCCTTCCATTCATGTACAAATAAATATAATACGCACAACATGAGTGGATGCGAAAAGCTCGGCCTAGGCCCTCCATGGGCTCTTGTGCCATTAAAAGAAACAAAAGAAGGGTTAATCGATCTTCGGCCCAGGCAGTTGATCGTTTATTTTTTCGACCAGAATGTCAAATGTCTTTCCATTCATGTACAAATATAACACGCACAACATGAGTGGATGATGCGAATAGCTCGGCCTAGGCCCTCCATGGGCTGTTGTGCCATTAAAACTAAAGTAAAGAATGTGATTAATTTCATTTATGTGTGACCTTAACTCAGAAGGTCTGATCACATATCCAATTGGAAGCTAGTCGCTTCGCGCTACTCTTTACAATTTTCAGCAAATCCTGAATCTTTTCACCGGATATGTCTGTTATCGAAGAACCTTGCACCCAGTGCATCACCTCGATATTACCACTGCTTGTGCAGTAATCGTTGAATTTCACTTTAGGATCACTTCCGCGATTACATCAGTCACTATTCGGGTTAAGGGAGAGCAGACTCTTTGTTTGGCTTTTGTTAACCGCGGGCGGTTGGTGGCACTATCGCAACATTGGCTATGCAAAGTTGCATTTTCGAATACTTTCGGCCAATTCGTCTGCTATATCGTTCCGTTTAAAATCACTATGCCCGGGAACCAAACCAATATCTTTATCTGTATCCTGTGTGATTGCATTCCCCGCCTCATTCCCCCTCCTTCTTCCTCCTACCTATCAATCTTCCTGCTCTGCATTCATAGGGGTACACCCTGTGTGTTGAATGCATCAATTTTTCATCAATCAAAAAACAAAAAGCATAGTTCATAGGACTATGAGGTCGAAAAATGTGTTGAACGCTTTTCGGCATTTTGAAACCGCCTTTGATTTGACCATACACCATACACCATACCTATGTGATTGAATCGAGCTTCCTGGCTACCCACGAAGATTGCGATATCCGACGGAGGGGAATCGCATTTCAGCTTGCATTGCAACTCCTTCAGTTGCTCGGATTTCTGCTTGGAAGACATTCAAGACATTGGATGTGTTTTCTTTTTGAAGGCGATAGTGGGGGAGGGAGGTGTTATGAAAATGAATGACTCAAAATTGCGTCAAAATGCAGCCTAGCTATAAACGCGGATTCACCGACCGAGTGTCGGTTCTCGTTTGTTCTCGTTTTTTTTTTTTGAAGTTTACTTCTTTAGAATCGTGTTTATATTTACGAGGGGGTAAAAGATGATCGTGGCAAAACGAAAATTATCACGTAAATGAATCTCTATCAATCAAGAATGAAAAAAATGAGGATGCATATGTATGTAGAAATACATAAATGATGGGCAGCACATATGCATCCACATGTATCCGGGAGTATGAATCATACTTGATTAATAGACGGCGCTGATTCGCGTATGATTCAAACTAGATTATTAGAGGGCGCTGATTCGCTTATGATCATACTCGACTGATAGAGGGCGCTGCCCATCAGTTTCTAGTAAAACTTTACATTTCAAACAAAAATCGTTAGATATTTCAAGAGCTGAAAGAATGAACGAGTATAGACTGAAAAAAAAACACAAACGCGAGGCACAAACAAATGCCGATTGCGTTACGATAAAATCTCCAGCAAAATCTGCGTTCCACTTACGCACACATATTTTTTTTAATTAGGTTTTTTTGCTCTCTCATTTAGAATAAGTTTAGCGCTAGCTGGTTTCAGTATTCAGAGAATAGATTGCCGCCCTTCTGTTGTAATGACACTGTGCGACATTTTTTTTTTTTTTTTACCTGGAAAGCATTGTTGTATCTTTGTAAATTTACGATTATTTCATTATTATTTTTTTTATATTTTTCCAACATTTCTAATGCGGAGTCAGTTAAAAAAAAGATATAAATTATGAAAAGTGTTCAAAAGTGGGTAAACGATGAAACCAGGGGCGACATGACTCGTAATGTGACTTTCACACAAGAATCTGCACAATTTTTATTACTATTTAGACTTGTAATGTCTAATAAGTACATATATGACCCCTGGAAGCTACGTGGCCCAGTTGTATTTGCTTATATAGTTTAATTTAAGAATCTTAGTAGGGACATAAAAACAATGATTAAGTGGCTTCCCAACAGCTTCCAAAACGGTTTCTTGGTAAACTTTGGCTCAAGTTTTGACCCAAGTTTTGACCGCTTGTTCCCCGAAATGCAAGTCAGTGACCACATCGTAAGAGACACCCCACGAAACCATGACTGAAGCTGGATGATGACCCTTTTCGACCCGTGGGACCAGTTCAGATGCTTCCTTAGTTGACCGTGCATGCACCCTATCATTTTGCTTGTTAAATTTTTTCTGCACGCTAAACATTTTTTCATCCGTAAACTGGTTTCATCCTGGTTTCATCCTGGAAAACCAGGACAAAGTAGTGAGAAAAAAGAAAAATCAGAGCTGTTAAATAAAATATTCAATAAAAGAAGATCAAAGACTACATGAATTACTTTTAATAGAATAATCCATCCGGTTTTGAATTGAATTTCTGAATTTTTTTCTGTGCAATTTATCAGCGTGCTTCACCAAAAGACGTTGGGATTTTTCTACCCTATTTTTTTCCAAAGCTGCTGTCAATAAATGTCCGGTGCGACGTTTGAAGGCACCAAGTCCCAAGTCTTTCTTAATAATTCATCACTCAGACTCATGGACTTTTGGGTGATATTTATCTCACGGGCCATGATTTTCTGTTTTCGGAGCGGATTTCGCTGAATTCTTTATCTGATGGCTTTGATGACTTACGGCGTGCGAACTGTACGTGGGCTGTCCACGATCGGTGGCGGTCTTTAATATCTCCAGTCTCCTCAAACAGTTTTATGCACCGGTAGACGAATAGGCGACTAATCCCGAGTAGGCGGAGCGTTTTGAAAATATCGCCTTCTGTCATTTCACACTTGAAAAGTGCACTACGGTTCTCATTATCTGACCACTCCATGGTGAAAGCTGACACAATTTTGAATTCCCGTTACAGAGTAACGCTATAGAGGGTTAGCTTTCATAAACCATGTGCTAATAAAAGGATATGTTCAATTATACTATTGGAATGGGGGTGTGTTCAATGTTGTAACAGTATTTATGTCCCTTCTAAGGAAGTACGAGGTATGATCAAAAAATAACCGTTATTTTCAATTTTTTCAAAAAGTATTTATTTATTCATCAGCAACTATCTTGTCCCCTTCAAAGTAATCCCCCTCAGATATAATACACTTATGTCAGCATTTTTTCCAATCCTCGAAACACTTCTGAAACGCGCTTTTTGGTATCGCCAACAGCTTTTACTTTTAATGGCACAACAGCCCATGGAGGGCCTAGGCCGAACTTTTCGCATCCGCTCATGTTGTGCGTGTTATATTTCTACATGAATGGAAGGGACCTACAGTTTAATGCCGAATCCGAACGGCGAAGTGAAAAGTTTTTCATAGCAATTTTTACTCTTTACTCTTGTAGGTTTGCCATTGCCTGCCAAGAGGTGGTGCCGTGTAGAAAAATTATCTTTTCTACTTTTCGATTTTGCATGTGCCAAGATTCGAACCCCGGACCCTCGGCGTAGCAGTCCAACGCACTACCACTACACTACAGCGATCACAACAGCTCCTGTTTCGATTTTTCTTTTATCTATCGATTTTTCTATTATCGTAGCAAAACGCTTTCCTTTCATCGGTGTCTTCAGTTTTGGGAAGAGGAAAAAGTCAGCGGGGTCCGGGGGCCAAGTCCGGTGAATACGGTGGTTGAGGCATGATAACGGTTTTGTTTTTGACCAAAAACTTACGCATAAGCGACGTTCTTTTTGCTCAAAATTTAGCAATTTTGGAGCAATCTTCGCTGCCGCACGTTTCATGCCTAAAACATCCGTAAAAGTTGCTTGGCATGAGCCGAACGATATGCCAACATCATCAGCAACCTCTCTGATAGTGATTCGACGATTCGACGATTATCCAAAATCATTTTCTTCACTGCGTCAATCGTCACTGCGTCATCGGTTGTTGACGTGCTCGGGCGACCAGGACGAGCATCGTCATTGACATCTTCTCGGCCTTCCTTAAACCACAATTGGTTATACCACAATTGAACTTGTGTTCTGCTCATAGTAGACTCGCCAAAGGCCAAAGGCCACAGTCAACATTTCAAATGTCCTTGCGCATTTAATTTCATTTTTTACACAAAACTGAATACAGTTTCTTTGATCCATTTTTTCGAATAGTAAAAAATCGAAGAGCACACCGAAACACGACTAACCTTTTTATCTGTCAAAAACAAACTGACAATCCAAAATGGTTGGTATTGCCAACATATACTATATCACAGACATGTGTACCAACATAACAGAAAACAAAATGCAAATAACGGTTCTTTTTTGATCACACCTCGTATATGAAACACCCGGTGAGACGAACAACGGGTAAACCAGAAAAAAGTAGTGAGAAAAAAGAAAAATCAGAGCTGTTCAATAAAATATTCAATAAAAGCAGATCAAGAAGACTACATGAATTACTTTAATCCTTTCGGTTTTGAATTGAATTTCTAAATTTCTATGAAAATCAAAATCAAACGCAATTAAAAAAAAAGAAAAAATTATATGTGAAATGTGATTCGAATGATTGAAAACCTCAAATGATTGCATTTTTCAACAACTCTACACAATCCGACCCACATTAAACTTATGATAAATTGTTATTCCAACCTTGATTGCCGACATAGCTCAAATTTCCCCCTTGGATGAAAATGCACGCCAAATCGATTAGGGGTTGACTATTGCCGAGTTGAACTAAGGAATTTGATGATTAATTAAAGGTAACATATATAAATAAAGATTTTCGCATAGAGATTATGCTCAAAGAGGCCATCATGGGTGACGTGAGAGCTTGAATCAAATTTATGCTCCGCGTAATAAGCTTCAATCGGCTTACAAATTATCAACGACAACTTGTATGTTTGAACGAAAAAACTCATCAGTTATCAGACAAAATTTGTATTTTTTTTTCCTTTTTTTTTTTTGCTCGCAATTGAGCCTGCAAACAATTTGGAATTTCACCAAAAACAAAAAAAGCAAGACAAAAAAGAAAGAACATGATGAATGGAATTTTCCATTTGTCGCACCGAAAAACACACAACACTAGAAAGAAGCAAATGCAACCCTTAGACCTAAAATTTATGTACGAATGGAAAATTTGAGAAGCGCGCTTATGTGTGACGAGTGTGTGATGAGTGTGTGTGTGTGTGTGTGCGCGCATAAAAGGTGAGGCCGTTCGGATGGGGACTTGGTGTGCTGCCTTACATGCCAACTGAATTGAATATGCGTAGCGTGTGAGTACCTCGTACTCGTATGTGGCTGAAGCCTGTCTTGTTGCTATGCGGCGTAGAAGATGCGAGCGAATGCAGTGCGACATGAACCGGGATTTCATCATCGGAATAGCAACAACGTCATCAGCCCACCCTTTTCTCTCCCGCCACTTCACTACATGCCACACCGACACTGAGTACCTCTCTCGTTCTCTCTATGCCTTCTAACTGTATCCCTTCTATTTTCAGGGTGGTATTGCTTATGGTGTGTAACCGTGTATGTGTGTGTGTGTGTGTCTGCTTGAGCTTGTGCGAGCAGCGTCCTTCTTGCATTATGTTGTAAATATTGTAAAGGCGCAATAACGCACAATTTTTATTGCTTTGGCTGCTCAAAACTGCTGCTACCGCCACTGCTGGCTGCTACTTCGAGGCTGTTCTAGTGTTAATGCTGATGGTGGTAGTGAGGCCGATGTTCACCGCCGAGATACGGTACGCTGAAGGTGGTGCTGGTGGTGGTGGTGATGGTGGTGGTGGCAGCAGCAATCCTCTTGGTGGCAGCAACAATTCAAATGAGGGTTGTGCTGCAGCATGCCAAAATCGCATCATCGTAATAGATGAAATCTGTTTCGTTGCTTGTTGTTTGATGATTGCAGGCAGGCCAGCAGCAGGCCAGCAGCAAGCAACCCTTGATTGTATCGTTGCTGCTCTCGTTCTTTCGTTATTGTTGGTATTGGTGTCATTTGTTGTTTATGATGACGATGGCAACGCCAACGTAAACACGTTCGTTTCAAATGTGACTGTGAAAACAATCAAAATGATTTTATGATTTCAGCGCTTACTACATTGCATATCCTAGCAATCGACCCCCCGCCACTCCCTTGCATAGAAATGAAACCTATGCATTTTTATATAATATTTTCCAATATTCAATTTCTTCTTAATTTTTTTTTTTTTTGGCTAAGTAGTATATCTTCTATATGTAAGATTGTTGTTGTTGTTGTTGTTGCTGTGTGTTATTTTCTATTGCTGCGTAATTTTCCAATTTTCTCCTCCTCCTCCTTTTTCTCAAAAATACCCACCACCCGTTAAATTTGGGGTCGATTTGCAGTGTTCGCCTTCTCCTTCGCATGCAATTCTAACTACGTCTTTACTTTGGATGAATGAGAGATATGGAACCATAAGAACTTGATTGTATTTCGGTGCGACGTAGTATTTTGAATCTCACTCGCACCAAAACGCAGACCATTTCAGCTGTTGCGGTGAGATTAATGCATTCAATTCAACTGCGTCATAAAATACTTTTGTACAAAGTTTTAAGAAGGTATGTAGAAAAGTGAAGCGTATGGAAGAGTTTGCAATGTGAATCGAGAACAAAGGAAAAAAGTAGTTTGGAAAGACCATCACTGATTTAGATCAGTGATATCAGGTGTACACGTATGAAATTGATAATTTTTTTTTTATGAAAATACAGGTTTATTTAAGAAAAATGGGCATTGCTAGTTAGACATTTTTCAGAACTCTATGGCAAAAGAAACTGTTCGTTTTTCGTGACCAGGAAATGCTACACCTGGTTTCAGAAGGTCAAACCAGATAACGCCTCGCTGATCCCAGAAAACACAGCAACACGGAGCATTGTCTTCTTTCCGAAGCGATTTGGCTTTGCTGTCGATTTGGCCGGTGTCGGTGTACCGAACTTAATATATGGCCGTTTACGTTTGTGGTTCTCGAAATAGATCCATTTTTCATCGCCAGTAACAAATCGATGAAGATATGACTTTCTTTTGTACCTGGCGAGCAACATGTCACAGGTGGTTTTTCGATTTTCTTTCAGTCTTTCACTCAATTCATGCGGCACCCATCTTCCCACCTTCCCACCTTCCCACCTTCAAAATCAATCCCATGGGTTTTAAACGTTGAGAAATGCTTTGTTGGATCACATTTAATTGTTCTGCAAGTTGTTCTTGCGTTTGCCCATCATCTTCATCCTCATCGAGTAAAGCTCGCAATTCGGCATCCGGCATCTTCAAACTTTTTCGGTGGTCTTCCACGTTCTCGTTTCTCACATCCAAATCGCCACTTTTAAACTTATTGAACCACTTGTTGCACTGTTTTTTGCCTAGAGCATGCTGGCCGTAAGCTTCCACAAGCATTCGATGAGATTCCAAAGCAGATTTCTTCAATTGGAAACAGCAAATCAATGATGTCCGCATATCGTAGTTTGTAGGCATAAAATTCGAAATTTTTACGAGCGAAAAAAAATATGTTGTTGTATAAAACTTGATTGTTTATGAACTGAATATTGCTGACAGAACTAAATGCGAAGAATGAGGCGCCAATGATTTGGTTTGACAGAGCTTATAACTTTACCTAGCGACACAGAGATGTCATTACCGGTTTCATACTTGTACACCCTTAGTAATGAGTATTCAATGTGATCACACGTGGAAAGCATTAAATGTCAATACTCTCTATCGACCGATCATCGGTTGTAGCGCCAGCTAAGTAAGTAAGTAAGTATACTCTCTATCGGCCAGACTCACTTCAATCCATGCTTTAATGGGGAAAAGATTACGAGATTCTCCTCTTTGGAGATTATTTCCCTTGCCTTCTCTGGACAGCATCAGATTTCATATCGATGGGGGTTTCGCTTCTAGAAGATAGTGGTAAATATTATTGGGTGCATACCCGCTGAATAATGTCGACCTAAAATCTCGCTGGAAGCATTCTAATTTGGTGTAGATAATCAGAGATTTGCTGTTCCAATTTACTCATATGGACAGATTTTCATTAAACGATTAAAAAACTATGATTTAGTGCTTTATTTATAGGTGAAGTGAAAGGGTCTGAACCTAATCTGATTTCAGACTACACAAGAAGTAAGTGAAATTCCGGTGAAAACAAACTGCCGCGCTTCAACTTACTATAAGATCTAAAAACTTGAAGATCTTTACTTCTTTCGGTATACTTAGGCGCTGAAATTTAAGTAGGTTATTAAATGCCAGGTTAAATGTTAAAGATAAAATTACCTTTTCATCAAGAATCAGTGGCAGATCTAAGACTTGAATTTTGTAGAGGGATCAATAAGTAGATCAAAGAAGAAACCAAAAATCAGATCAAAAACTAGGCGACATTCATAGGAAATTTCAGTCGAAAAATTTGCGTAAATTAAGTCCAAGATTAAGGCGAAAGTTCAAAACAAAATTCAGACAAAAATTTAAACCAAAATTCAGTACTGATCTAAGACCAAAGTTCAGTTCAAAATTAATATTAAAATTCGGAAGACAACTCAGGCAAAAATTTAAAAAAAAAATTCCGATAAAAATTCAGATTAAAATTTGAATCTAACTTCAAATCAAACCTCAAAATTCGAAACATAAGTAACTCAGATCAAAATTGAGATCAAATTGAGAACGAAAGTTAGACCAAAATTCACACTATAGCTCATATTAAAATTCAGATTAAGAGTCAGACTAAAATTCAGACAAAAGTTCTGAACTCAGTTCGATACTCAGTCAAAAAATTCAGATCGAAACACAGTTCAAAGTTTAGATGTAGACTCGGAAGAAATTTAGACCAAAATTCTGACAAAAACTCGAATCAAAACTCGAACAACGAGTTAGACCAAACTCTGACTGAAAATTAGACTAAAATTCAGACAAAAGTTCAGATCGATGGTCAGTCCAAAAATTTAGTTAGATTTAAATTAAGATTCTGAAGAAATTCAGACCAAAACTCTGACAAAAACTCGAAACAAAACTCGAACCACAAGTTAGACCAAACTCTGACTGAAAATTAGACCAAAACTGTGAATACAATTCAGACCGAAACTTCGTCCAAAGTTTAACCAAAAAATTCAGACCAACACAAGAATGCAGACCGAAATTCAGATCAAAACGAAGACAAAAATTCAGGCCAAAACTCAGAAAAAACTATGCCCAAAATTCGAATCAAAACGCAGTCAAAAATTCAGACTAAAACTCCGACTAAAATGCAGGCATAAACTTGGACAAAAATTCAGATCAAAACTCTAACCAAAATTCCAACCAAAAGTCAGCCAAAGATTCAGCCCAAAACTCAGACTAAAATGCAAGCGTAAAATTAGACAAAAATTCAGACCGAAATCAGAACAAAACTCTGACCAAAATTCCAACCAAAAGTCAGCCAAAGATTCAGACCAAAACTCTGAATAAAATACCAACCAAAAGTCAGACCAAAATGTACACCAAATCTCAGGATAAAATTCAGATGAAAACACAGACCAAAATTAAGACCAAATTTTATACTAAAACTCCAACCAAAATTCCAGCCTACAGTCAGAGATGAGAACTCAGGGTAAAACTAAGACCAAAATTCAGATTAAACTCAGACCAAAACTCAGTCCGAAAAGTGACAAAATTTAGGCCAAAACTTAAACCAAAAGTCAGACCAAAATTTACGCCAAAACTCAGAATAAAATTCAGATGAAAACTCAGACCAAAATTAAGACCAAATTTTATACTAAAATTCCAACTGAAATTCCAGCCTACAGTCAGAGATGAGAACTCAGGTTAAAACTAAGACCAAAATTCAGATTAAACTCAGGCCAAAACTCAGTCCGAAAAGTGACAAAATTTAGGCCAAAACTTAAACCAAAAGTCAGACCAAAATTTACACCAAAACTCAGAATAAAATTCAGATGAAAACTCAGACCAAAATTAAGACCAAATTTTATACCAAAATTCCAGCCTACAGTCAGAGAGGAGAACTCAGGGTAAAAATAAGACCAAAATTCAGATTAACCTTAGATCAAAACTCAGTCCGAAAAGTGACAAAATTTAGGTCAAAACTTAAACCAAAAGTCAGACCAAAATTTACGACAAAACTCAGAATAAAATTCAGATGAAAACTCAGACCAAAATTAAGACCAAATTTTATACCAAAATTCCAACCAAAATTCCAGCCTACAGTCAGAGACGAGAACTCAGGGTAAAAATAAGACCAAAATTCAGATTAACCTCAGACCAAAATTAAGACCAAATTTTATACCAAAATTCCATCTGAAATTCCAACCAAAATTCCAGCCTACAGTCAGAGACGAGAACTCAGGGTAAAAATAAGACCAAAATTCAGATTAACCTCAGACCAAAACTCAGAATAAAATTCAGATGAAACCTCAGACCAAAATTAAGACCAAATTTTATACCAAAATTCCAGCCTACACTCAGAGATGGGAACTCAGGGTAAAAATAAGACCAAAATTAAAATCAAAATTCAGCCCATCACTGATATAATGTCATACAAAATTTAAAATGAAAAATGATAGAACCTATGGCAAATGCCTCATTATCTCATCCTCACTCGGTGTAGGGATTCACACGGCACCGTGTGAATTTGTTGAAATTATTGAATACTTAATGGCAATTCCAGTCATACTCTCCTTACTATTCCCATAAATAAATCGAAAAAAACTAACCATAAATTTGTAGTTCTTGGTAACGAATTAGTCGACCCCATGGTGCTTTAATACCATAACTTGATCTCCAAAGGTTCCACCCATTTTCCCTTCACGCACACAATACTCTGGAAGATTTCACTTCCTTTCATTTATTTCGGATTATGCAATTATATAAATAAATAAAATTCTGCGCACAGTGAAGTTTTTCTATATACCTTTCTGTACGTAGGCTGGTTTTTAAATCGGCGGGGTATTCTAGAGACTAAAGAATTTGTTAAATTTTTTTGGAAGCAGCGCTGAAGTGCCTCGTACTAATTTTAACATTTACGCAAATGGAAATTGTGACAATTTGAAACCGAAATTCGACAAAGCCAAACAATAGAAACTTACAATTTTTATTAATTAGGGTAATTTGTATTGGGTGTTTTTTTTTTCTCTCACTCTACTTAAGAATACATGGTATACATATGTAGAAACGACCTTGAAAATTGATAGAGGAAACACAAGCAGCAGATTTACTTGAAAGTCCCCTACTGATTATTACTCTGCCTAAAGACTGAATGTGGTGGTCGTAGGTCGTTCAATTCCCCCCCCCCCCCCCCCCTAATATTCTTTCTGGTTTTCTTGGTTCATTTGTTGTGCTTGAATAACATTGAGCAAACGCAAACGCAAACGCAAACGTAAATGAAATGAAATTTCGAATGCAGTGCATGACTTTTCAATAATCCCTAATTATGTGAATTACTCATGTGAGATGCATGGAACACTGGGTTAAATGTATGAGTATGAGTGTGTGTGTGTGTGTGTGTGTGTGTGTGTGTGCGTGTACAGTATGTGTGTTCGTATTTCGGCAGATACGCAGTTACTATTAAAGACCTTTACTACGTCTATATAATATTTAGAACAATACGGCCGTCAGGCAGTCAGGCAGTCAGGCAGGCAGGCAGGCACTACCGGTCTGTATCGAAATAATCCATTCACTCATACACACGCGCACACACACACACACACATGTACCTAGCATTAAATCCGCCAGAACTAGAAAATACGCAAAAGAAGAAAAGGACGAAGCACTGGTGTACGCCAGGCACGTACGTAATGTTAAGTGGTTGTAATATGAGAGTCATTTGCAGTTTTCAATATATAAAAAGGACGTACACTGCGTACGGCAGTAATGTAAGTACTTACGTAAGTATGTATGTATGTATGTATGTATGTATGTATGTATGTATGTATGGATGTGAATATGATATGATAGTATTATGTGTGTAAGTATGTATGGCATATCCATATGCCTATATATGAATGGATGGGATATAAAGGGTGTTTTTTTTAGAAATGTGGTTTTCAATCTGGCAATTCTTTTTTAGGAGTTGGTCTTTTGGACAGCTGTCACTTGATTTATGCTCAGTTTGGTTTGCCATTTCAAGAATTGTAGCCGAACGACCATCAAGCGCGTCGCACGTTCGGTGAATGGGCCCAAAACAAGATGGCCACCGATCCTGATTTTCACAAGAAAATTTTGTTCAGCGATGTAGCTCACTTTTGATTGAATGGGAGTGATCATTTGGAGTGATCATAATCCACAGGCCATTGTTGAGATGCCGTTACGTTCTCAAAAAGTCACTGTTTGGTGTGCTCTATGGGCAGAGGGAATAGGTCCATTGGTCCATATTTCTTCAAAGATGAAGCCGCTCATAATGTTACAGTCAATGGGGAACGCTATAGAGCGCATGATTAATGACTTTTTCGTGCCTGAATTGGAGGATGTTGTTGTGGACGACCTTTGGTTCCAACAAGACGGCGCTACATGCCAAACCGCCAACGAAACAATCAATTTATTGAAGGAAACTTTTGGTGAGCGCAGTATCTCGCGTCGTGGGCCTGTAGCGTGGCCTCCAACATCGTGCGATTTAACACCGCTGGACTATTTTTTGTGGGGTTATGTGAAGTCGCTTGTCTACGCAGACAAGCCCGAGACGATTGACGCCTTGGAAAAGAATATTCTGTGCGTTATTACTGACATACGGCCCCAATTGCTGAATTGCTGGAAAAAGTGGTCGAAAATTGAGCCTCTCGGCTGGAATTTAATCGAACCAGCCGCGGGGCAGCGGCCACTTGCCCGAAATCGTTTTTAAAACATAATGGCAAATCCTTATCTTTATCTTATAATAAAGCTAACATTAAATTATATGCGTTTCATTTCTTCTTGAAAACCACACTTCTAAAAAAAAACACCTTGTACCATATTGACACACGAAGGACGACAGATTGACAGACGGACAAATATTGAAAGCATGGCATGATTTTTTGTTAGGGATCGAACTAAAACACAGCAGACGAAAATCATAACCGAACAGAGATACTAAATATGGTAAATATCCACGTTAGGCCGGGTCACCGCCTGGGGGAGCAACAAACACCACCTATTTCGAAAGTTTAATCCGAGAATGTTTCAGGTTAAACAAAAAAATTTTCCCTTAGGGGATCTTGAAAAACCACAAAATCAGCCTGTTTGTCAGAACCTGGTAATTTGATATCTGATTGTCAAGTTTAATATAGAAAAAAAGAGTTAGACTGAAACTTTTATTCGCTGTAAATTTTTAGTGTACGAATGAAAAAAAAAAACGTTCATTGCAAGGGTTAAAATGATTTTTTGAGAGCCTTAAAATCATTTTAAAAAATTAGAGTAACTCCTTTTTATTGTTAAAAAAAAAAGACAACAACTTTAAAATTACTAGCCGAGGATGACATCAAAAGCAAAAATATCCTGAGAAGAAAAGAAATGTCGTGCAGATAGAAAAACTTTCCAATGTTATATTGAATATGAGAATCTGATTAAATAACCAAGTTATGGCAAAAAGACTGATTAAGAGGGTTTTCAAAACCCTCTAGGGTATAATTTTTTTTTGCCTGGAAACACTTTCTGGGTAAACTTTAAAAATAGATGGTGTCGCGTTCAATTTTGTTTTGGTGTCCCACCTTAATGCACATATCTACAAACAAAGTATGTGTGTGTGTGTGTGTGTAGTAAATCCTTTACGAGCAACACAGATTGAGCGAGCACCAGAGAGTGAGAGTGAGAGTGAGAGTAAGAGCTCAATTGAGTAAAGCAATTCCGTATTTGCTACGTTTGTCATTATAATTTTTTTTTTATTGAGATTGAATGAGTGAGCACGCGAGAGTGCGAGAGCGCAAAGCAATTGCGTATTTTTTCACATTATGCATTCAACTTTTTTCTAATATACTACATTTTTGTACCTTCCGTTACACGTTCTGCCATATTAATAAAATAAGTATGTAAATATATAAATAAAACAATAAATGTTTTTAGCTCTTGTACAATCTATTTGAGTTCAGACTACGATTACCCGGAAGATTTTACTATGTATATTTATCAGCTAGGAAGTAAGATTTTATATTTTGGAGTAATGCACTTGGAAATTGAATTGCATTAAAGTTGCAAAGACGAATTTGAGACAAAATCCGATCATAGGGATCGTAAATACCAGCCTATGTAATAAAACTGTATGGGGATTATTAATAATGGGATCTGGATACGCTGGAACTGATAAATGTATGAGGTTTCATAAACCATTTACTTGAGATCAAAGCTAAACAAAAAATGAGAGGAAGATCGAAAAAGTACCACACAGCACCACAGTCGGGTGTCATCTCTAGAGGGTCAAATGTAAGACCAACACCGATTAATTTTCGCTCTTCAACATATTTCCTGAACATATGTATGTATACGTATGTGTGTGTGCTCACTCACCCCTCATCTAAATTGAATCGTGAAACCGTGAATCGTTATTTACAAAATTAAACTAAAAACCACTTGAAAATAAATTTCATTTCATTTTGTATAAGGAAGAGCCTTCTTAACCCATTTTGAACAGGTACCAGCAGCCGAGATACTATTTTGATTTTTTTTAAAGTTAGTTCCATAAATTTTCTTTATAACATTTCACTATACAAAAAAAAAAAAAAAAAAAAAAAAAATTTGGTTAATTTTAGTTGATGTAAAAGTTTTTGGCCTACTCCGAGGGAATGAGGTGACCAAGTGTGTAAACAAAAAAGGATTAATACTCATATGCAACATATTTGGAAGTAAGTATTCTTACTTACTACTGTGGGCAAATGGTAGTAAGACTTTGTTCATAATTTCAAATTTTTTTATTCATTCTTCCAAATCTATTTGGTCCCCTTCAAAGTAATCCCCCCCGGCCCCAATACACTTGTGCCAACGTTTTTTCCAATTCTCGAAACAGTTGTTAAAGTCAATTTCCTTTCAATGCGCTTAGCGATTCATGTTTAATGTCTTCAATTGACTCAAAACGGTAACGGTGTCCACGAAGCGGTTTTTTGAGTTTAGAAAATAGAATAGCCAAAAGTCACACGGTCACACCAAAAGTCAGGCGAATAGGGTAGTTGCGGAACGAGAACGATATCAGTCGAATTTTTGGCAAAATGGTCTCGTAAAACCAATGCAGTGATTTTGGAACCAATCGTGCATTCACACTTCTTAGGCCCAAATGATGTTTTGAAATGGTTTTCACTGATCCTTCCGATATTCCAACGATGCCAGTAAGGTCTCTGACTGTTAATCGATAATCGTCGATTCTCGAGCACCAATTCCTTGATTTTATTGACCAGACGTGTTGATCATCAGTTGATGTTGATGGCCGTCCTGGACGTGGTTCGTCGTCAACGCGTTCTCGACCGACCATCTTTGAACAATTTGTACCAATCAAAAACACTTGCTCGCGACATACAATTATCACCGAAGGCCTTAGGCCTTTTGCAACATTCTGAACGTTTCGGCACCAGAAATTTGATTCCGCACACAAAATTTAATGGAACTTCTTTGTTGAATAATTTCACTCATTGTGAAAATCGCCGAATGCACTTTTTGTACTTTAGAAAGACAAGCGTATACTAAACACTAATGATTATTTTGATGTGACATTTGGCACAGATGTCACCGACAGTCATACCAACCTTAAAAAAATAATATTTTGATGAATGGGTTTCCGCGCGAAATTTAAATTAAAAAGTCTTACTACTTTTTGCCCATAGTAGTACTTAGCGGGCACTACAACCGATGATCGGTCTTGGCCGACCCCTGAGGGGTCATTGGGAGATATTTCAACGTGGTAGGTTCCACGCCCGATGCACATTCATTTATTTAAGGTCATGGAGAAGCCCGCCGCACACATTAGTTAGCTCACTGACTGGTGTCATACCGCTATCCAGGGGACGCCACGAGGAGGCTGTGTGTCCACTTGAAACATAGTAGAAGCGCAACGATCGAACATGGACGCACCTGGGACTATCACGAACTTTACCTTGTGTTCTACACCCCATGCCCCCCAAGTAAATATTCCTTTGTATTAAATTCTATTAAGAGATTATTTGAGAAGTTATTAAAAGCGAAATATGTAACATTTACATTTTGATTAAAATTTGTCTATTTTTACATATGTTTTTTTTTACAAAAGTTTGTAGACCCTGAAAAATATACGGAGACCTACGAAATTAAAATTTCTACATCCAGCTTGTTATTTTGTCGGGAAGAAATTTCACATTTGAAATGGAAAATAAGTAATTCAATGTTCTAATTTTTGTTGTCTTTCAAAACTGCCAACATACCTTCCACAAACCATGATTGTTTACCTGATCTTTGAGCATGGTGAGACCTAATCATTTTAAGTTCTGTAAACAGCGCTAACTTTTGGTTAAAATTTTTAAATATACAGAATGAAAAATCGTACGAATCTATAAAATGTATTAAAAGTTGGTGATGTGGTGTAAGTTAATTTTACAGAAAATATTGAAAAAGCGTGTAAGTTTGCCTCACATTTTACTCCTCTAGGATCACGCTAGGAGCTCGGGGGAGCCCAATTCATTAAAAAAAAACTTTATTTTGCATGGGAGCCTCGTTAAGGATTGGTGAAGGTGAAGTGGTGCAACTAAGTACAAAATTTTTGGGAAAAATATTTGACAGTGAAAATTAATGGAGGTCGGTCTAAGATTTGAACCCTCTAGGAATGACTTCTGATCTGGATTTTTCCACCATTTTATTTTGCACCTTCTTCTATTTCTGTATCTCGACGCGTTGCCATTTACCACAAATTCCATTAACGCATTGTATTTTCATAAGATAATCGAATTCCATAAAATACTGCTGGAACCCCCGTATCCTGTTGGAAAGTCATGCACTATTCCATAGCTAATGTAACATTCATAGATTTCCGAAGTTATCGAAATGAAAATAGGTGCAATAAAAATTCTTAGCCAGTCTGATAAATCTTATTCGAATTATAGGCCCTTGAATGTCATTTCGAGATAGAAAGGGTTAAGAAAATTTAAAAAAAATTATATTAAAGATCACAAAATCGATGAAATTGATGCCTGGATTTCTAGGATGCCTTCTAAAATTTATTGTGTCCCTATATAGGCTTACAGTAGGTGCTTCCATAAGTCTTCCGTCCGTTAGAACTTTTATTATTGGTCCAATTTCTATGGAGGTCTAATTGACAAACGATGGTCACCCGGATACCTTCATCGATTATGCATAAGTGCAGGTCACTCACCCTCCCAGTATATGATTTGTAGATTCCTTTATATCTCTGCACTCACAGATGAGAAGAAGATGATAGTGCATCCTCCAAAGGAATCCCTCTAATAATTGATAGAGGGTAACATAGTCGTACTGGCATTCCTTATAGCGTCTTAGATTATACGTTATTATAAGTGGTTTTGAGGTTTCTAGACCTGGTATAATTCCCTTCCCCAATATAACTTCCTTTGCAGTTCCTCTTTTTACTTTCTGAATAGTGAGAAGTGTTCTTTCCCCATCCCGCAGAATATATCAGGACCTTTAAGAGTAATTTCTGTTCCTTTTCTGCGTTAGTTTTATATCAACTTCATTCTCTTCGATTCCAGTTTATACCGGAATCAACAGATTCAAAACCCGATTCCATAGGCCAAGCATATCGATCCATCACTAGTTTTGAGTTCCCGTGGTGAGTTTTGAGTGCCTTGGCAACCGTTGCGTTATCGGTTAGGATCGTTTCCTTTACTGCCACTACGATCTGAACTACCACGTAAATAACATTAATCTGAGTGTGTGTAAGTAGTAGTGAGGTGGGGTATTGGAAAAACTAGAGAATATATTTATTGTGGGGTGCTAGTAAAATAGTAAAATAGCAAAACGCAAAACTTCATCGATGACATCCTAACGCCGCGGAACATTACGTGAGCCTTGAGTAAAGGGCGTGTTCCAAATCGTAGAGTCTACCATTAAAAATTCCATCCCTAAACGCTTCATTCTGCATCAGAATCACACAAAATTGTAAAATTTCAAGTTGTGAAGGAAAACAGTTGTGCTCGTGTAGTGGAAGCAGTTGCAAAATAATATAATGATGGATGAGTATTGCTCTAAAATTGAAGGCAATCTTTCATGAAGGCGGCTTGATAATCAGTAGGTCCCAAGATATATGTATATTCAAAAGCATCTGCTTTTCTGCAGTCAATGTAATTTCATTAGTTATAAATTGAAATGCTCAGAATTGTCGTTGGGCTTGACACAACAATCATCATTAACTTATGAAAACAAAAACAACCCTTCAGTTATTTTCCAAGCTGACAACAATAAAATCTGATTTTTAAGAAATTTTTGTTAATGACAAAAATCACAATACGCTGGCATACAATGCAACAAAAACAACAATAATGTTATTAATGATGTGTAGGTAACTTACATGTGTATGTATGGTAGGTACCTACCGAGAGAGGAAGAGTGAATAGAATTAGGTGAGCGAACGAAGACGAGAGAGAATAAGCACAAGATCCGTTCAATTACATACTACTGTGGGCAAAAAGTAGTAAGACTTTTTAATTTAAATTTCGCGCGGAAACGCATTCATCAAAATATTAATTTTTTAAGGACTGTTCGGTTCGGTGACATCGGTGCCAAATGTCACATCAAAATAATCATTAGTGTTTAGTGTTTAGTATACGCTTGTCTTTCTGAAGTACAAAAAGTGCATTCGGCGATTTTCACAATGAGTGAAATTATTCAACAAAGAAGTTCCATTCAATTTTGTGTGCGGAATCAAATTTCTGGTGCCGAAACGTTCAGAATGTTGCAAAAGGCCTAAGGCCTTCGGTGATAATTGTATGTCGCGAGCAAGTGTTTTTGATTGGTACAAAATGTTCAAAGATGGTCGAGAACGCTGAACGTTGACGACGAACCACGTCCAGGACGGCCATCAACATCAACTGATGATCAACACGTCAATAAAATCAATGAATTGGTGCTCGAGAATCGAGAATCGACGATTAACAGTCAGAGACCTTACTGGCATCGTTGGAATATCGGAAGGATCAGTGAAAACCATTTTAAAACATCATTTGGGCCTAAGAAGAGTGAATGCACGATTGGTTCCAAAATCACTGCATTGGTTTTACGAGACCATTTTGCCAAAAATTCGACTGATATCGTTCTCGTTCCGCAACCACCCTATGCGCCTGACTTAGCACCGTGTGACTTTTGGCTATTCTATTTTCTAAACTCAAAAAACCGCTTCGTGGACACCGTTACCGTTTTGAGTCAATTGAAGACATTAAACATGAATCGCTAAGCGCATTGAAAGGAAATTGACTTTAACAACTGTTTCGAGAATTGGAAAAAACGTTGGCACAAGTGTATTGGGGCCGGGGGGGATTACTTTGAAGGGGACGAAATAGATTTGGAAGAATGAATAAAAAAATTTGAAATTATGAACAAAGTCTTACTACCTTTTGCCCACAGTAGTATGTGACCACATGCCTCAGCAGGAATTGCCTGACTGCTAGGTTTTTGGAGAGGATTTGAATGCTTCACTTTTTCTTTGTTCTTGTGTGCAAGTTTTGTTCATCCATTCATTTGCTAGACTTTCTTTCTGTTCCATCAGTAAAATCTTCATTTCTTCATTTATTTATTTTGATTTTTTTTTGGATTTTAATGCATGGTTTATGGCGCAAGCATTACAACAGCAAAAACAACAATATCAGCTCTTTTCATTTTTCTGCTTTACGTAAGTAAGCAGCAGCAACATTTCCCAAATTACATGCATCGATTACGAAACTAGCAACAATGGCTGTAATTTACCCGTTTTAACACACACACACACACACACACACACACACACACACATATATATATAAACGAGTACTTAGTATTAGGCTGTGGTTATATTAAAATTTTACTCGCAATTGTTGTTGCTTACTTTACTTTACTTTTAATGGCACAACAGGCCATGGAGGGCCTAAGCCGAGCTTTTCGCATCCACTCATATTATTCGTGTTATATTTGTACATGAATGGAAGGGACCTACAGTTTAATGCCGAATCCGAACGGCGGAATGAAAAGCTTTTCATAGGCAATTTTTACTCTTATTGAGGTTTGCTATTGCCTGCCTGCCGAAGAGGTGGTGCCGTGTAGAAAATTTGTTTTTCAACTTTTCGATTTTGCCTGTGCCGAGATTCGAACCCCGGACACTCTGCGTAGCAGCCCAACGCACTACCACTACGCCACAGCGACCGCAATTGTTGTTGCCCGAACACGTTAAAAAAGCTTCTACTCACTCTCACAGCGAACACGATATGCCGGGTGAAATGTACACCGAGCACGCCGAGTATTCGGGGTTAGCAATGAGTTATTCTACAAAAAAGGAACAAAAATGTATGTAAAATTGAAGGAAAACATACAAACCTGTACATCATTATTTTCATACGCAGAAAAGCGAAGTAGCGATTTTTTTTAGTTTTTAAAAGCGAATATAAAATATATTATTCATAAAACTATTGAAGAAAAATCATATAATATTCATAATTTTTCAATTACATTAGTAATTTCCTTTCATTTCCATATTAATAAAATCGTTTAAAGTTTTTTGATATACCATTTCAGTGTTGCCGTTGCGCACGAAATTGTATTACAAAAATAACTGAATTTCGACAAAAAGCAATTCTGTAACGAACACCAATGTAAGCACTACACCCAGCACGAGAGTAAATTATGATGTGTTCGTCGAACAGCGAACACCAGTATAATCAGCAGCTTACCGTTTTCGGGTTTAGCCAAGCATTTGTTTGTGTAGATGTTTGTATTTGAGTATACTTATTATAACGCGCTTTAATGGGATATTATTTTCACTCTCTCTCTCTCTCTCTCTCTCTCTCTCTCTCTCTCTCTCTCTCTCTCTTTTACTATCGCACTCTCTTGAATTGTTTTCATCTATTTACATATGTTTGTTTTTCCTTTTGTTTTTTTTTTGTTCTTTTGTGCTCTTGTTTTTTGCTATTGCCATTTGTTGTTGTTGTTTTTGTTTCAATGCTCTCTACATTGCACATTCTTAAAATTACAGGAGACTCCTTTGCTTTATTTCTTTATTGCTGTTTCCATTTAAAGCGGTTTTTTCCATGAAAAATTTAATGCAAAAACTACAGCTATACCCTACCTACTATGCCTATGAACTATGTCCCTCAGCATCATCCTCAACAACAGCACCAATGACACCACCCGACATTGATGTGCTACTGCTGCTTTTTCCATTGCCTGCTGCCCTTGCGTCCTTCCTTCGTTTGCAAATTTTTCATACCACAGCGATGACTTCTGTCGTTCTCTGTTATTGCCATTGTCATTGTCGATGTCGTCCTTTTTTCGTCCTGCTCTTTAGTGCGCCTACTGTGCTTTTTGCTCTACCACTTTTGGACTATTTTCTACCAGGGCATTGTACAGCGCTACCTGAGTGTAACTTTGTGTATGTGTGTGTATCTCTCCCTCTCTCTCTCTGTTTGTTTGTATGCGTTGTAGTATTTTTGCATTTCAACTGTGATTTTTATTGTAGTTTTGTGTGTGTGTTTTTGTGTGTGTGTGTGTGTGCTAAAATAGAATTTCAAAAGGCAGGCTGGCTGGCAGGCATGCATGTGAGCCTTTCAGGAATTCATGCAAGGCATTCAAAGGCAATTCGCATTCTTTACAATTTCACCCAACCGTAAATCAGCAAGGCATAATAAAAATGTATGCATTCTGTTTTTCTGTTTTTTTCCTTCAACATTTGATTTTCATTATTGACAACTCATCATCGTAAACTTCATCATGATGATGATCATTATCAGCTCCCTGGCATGTGTGGTTTAATAATTTAATTCCTTTGTCTCTGTATTGCCCTTTTTGCTTGCAGTGTTTTCCTTCCATTCATTCCTTTCCCGAACTGTTAATCAGTTTGCCACATCATGATTTCATGGTATTCGATATATCGAAGTCGATCTCAACTCCTCAACTCTCATCATCAGCATACAATAGCTGCATATTTCTTTTCTTTTTTTTTTTTTTTTTTCATCCCCTTTTGACTTTTCTAACAATTTTAATTTTCCAAATTTGATATTAACTCTTAACTTTTGTAGGAGTAAACACCATAACTGATTATTTTTAAATTTTTGTAAAGTCCAGTTTGTATCAAATATCGGCACTAAAATTAAGAGACTGATCTGCCCCCCCAGCGGACGATGACCTCTGGACTTCTTAGAAATTTTTGCTCCTTATTATACTACTGTGGGTAAAAAGTAGTAAGACTTTGTTCATAATTTCAAATTTGTTTATTCATTCTTCCAAATATATTTCGTCCCCTTCAAAGTATTACCCCCCCCCCCCCCCCGGCCCCAATACACTTGTGCCAACGTTTTTTCCAATTCTCGAAACAGTTGTTAAAGTCAATTTCTTCCGGAATAGCATTCAATGCGCTTAGCGATTCATGTTTAATGTCTTCAATTGACTCAAAACGGTAACGGTGTCCACGAAGCGGTTTTTTGAGTTTAGAAAATAGAATAGCCAAAAGTCACACGGTCACACCAAAAGTCAGGCGAATAGGGTGGTTGCGGAACGAGAACGATATCAGTCGAATTTTTGGCAAAATGGTCTCGTAAAACCAATGCAGTGATTTTGGAACCAATCGTGCATTCACTCTTCTTAGGCCCAAATGATGTTTTAAAATGGTTTTCACTGATCCTTCCTGATCCTTTCACTGATATTCCAACGATGCCAGTAAGGTCTCTGACTGTTAATCGATAATCGTCGATTCTCGAGCACCAATTCCTTGATTTTATTGACCAGACGTGTTGATCATCAGTTGATGTTGATGGCCGTCCTGGACGTGGTTCGTCGTCAACGTTCAGCGTTCTCGACCATCTTTGAACAATTTGCACCAATCAAAAACACTTGCTCGCGACATACAATTATCACCGAAGGCCTTAGGCCTTTTGCAACATTCTGAACGTTTCGGCACCAGAAATTTGATTCCGCACACAAAATTGAATGGAACTTCTTTGTTGAATAATTTCACTCATTGTGAAAATCGCCGAATGCACTTTTTGTACTTCAGAAAGACAAGCGTATACTAAACACTAAACACTAACGATTATTTTGATGTGACATTTGGCACAGATGTCACCGAACCGAACAGTCATACCAACCTTAAAAAAATAATATTTTGATGAATGCGTTTCCGCGCGAAATTTAAATTAAAAAGTCTTACTACTTTTTGCTCCTTATTATATAGCGAATTAGGTATTTTGTTTGTTAAAACATAAATAGTTCTTGGATAGTCATTGAACGACTCACACAGTGGCGGATCCTGAACGGGGAGATGGGGGGCAATGGAGCCAACAGCCGCTCCCAGACATGGTAATGCCTAAAAACCTTTCTGTTTTGAAAATTCCTTTGATTTTTAGTTTAATTATTTGTAGTCTATTATTTTGAATTGTGGTCTGAATTATGAATTTGGTGCCTCTTTGATCTGAGTTTGGTCTGAAATATGGCTTTATTTGTGTTCTCCTCTAAGGCTGGATTGTGGTCTGACTTCTGATCTGAATTTCTCCTAGTACTGAGTTTCCTATTCGTTGCGGTTAAGAACTGAATTTGTTCTTTTTGTTTCCAATCTAATTTTGATAGCTAAGATTTTTGGTGCGACCTTTAGTTTGAATTTTGATCCAACTTTTTGTCTGAATTTTATTGTCAGTTTTAGTGTGGAATGTGAGTTTCTTCTTTGGCCTCAGCGTTCGATTTGAAATTTAATGCGAATTTTGATTTTAATCTGAATTCTGAATTGTGGTAGTTTTTTTTACTGCCCTTTTGCATCTAAGCTTGTGTTTGATTTTCACTCTGAGACCAAGAGGTCTCAATTTTGGTTTAAATTTTGCATAGAATTTTGTCTCCTATTGGTTGAGTTTACAACCGAATTTCGTATTCATTTCCATTACCTTTTATACAAATTTTATTCCGACTTTTTTTCTTCATTTTGTGAGAAGTTTTACTTTGAATTCCGGTCTGAATTTCAGTCTTAATTATGTGTTGAATGTGGACTTTCTTTGATCTGATGTTTTAACTAAAGTTTGGCTCTAATTTTGATGTAAATCTGAATTCTGATTTCAGAGTTGTGGTCTAAATTTTGGTGCCCTTTTCATTTGAGTTTAGGTTTGTTGTATGTTCCAAATTTTTGGCTTGATTTTTTTTCTAATTTTTTACCTCAACTAATTTTTGGTCTAAAATTAGTTTCCTAGTTGTTTGCCTTGTGGGCTGAATTTAGGCTTGAATTTGTTCTTCTATTTGTTTAAGTTTTGAGCTGAATTTTACCTTTTGTTTATCTACTTTTGATAACAAACTTACTATACTCTGAATATTGCCCAACTGAATTATTGGTCCGAATATTGGTCTAAATTTTGGTGAGATTTTTTCTCTAAACTTCGACCTCAATTTAACTCTGAGTTTGGTTTTGAATGTGGTCTTTTGAGCTGAAATTTGTTCTGAATTTGGTGTGTATAAATCAGTTTTTTGCAGTGGTTCTTGTTTTAAGTCTAGTGTGTTTTTTGATTTCAGTTTTAATCAAGTTATTGATGATATAATTATTTTACAATTAAGCAGAATCAGTCCTTTCTCAACTAAGTAATCGTTTTAAAGCGTTAAATTCGATGATTTTGCAGCTCATTGCTTACATTCTCTTCTCTGTTGAAATAGTCTTGCCAAAGCTTCGGTTGGTCTATAATTCGGCCTACGCTAATCAACAGTTTGCTGATGCCAGTGGTTTCGACCTTTAGTGACCCCGTTTATTTGTTGATGAGAAACCTTTTCTTCGAACAATGTTTATTGTTTTTTTCCCCCCCCCTACCAATAATAGTTTGCAGTTTGCAGTTTGCCCAAGCAGTAAACATTTGGTATCCAAAATGTAGAAAAGTTAACAACCAAAAGTTTGTTAAATTTAGCAAAAATTTCACTATAAATATAACAATCTACAACATACGAGTAGATTTATGTAAATGAATCATCACAAGTAAATTGCTGGAAAAAAAAGATGCCAAGGACATTTTTCTTTTTTTGCGTAAATGCTCAATTGAATGCGACACACCATGGAAAGAAAAACAAGTAAAACAACAAGTACTTGGATGCCAGAAAAGTCCAAGCCAGAAGAAGGAACAGAAGAAGGAACAGAAAAAGAAGAAGCATAGAATTTTATTATATGCGTCATAAACTATAGAAACTAAGCTTAATAATATTGCACCTTTACGAAACAAATTGCTGGCTGTTATGGGGTATGTAGAGGGTTGCAACCGAAGCCAGCCGCAGCCGCAGTAGCAGCAGCAGCAGCAGCAGTTAGGGTTGATTTGACTACATTTATTTTTGAATATCTTGTGATATGTAATACTTATAAAGAATAAGGGTTGTCATGCAGCAAAAGAGCCAAAGGCAATAACAGTAACAACAACAATGGCACATCTTCAGCAACATTACATTACATTACGCACATACAACAGCAATATACATACATAGTACATACATAATATTTAGGAGAAATTGCAAAAGATAAAACTTTTGCAATGTTGTCACTGATGTCGTTCATGATGAAGATTATGATGATTATTCCACTCATGTTGCTGTTGCTTCTTTTCATGCTGCTGCTGCTGCTGCTGTTGCTACTGCTATTACTATTACTGCTGTAATACTCTTCCACTCTTCCTGTTGCTACTCTTCCACTCTTCCTGTTGCTACTCTTCCTTTTGCTGCTGCTTCTACTGCTGCTGATGATGATGATGACTTTTCTCTGTAATTGACGTAGATACATTTTCTTTTTGCTGATTTGTTTGACTGACACATAAAAAAAAGAAAAAACCAAGGATGCTGAATAAATGAAGGAAAGAATCTAACGAAATGCTCCAAAATGACGAAAACTGTTTTTGGTAAATGATGGAAAGTTTGTTGAAAATAGTATAGCACACACACAGACACACACACAAACAATCACAATCACAGAGACACATCACACAGAGATTCACACTCAAACCAACACATTCACATTTTGACAAACAACCTCCTCGTACTTAGCACTTACACATTTTGTCACCAATATTTTGTTGCTGCTGGTGCTGCTGTCGCCGCTGTTAGCGAAAGTACACCGCAATGTCAAATGCGGGTCTCTGTGTCTGAAGAAAATGGGCGAAGTAATCTTAAAGACGATGATGATGACGATGATGATGATGATGATGATGATGATGATGATGATGATGACGATGACGATGACGATGACGATGACGATGACGATGACGATGACGATGACGATGACGATGACGATGACGATGACGATGACGATGACGATGACGATGACGATGACGATGACAATGACGATGACAATGACAATGACGATGACGATGACGATGACGATGACGATGACGATGACGATTACGATTACGATTACGATTACGATTACGATTACGATTACGATTACGATTACGATGACGATGACGATTGACGATGACGATGACGATGACGATGACGATGACGATGACGATGACGATGACGATGACGATGACGATGACGATGACGATGACGATGACGATGACGATGACGATGACGATGACGATGACGATGACGATGACGATGACGATGACGATGACGATGACGATGACGATGACGATGACGATGACGATGACGATGACGATGACGATGACGATGACGATGACGATGACGATAACGATAACGATGACAATGACGATGATGATGACGATGACGATGACGACGACGATGACGATAAGGATAACGATAACGATGACGATAACGATGACGATTACGATGACGATAACGATGACGATGACGATGACGATGAAGATGACGATGACGATGACGATGACGATGACGATGACGATGACGATGACGATGACGATGACGATGACGATGACGATGACGATGACGATGACGATGACGATGATGATGATGATGACGATGACGATGACGATGACGATGACGATGACGATTACGATTACAATTACAATTACGATTACGATTACGAGGACGATGACGATTACGATAACGATGACGATGACGATGACGATGACGATTACGATGACGATGACGATTACGATGACGATGACGATGACGATGACGATGACGATGACGATGACGATGACGATGACGATGACGATGACGATGATGATGACGATGATGATGGTGATGACGATGACGATGACGCTGATGATGGTGATGATGATCATGATGATGATGATGACGATAATGGCATTTCAAAGGGAAATCAAATGAAAAGTAGAGTGAAGGAACAGAGGAAGTGGTTGTTGATAGGTGAAGTTCCACACCAGCAGAGGAGAACTTTAAGGTTACGGGTGAGGGTAATAATGTGAAGGAAAACTTTGTTTGTCTCTAAATAAGAAGAAAAATGATAAAGGGGAAACAGAAATTGCGCAGTTATTTAATGCTGGTGCTGCTGCTGGTTGATCCTCATTCATTTGCTGCTGTTGCTGATGATTTGATGCTGCCAGTTTTTCGTTTCTTATTGGTGTGGTTGTTGTTGTAGGTTTTTGTTTTTTTTGATTTTTCGCACACTAATTTTTTATGTGGAAAAGATGATATTTAATTTGACGTTAACTAGTTCCTTGCTGCGGGTTGAATGTTGATTTAGAATGCCGTATGTTGTTCTCGGTTTCGAGAAGTTTAAAGCTATATGGATATAAAACTCAGAAACATCGCCTTAGACCTCAAAGTATCAGAGTATCATGATTTGCTACCAAAGAGAATGCTCCGGTTTCAACCACCACGCCCTTCGGTCTGGAGGGCGGATACCTAAGCAATATGGACGGATTGCAGCTAATGAAGAGCAATTAAGCAGCCAACATTTTACTCTACCCATTAGTTCCCCTTTGTTAAGTTTATGAAGCAAGACAAATATTTTTGGTCTTAAAATAGGTCTGCATTTCGTCGACATACTTTTGGTGTGATTCTCGGTTTGAGTTTTGGTCTAAATTTAGTTTGACTTTTGGTCTGAATTTTGTTCGAGATTAAGGTGTGAGTTTTGGTTTATCGACTTTCAATCTGAAAATTAGTATAATTTTTATATTAAATTTGGTGTCTTATGGCTTGAAAATTGGTCCGAAATTCGGGATGAATTTAGTTTGATGAACTTAGTCTGAGACATTTTCTAAGTTTGGTGTAAGTTTATGTCTGAAATTCTGTCCGAATTTGCGCTTTTGTGTTTGAGTTTAGATTTGAATTTTTGTATCCTTCTGCTCTAAGTTTAAGTGTGAAAGTTAGATTATTAGATTAGATTATTCTGTTTTACGGTCTGATTTTTGGTCTGAGTTAACCTCTGACCTATTTTCTGGTCGAAATTTGAATATCAATTAGTTCCATATTTTATATAAAATCTTTATTTGAGATTGTCCTAAATTTAAATTTGAATTTTGCCCTGACTTTTGGTCTTGCATTTGGGTTAAATTTAGGCCTGAGTTTGGTCTGAGTATAGGTGCCAATTTCGTTCTGAGTTTAGGTATGAGTTTTTGTGTTCTTTTGATCTGAATTTATGTATTAGAAAATTTCGTCTGCTTTTCGATCTGAGGTCAGCCTGAATTTTCGTATTCTTTTGATCTGAATTCAAGACTGAATTTGGTCTGAATTTTATCTACTTTTTGGTCTGAAATTTGGTGTATCTTTTAGTAAAATTTTTATACTAAATATGATATCTTTTTTTTTTTGAAAACTGTTCTGAATATCTGAACTTGTGTTTGAATTTCGGTTTGGTTTCTGGTCGAAAGTTGGCCAGATTTTTGGTCTAAGTTCAGGACTTAATTTTTGTCTGATTTATTGCGGGAAATTGGACTGATTTTTTAGTTTGAGTATAAATCTGAGTTTCTGCATACCTTTCAGGCTGAGGTTATGTAACAAATTTGGTATGGATGTCATTGTTTTTGGCATGATTTTGGCTCGGAAATGAGTTATGGAATTTATACTGATTTCTGGTCTGAATTTTTGTATGAATTTTTTTCCAAATTTGGTCAGAAGTTTTGCCTGAGTTTTTCCAGAGTCTACGTCTCAATTTCTATACAATTTTCGCTCTAACTTTTCATTTAAATTTGGCCTGAATTTCAACAGAGTTTTCAAGTAAGTTTAAGTCTTAATTAAGTTTGAATTTATGTAGGTCTAAATTTTGGTCCGGTTTTGTACTGGACTTGGTCTAAGTTTAGGTCTGGCATTATTTTGGTCTCAGTCAGAATTTCTTTCCAAATTACGGACTGAGTTTTTTGGTCTAAATTTAAGTGTGAGTTTTGTCTGAATTTTGAAAACCTTTGAGAAATCTGGCATGATTTCTCTCTACTTTTCCGTCTGAGTTTTTGCTTGAGTTTTTATTAAAGAATTTGAACTGAGTTTTTTTTTTTTTGTCTGAACTTTGGTTTAAGTTGCAACGAACGTTCCACCTTCTCCAAGGCCCATATCATGTGAGGCGGTCGCTGCATGCCTAGCAATTATTCAGTCTTAGCTCAGGGAAAATGGGGGTGAGTTAGCCTCAATGATATGATGTGAAGAGTTATATTAAATTTTATTTGTATGCGGTACAAATACAGTAGGAAATATCCTAAAATATAAAATCTATAAGGAAACTATTGAACAATTACTAAATTATCACCACCAAATGAATCAGAAACTTAAATTTAGAGGGAGAACGCTTGAAGTCTCTTGTATTCTCTACCCACCCTAACTGATATCGAGGAATTACCTTTCTGTCGATATCCCATTGCTTCACTTGCCTATTGTTCACCCTTACATTTCATCAAATTATAATATTTTTTTTTTTTAATTTCATTCTTACTTATTTTTATTTTCACAACATTATTTTAATTATTTTATTTTGTCAATACATACTCGTATTTGCATTTCATATACGTATTACTTATTTAGTATAGGTATATAGAATTTTCATTTATTTTTAAGATAGTGTACTAGTAATACCACTAATAATTTGAATTCCTAATAAATCACCTAATGATAAATTTTCCTGCTGGCTGCCTAGTAATATTATGCGGTATAGTTAGCTGCCCATACAAACAGAATATGAAAACAGTAAATCGGTGAGAGCGTGGTGAATATGATTTTAGAAAGAGAGAGAGCAGCTATAATTAAAAGCAAAGATAGATAATTGATCGAAAGTGAGAGAAGTAGCGTAACTAGGTGTTGGTGTGATTATACCTAGTCTTGCCATAAGTTCTGTTACAAGTTTTTCAAGGTGGTAGGATTTGAAATTTCAAATTGTATGATCCCGTTATTTGCATTTTTTTGTACAATGTGCTATTGCAAAACAAATTCAAATCAGTTTGGTTTCAAATTTTGCGTAATTTACATGGAGTGGGGCAATAACGAAAATGGCATCGCGGTGATTGATTGCATTGCACAAATGTGGAAATAGCGCAAGTCAAATATTCACGTTGCTAAAAAAAACTCGAAATATCGAAAATGTTTGTTTATCGTACCATCGATCGTTTTTTGGAATCGTCTCAACTGGAAGACAGGCTGAGTAGTGGTCGACCTTGCGTTGTTCGTGCGAGTGGAGCCATAAAAGCTGTGCGGCAGTGGATTTGCCGAAATGCCTTAAGAAAACAAAAGATCATGACTAGAGAAATGGATATGTCTTCCAGATCCATGTCACGACTAATCCGTGATGACCTCCACATGAAGGTCTTTCGCAGGTGCATAGGGCATCTTTTAACTCCACTTAACTTAAACAAATACGATTTGAAAGATGTAAGAAGCTTTTGCAGTGGAACGCAAGAAACGGTCATGAAAATATCCTTTTTACGGATGAACAAATTTTTACGGTGGAGGAAATTTTTAATAAGCAAAACGACCAAATCGATGCGAGAACATCTGAAGAAGCTAAATTTATTGTGAAAAGGGTTCAGAGAGGTCATCATCCAACATCCGTTATGGTCTGGTGGGGAGTATCCCATAAAGGCGGCGTCAGTTCCTTGCATTTTTGCGAAAAGGGCGTTAAAACTGGAGCAAAAGTGTACCAACAAGATGTCTTGGAAGGCATGGTGAAAGACTTGACAATAACCCTCTTTAATGGAGAGCACTGGGTCTTTCAACAAGACTCTGCACCGGCACACAAAGCCAAAACAACTCAAGAGTGGCTACGTCAGAATATTCCAGCCCTTATTAGTGCTGAAGATTGGCCTTCGGGAAGCCCAGATTTGAATCCCCTTGATTACAAATTATGGTCAGAGCTAGAGGGTGTGGCCTGCAAAGTTCGCCACCGAAATTTGGAGAGTCTTAAGAAAGCTCTTATTTCAGCAGCGTCATCAATACCCATCGAAACCGTACGTGGCGCTATAGCCCAATGGCCTGATCGTCTAAAGGCGTGCATTAAAGCGAGAGTCAACCATTTTGAATAAGATGTTGATTTTCAGAAACACTATAATTTAATAACAAAATAAAAATTACAACACATTAAAAAAACTCGTTTCTTTAATTTTTACACTATGTTCAAACTGTAACAGAACTTATGGCAGGACTAGGTACACCCACAAAAAAAAGGAAGTTCACCTCTATAAATATAATTATTATATTTTAAATCATGTTAAAACTATAAGTATATATGTACGAGGTATGATCAAAAAATAACCGTTATTTTCAAAAAGTATTTATTTATTCATCAACAACTATCTTATCCCCTTCAAAGTAATCCCCCTCAGATATATGCCAGAGTTTTTTCCAATCCTCGAAACACTTCTGAAACGCGCTTTTTGGTATCGCCAACAGCTCCTGTTTCGATGTTTCTTTTATCTCCTCAATCGTAGAAAAACGCTTTCCTTTCATCGGTGTCTTCAGTTTTGGGAAGAGGAAAGAGTCAGCGGAGGCCAAGTCCGGTGAATACGGTGGTTGAGGCATGATAACGATTTTGTTTTTGGCCAAAAACTTACGCACAAGCGACGTTGTTTTTGCTCAAAATTTAGCAATTTTGGAACAATCTTCGCTGTCGCACGTTTCATGCGTAAAACATCGGTAAAAATTGCTTGGCATGAGCCGAACGATATGCCAACATCATCAGCAACCGCTCTGATAGTGATTCGACGATTCGACGATTATCCTAAATCATTTTCTTCACTGCGTCAATGTTTTCATCGGTTGTTGACGTGCTCGGGCGACCAGGACGAGCATCGTCATTGACATCTTCTCGGCCTTCCTTAAACCACAATTGGTTATACCACAATTGAACTTGTGTTCTGCTCATAGTAGACTCGCCAAAGGCCACAGTCAACATTTCAAATGTCCTTGCGCATTTAATTTAATTTTTTACACAAAACTGAATACAGTTTCTTTGATCCATTTTTTCGAATAGTAAAAAATCGAAGAGCACACCAAAACACGACTAACCTTTTTATCTGTCAAAATCAAACTGGCAATCCAAAATGGTTGGTATTGCCAACATATATAACAAACATGTGTACCAACATAACAGCAAAAAATGCGAAAATCGAACATACGTAACTCACGAAATTTGAAAATAACGGTAATTTTCTTTTTTTTTGATCATACCTCGTATGTAGTTTTAGAATTTTTAGTTTAACTTGCACATGTTAAATTGCTACTTCACCTTTCCGACGATGGGCCCAGCGACGATGATGCTGCGTGCGACTTGTGGTGTGATAATTGTTGAACCTATGGTACTCGCTGGTTAGGCATTCCTTCAAAATTTGTTTTGTTTCTGTACTTACTCTCAATGGCGCAACAGCCCTAGGCCGAGCTTTTCGCATCCACTCATGTTGTGCGTGTTATATTTGTACATGAATGAATTTTTTTGTTTCACTTAATGCTTATATGATTTTTCTTTTCTTTTCAATTTGATTTTTAACATTTATTTTTTTTTCGACCTTTTACAAATTTAGCAAAATCAGCCTTCCCAAATCATAGAGTAGCCACTCCTCCTAGCTGATTCAGAAGATGACTCAGTCTAACAAGATTATTTAATTCTAAATTTATCTTCCCTATGGAGTGATGATTGGTTCCACAGACTTTATTTAAAATCATGATTTTTGTTTGGAGTCTAATTTCTCCAAGGTGTGCTCACACTTTTACTAACTGTATTTTGAGACCGTGAAAAGCAGGAAAGACAAGAAAAAAAACATTAGATAACTTCTTCACTCATCTGACCTTAGCACGAAAAGTTGATTTTTATTGCTAAAAGATATGAAATTGTATTTTATTTACCAAACTAAGTATACGAGAACAAGGCACCACATACACACATACTATATGTAGATAATTTATGCATAAGTTCATTGCAAAAGCGTTGTTGCTGGCAAATCATGTACAAAGAGATAACAATATACCGTACCATTAGCATCTAATTAACCAATCACAGTCCTTGATTTACCATCCATAAATAGAGTGAGCATGAGAATATCTCACCATACACAGTGGAACTCGTGTGATAAACTGTTCCCAGAACTTGTTATTGAAAACATAAATCAAGCTGTATGATGGAAGGGTGTGAGACTTGATTTTAATCAGAGTTTACATTGATTTATATGTATGTATATATGTATGTGTATATACTAAGGCGAGTATGTGTGAGTGTGTGGCATAAATTAATTTAGCAAAACAAAGAAGCATCTGTTTAATTTTATTAAATAAGTTCGTACATAATCTAAACTAAAATCTTACCAACTGGAATATTATTCAATGATAACTTTTGGATGAAATTATACGCCCAAACTAAGAGCATAAATTTACATTAACGCTGAAGCGCTGAAGATCGAACACATTTGGAGCAGCACAGCAGGAGGTAAAAGTTTTCATGCTATGCTAAAAATTATATAGCTATAATATGCGCACAAATATACAACGATATACTATATAGTATATGGTACATATGTATGTACGAGTATCTTATAGATACATACGTACATGCATACATACACATTTGTCTTAGTATCAACGTGTCACTAATATCAAATACGAGTTTGCCTAAGCAAAAAAAGAAATAAAAAAACACAGATGCGTAAACTCTCGCGCTACTGCTGGCTGCCTGCCTGCCTGCCTGCCTGCCTGCTTGGCACCTTCTTCTTCTTCACAGTCACCCGCCGCTCGTCCATTCCGCTCGCAATCGAAAAATTGTTTTGCTAATTAATGAATCGCTCTTACTACAGACTCCCATCATACATACAAATAATATTTACTATGGCACCGTTGTAGCGGAGCTACAATCCATGAGTGTTTGATGGTATATAGTATGCTCTGGCATGTAATTTCAACGCAGCTGTCCAAAAGTCCAATTAATTCAACAAAAGGCTTAAATGCTGTGCCACATGGAAGGTAAATAGATGGGCAGAGCAGTCTGCAGAGGTGGGCATGTAGCAGGAAAACTGCAAACAGCTGTGGAGGTTTAGAAAAAGCGAAAGGTCGACCTAGACCCTCCATGGGCTGTACTGTCATTAATAGAAAAAAGAAGAAGGTTGAGATTTAGAGATTTGGCTTTGGAAAGAGTTGATTTTGCAAATTTATAGGATAATTAATCGATCGATAATCAGGACAAGATTGTGACCAGTAACCCGACCCAAGCTCATTAAAAGTCGAAACAACATTTCGACGAAAGCACGCACTAAAATTTAACCCAAAATCAGACAAAATTCAAAGCGATATTCAGAGCAAAAGTCTGACATAAATTGTGATTAAAACTAAAACGAAATCGCCGATCCAAATTCGAATTAAATTACAACCGAAACTTAGACCATAGGAGTTGGACAGAAACTTAGATCAAAATTGAAACCAAAATTCTAATCCAGTTTCGATCCAATTCCGATCAATTTAAATTAAATTAAAGCCAAAACACAGACCAAAACTTAGACTCAGACCAAAACTCGGTTCAAAACTCAGAAATAAAATTTTGACCAAATTATTGACCAAAACTCAGTCCAAAATTTAAACCAAATTTAGACCAAAATTCAAAACAATATTTATACCAAAATACAACCCAAGATTCAGGTCAAAACTCAAGCTAGAATTCAGTCAAAAATTAAGGTCACATTCAGACCATAATTCAAAGCCAATTCTAACCAAAATTGGATCAAATTCATGCCAAAATTCTGACCAAAACTTAGACTAAAACTCATACGAAACTCAGACCAAAACTCACATAAAAAATTCATAGCAAATTATAGGCTAAACATCAGTCCAAAATTTAAATAAAATTTTCACCAAAATTTAGACCAATATTCAAAACAACATTCAGACCAAAATACAAACCAAACTTCAGATCAAAACTCAGGCCAGAATTCGGATCAAAATTCATGTCAAATCCAATCAATAACTTTACTTACTTTACTTTTATTGGCACAACAGCCCATGGAGGGCCTAGGCCGAGCTTTTCGCATCCACTCATGTTGTGCGTGTTATATTTATACATGAATAGAAGGGACCTACAGTTTAATGCCGAATCCGAATGGCGAAGTGAAAAGCTTTTCATAGCAATTTTTACTCTTGTAGGTTTGCCATTGCCTGCCAAGAGGTGGTGCCGTGTAGAAAAATTATTTTTTCTACTTTTTGATTTTGCCTGTGCCGAGATTCGAACCCAAGCCACTCTGCGTAGCAGTCCAACGCACTACCACTACGCCACAGCGACCACTATCCAATCAATAACACTGAACAAAATTTAGACCAAAACTCAAGCCAAAATTCAATCAAAAACTGTAACCAAAATTCCAACAAAATCTCAGGCCAAAATTCAAATCAAAAGTCGCACCAAAACGCAGACCAAAATTCGAACGAAAACTCAGACCAAAATTTCGACCAAACTCAAACAATAGCTCAAACCCAATTGAATCCAAAATTCTAACAAAAACTCACACCGAAATTCCAATTCAAATTTAGATCAAAATCCAGACAAAAATTTCAAACCAAATTCTTACCGAATCTCAGAATAAAATTTTGATTGAAATTCTGACCAAAACAAAAACCAAATTTCGACCAAATCTCAGACCAAAATTTAGTCCCACTGTATATAATGAGCAGTTGTGCTATTAAGTAAAAGATTTCCAAATGTTATAAGCTCACTCACATGTAGTGGGGGAAGGAGCCGCAGCCCCCACCCCCATTACACTCCCCCACTGCAACAACCCGCCACTGATTACAACTATATAGTGTTATCTAATTCTTTATTTGTGTAACGGAATTTGAATTAATGAGTGATAGAAGGCACAATTGGAAGGCGGAGGTCGAGCGTCTTCATTCGCCACTGCTGGAGCAAAAGAGTTGGCGGCGGCAGTGCCGAAGAAAATAAGAAATGAAGCAAGCGATTTCGAGCGCAGCCGGATGGAGTCCCTTGCAAAATTGTTGTTTATTTTGTATTTCGAAAATTATTTTTCAAAGAATACGGCATAGAAAATGGCATGAAAATCTTTTTGTTTAACTTACACACATAGATACAAACACACACACACAATATCATATACACTAAGAATAAGAAGAAGAAGAAGAAGAAGCTGCTGCTGCCTTTAGAGTAAAAAATTAATGATTGTTTACATGAGATTTAATGATCGCTGCAACAGTCTCGACAAGGTCCAAAACGGAGATTAACGCCAAAAAAAAAAAAAAACAGAGACAGCGGCATCAGCATCAGCAGCAACAGAGACAACAAACACATTTGCTAAGAAACTGCGGGCAGACTGGCTGGGTGCTGCTGCTTGCTGCTTGCTGCCTGATTGAAAGCGGCGTGTACTCGTGCTGATGATGACGAAAATAATGATGAAGTTGTTCTTGTTGCTGTTGTTGTTGGTATTGTTGTTGTTGATGGTATTGTTGTTGATATGTGTATGAATGATATAGCAGCAGACAGATTCCCCTCAATTTTGAATTGTTTGATTAATTTCCATACCTAAAGGAAAACTGCAAAATTTTAAGCAGCGCAAGTTATTGATGATGATTTTTGGCTGATGTGTTGCTGCTGCTGCTGCTCAAGAAAATAAAGATGATGTTGGAAGAGCAACGAGGAATATTGGCATATCTTGCATGCGAGACGAATGCCTAAAAACTAATTTTGAAGGCAAAGATTACTTAAATAATTAGCTAACAATCAGTGGAACCCTCGTGGCGGAGGCGGATGGAGGACTGGCTACGGAGTGTTCAGCCTCCGCTTCGTGCAACAGTGGAATGGTACATATATAAAAGAAAAATTTCAACACTATATTAAAATTCGACTAGTTGATCGAAACTCAATGGTCTCGACCGTCTTCAATCTAGTGCGCCGAAGACCTCAGTTGGAAGTACTCTAGACCTGTCCAACAATTAGAACTATCCAAATATTGAAGACTTCAGACTGTTAAGTAATTGAACGTTAATATTGCTGAAGTAGAAGGTTTACCTATAATTTAATGTGAATCAAATTTAGACCAATTCAATTAAAGCCATTCACAATGTCAAATTATTACTTTGGGAATGGTTTTTTTTTTTACAACGAAAAATTTAGTATCCTGAGACTACAATTTGAACCAAAACTCACAGCGAAAGTTTGATTAAGTTTCAGTTCTATGGGGGGAAAAAAAATTACTGCAAATCTTAGACTACATACAAATCAGATCTAAACTCAGTGCAAATTTCAAACTAAATCAGCGCGGAATTCGGACAAGAAACGTAAAGTTCAGTCTAGACTAAAAATAGGAATATATTCACACCAAAATTGTAGCCAAAATTCAGACTAAAATTAGGCCAAAATTTATACTGAATTCAAAGTTATCACTTATTTAGTTACACTATTTTATATACATAGTAAATCAATCAATTTGTAAAATATCCTTAAAATGTGCTGGACCCAGAAATCCTTCATTATCCTTCAGACCACATTTCAGACAAAATAAAACTCAGACCAAAAATCAGTTAAAAATTCGGGCTAAAAATTAAACCCAATAGAGATCAAGTCTAGAAATTCATATAAAGGGTGTTTTTTTTTAGAAGTGTGGTTTTCAATCTGGCAATTCTCTTTTGGGAGTTGGTCTTTTTGACAGCTGTCACTTGATTTATGCTCCGTTTGGTTTGCCATTTCATAGTGAACAGACCTACTCCTGAACAACGTTTGCAAATCGGGTAAATTCGCTGCGTCCAATATTCGGCCGACATAATCGCCCAGCAGAGTCGCTAATTCGAGCAAACATAGATCGGTTTCGCACCACGTTTACTCTAGTGGATAATGCGCATCCTCAGAGACGCCGTACAGTGCACACCGAAGACGCTATTGCTGCTGTGGAGTAGAGTATCGAAGAAGACCCGAATGAGTCCATCCGCCATCGCGCGCAATAATTGGAGCTGTGCCCATCCACTTTATGGAAGATTTTGCGGAAGGATCTTGGTTTACGATCTTACAAAATCCAACTCGTTGAAGAATTGAAGCCGAACGACCATCAAGCGCGTCGCACGTTCGGTGAATGGGCCCAAAACGAGATGGCCAACGATCCCGATTTTGATAAGAAAATTTTGTTCAGCAATGAAGCTCACTTTTGGTTGAATGGGTTAACGTACCCAAAACGTAAGCAAAATTGTCGCATTTGGAGTGATCATGAATGTGGATGTGAAGAAGGTCGAGAACCTGACCTACGAGTGCAGGATAGTTCCTCAAGCACTCAGGCTATGTAGCCCATTGTACTGAAGTGATCATAATCCACAAGCCAAAGCCATTGTTGAGACGCCGTTACATCCTCAAAAAGTCACTGTTTGGTGTGCTCTATGGGCAGAGGGAATCATTGGTTCATATTTCTTCAAAGATGAAGCCGCTCATTATGTTACAGTCAATGGGGAACGCTATAGAGCCATGATTAATTACTTTTTCGTGCCTGAATTGGAGGATGTTGATGTAGACGACCTTTGGTTCCAACAAGACGGCGCTACATGCCATACAGCCAACGAAACAATCAGTTTATTGAAGGAAACTTTTAGTGAGCGCATTATCTCGCGTCGTGGACCTGTGGCGTGGCCTCCAAGATCGTGAGATTTAACACCGCTGAACTATTTTTTGTGGGGTTATGTGAAGTCGCTTGTCTACGCAGATAAGCCCGAGACGATTGACGCCTTGGAAGGGAATATTCTGTGCGTTATTACTGACATACCGCGCCGATTGCTGGAAAAAGTGGTCGAAAATTGGGCCTCTCATCTGAAATTTACAAATTTTTGATTTTTGTTAGAATTAAACATGGGCAAGAGGGCTGTAGACCTTCCATTGCTAAGTTAGCAATATGAGAGGGGTTAAGTGAATAAGTGGTGGGCAACGAGATCATATATGTAAGTATAATGGTTGGAACTATAGTTTAATGCTGATTCCGAACGGTGAGGTCGTCATTTCTTATCACTTGGTGATTGTCAGCATTGCCTAACAAGAGTGGTAGTTACTTACAATGCTCATTCACTTCATATCGGTAGGAATCAGTATAAGAAGTTTTTATCAGAATCTCCCACCAGTTCAAGATGGGAATCGAACCTCAAACCTCTCGTGTGAAAGTCTAGAGCGCTACCCCCACACTAGACTATCGAGGGCATCAATAATCATCAGACCAAAATTCAGTCGAGATTTCAAATCGAAAATTAAAATGAAATTTGAAACAAAATCAAATCTTAATTCACACCCCAATGAAACTAAGTTCTTGACCAAAACTCCGACTAGAATTCAACCCCAATTCTTACTTACTTTACTTTTAATGGCACCACAGCCCATGGAGGGCCTAGGCCGAGCTTTTCGCATCATCCACTCTTGTTGTGCGTGTTATATTTGTACATGAATGGAAGGGACCTACAGTTTTGTGCCGAATCCGAACGGCGAAGTGAAAAGCTTTTCATAGGCAATTTTTACTCTTGTAGGTTTGCCATTGCCTGCCTGCCGAAGAGGTGGTGCCGTGAAGAAAAATTATTTTTTCTACTTTTTGATTTTGCCTGTGCCGAGATTCGAACCCCGAGATTCGAACCACTACACCACAGCGACCAGACCCAAGAAAACCAAAACACTGACGAAACTTAGCCTCTATTCATTATTAGGGATGTTGTATTTTACTCAAAAAAAATCAGTACAGTATCAGTAGTACTGACTACATGCCCATACTGGCCTCTGTGGCGTTGTGGTAGTGCGTTGCACTGTTACGCAGAATGTCCGGGGTTCGAATCGAAAAAAAAATAATCAGAGTAGCTGAAGCGCAAAAGCACGCAAATCCTGCTTCCTTTCAGAAATTAACCTTTGAAACCTTATAACCTTATTTTATTTTATTTTGCGAAAATAACAAACTACCTTCGAAATAATTATGCTCACTGAACTCTTCAAAACCCTCCAAGACCTACTTAAGCATATAGGGAGTTAAGCTCATATGGTATACGTGACAGAGAAAATATTATTTAATGAAAAATACTGTGGCTTACTGGAACAAATTTTATTTTTCTACACTGCAGGCAATGGCAAACCTACAAGAGTAAAAAATTGCCTATGAAAAGCTTTTCACTGCGCCGTTCGGATTCGGCATAAAACTGTTGGTCTCATTCATTCATGTACCAATCTAAGATGCACAACATGAGTGAATGCAAAAAGCTACATGCGGTCATAGTCGACATTGATAAAATTGAAGCTAATTGTGGTAAAGGCATTATACTTGTCACAATGGCTGTCTGTCTAACTCTTTATCCTGTGTGTCCTGTGTGATTGCATTCCCTCTCTCATTCTACCTACTTCCTCCGCCCACCTATCAATCTTCATTCCATTCAACACATTGCTCTGCATTCATAGGGGTACACCCTGTGTGTTGAATGTATCAATAAAAAACAATAAAAAAATTTATGGAAATTTACCCGAAGCTATAAATAGAATAGAAACTCTTGGTATGCATGATTAGGTGCATCCATACATACATACATACATCCATACATACATACATACATACATACATACATCCATACATCCATACATCCATGCAAACATTCATATATCAAATATCAACATGTACAAATCAATATATTTCAAAGAAAGAAAATTTTCATTAGAAAATTCTATGGAAAATTTTTGAATCCTTACAAGTTTATATATTGTACATACTCGTATGACCATATGTGTGTATGTTTATGTGTGAGTGTGTAATAATGTTTCCATGTATTTATACTATATATATATACACACATACATATGAATGTATGTATGTAGTATTAATAGCATTCCCTTTTCTTTTTCTGTTTTTGTTTCTGTTTTTGTTTTTGTTTTACTAGAACTCTGTGTTGTGTGCACTCGTAATTTCCGGGAAATCAATATTGAATTGTGGCAATAAATTCTGTATTTTCTCTGTATTTCTACTTTTTTTCATTAGGCAAAGCACGAAGAAATTACAACAATTTACAACGTAAACAACAAGAAATTAAACAATTTATGCATAATGATATTTCAATGTTTGCATGTGTGTCGGTGTCCGCATGTGAGTGTGTGTGTGTGTGTGTTTTTTTTTTTTTTTTTGTGGAGGTGGCACAAAGCATTGAAAGCCGAAGTGTGAGATTTGCCTTTCGACTTACTTTACTTACTTTTAATGGCACAACAGCCCATGGAGGGCCTAGGCCGAGCTTTTCGCATCATCCACTCATGTTGTGCGTGTTATATTTGTACATGAATGGAAGGGACCTAAACTGCAGGTAGCCAAATCCCAACGGCGAAGTGAAAAGCTTTTCATAGGCAATTTTTACTCTTATAGGTTTGTCATTGCCTGCCAAGAAGTGGTGCCGTGTAGAAAAATTTGTTTTTTCTACTTTTTGATTTTGCCTGTGCCGAGATTCGAACCCCGGGCACTCTGCGCAGCAGTCCAACTCACTACCACTACGCCACAGCGACCACTTTGCCTTTCGACTCACCCACTAAAAACCCATCCCACCCCAGTGTAAGTGTGTGTGTGTGTGTGTGTGTGTGTGTGTGTGTGTGTGTGTGTTTGTGTGTGTGTGTGTGTGTGTGTGTGTGTGGGTGTGTATGTGTGTGTGTGTATGTGTGTGTATATGTGTGTATGACTAAATAAATTTCCCATATTTTCACATATGCACAAAGTTACACAAACAAATTACATACGATACTTAATTATTTTATGGACAATAACGAAGGATAATGGAAATGCATGAAAAAGGGAAAGGAACAAGTCACATCACATAGAGAAAAAATGGGGTGAGAAAGAGAATAGAACATACTCGTCGATATTTCAATAAATAACTAAATGCATTTCTCGGAATGAAAAAAATTCATAATTCCCTTTCATAGTTTTCCTACTCTCCTCCTCTCCTCCTCTCCCCCTCTCCCCCTCTCCTCCTCTCCCCTCCCCCTCTCCCCCTCCTGCTTCAACCCATTTCTCAATTTCATTCAGTGCATGATTCAGTGACATAAACAGCGAATGTTGGGTACTTACTTGGTGCAAAGTTCAATTGAATATTGTGTAACAGGGAGAAATTTGATTTCCTAGAATCGCATATTTATGTACAATACTCATATATTGTATTAGGACGGAGGAGGTCAAAAGTTCACAAAGGGCTATACGTACTGTGAGTGCCTAGTTGCTGAATTAGAAGGAGTTGTAGTTTTACGATTCTACTTCTCTTCCAAACGTTAAAAAATTGGCAGAGAATTACTTGCAAATAATCGATTCCGACCTGATGTACTCGGCTTTTCTCAATAAAGTCTGAGACTCCCGCCATAAAGGCTAAAAACATTTAACATTGGTTTAAACAGGAACCCAAGTATATATACCAAAAAAAACAAAAAAAAAGTGAGGTTAACTCCCACATGTTTCATGCCTGTAAGTTGTTTACCATGAGTTGGTAAAAAAAAACATGACCCTGTACGGCAACACCCCTCATCCTGCTCCTTATGGTACTCCACTTTTGAGCTGTTATATGCAGTTATTATCATATATTTAAGCATGGCATTTAGGTGAAAAGCTCGGCCTAGGCGCTGCATGGGCTGTTGTGCCCATGAAGAAAAGAAGAAACGAAGAGTTAGTAGGTGAATGGTCTTGAGACTTCTCATGGGATATTGGCGAAAAACATTTCTTATCGGAAAGTAATTGGGGTCACTGAATTTCACAGCCACGTAAATCTAACTTTCTTTAAGAAATTAACCCTTGGATGATAAAAATTATGGGTTTGGTGTTTTTTTTTTTTTGCTGAAATGGATTAACCATTTGAATAATCCTCGAAGAAATTATTACCACTCAGGGTCACTAAAGGTGCAAGTTCAACTAAGTTCAACTTTTATTAAAAAATTAACCCTTAAAAGATTAAAATTTTGTTTATGATATAATCATTTCATATTGGATTAACCGTTAGCAATAACCACAAAATAAAGGGTGTTTGTTTTTAGAAGTGTGGTTTTCAACCTTACTTTACTTTTAATGGCACAACAGCCCATGGAGGACCTAGGCCGAGCTTTACATAAATTGCAGGGACCTACAGTTTAATGCCGAGTCCCAACGGCGAAGTGAAAAACTTTTCATAGCAATTTTTACTCTTGTAGGTTTGCCATTGCCTGCCGAAGAGGTGGTGCCGTGTAGAAAAATTATTTTTTTCTACTTTTTGATTTTGCCTGTGCCGAGATTCGAACCCCGGACACTCTGCGCAGCAGTCCAGCGCACTACCACTACGCCACAGCGACCACTGGTTTTCAACCTGGCAATACTTTTTTCAGAGTTGGTCTTTTTGACAGCTGTCACTTGATTTATACTCAATTTGGTTTGCCGTTTCATAATGAATTGACTTACTATTCGGTGAATGGGCCCAAAACGAGATGGCCACCGATCCCGATTTGCACAAGAATATTTTGCTCAGCGATGAAGCTCACTTTTGGTTGAATGGGTACGTTAATAAGCAAAATTGTCGCAGTTGGAGAGATCATAATCCACAAGCCAAAGCCATTGTTGAGACGCCGTTACATCCTCAAAAAGTCACTGTTTGGTATGCTCTATGGGGAGAGGGAATCATTGGTCCATATTTCTTCAAAGATGAAGCCGGTCATAATGTTACAGTCAATGGGGATGATTAATAACTTTTTCGTGCCTGTATTGGAGGGTGTTGATGTGGACGACCTTTAATTCCAACAAAACGGCGCTACATGCCATACAGCCATACAGCGAATGAAACAATCTATTTATTGAAGGAAACTTTTGGTGAGCGCATTATCTCACGTCGTGGGCCTGTGGCGTGGCCTCCAACATCGTGCGATTTAACACCGCTAGACTATTTTTTGTGGGGTTATGTGAAGTCGCTTGTCTACGCAGATAAGCCCGAGACGATTGACGCTTTGGAAGAGAATATTCTGTGCGTTATTACTGACATACCGCGCCAATTGCTGGAGAAAGTGGTCGAAAATTGGGGCTCTCGGCTGGAATTTATTCAAATCAGCCGCGGCGGCCACTTGCCACTTGCCTGAAATCGTTTTTAAAACATAATGGCAAATCCTTATCTTTATAATAAAGCTAAATTCTTGGCCATAACATTAAATTATATGCGTTTTATTTCGTCTTGAAAACCACACTTCAAAAAAAAAACACCCTGTACATTCGAAGTAAATATTTCCCAACGAAAAATAATCAGAGTGGCTGAAGCGCAAAAGCAGAAATTAACCTTTGAAAGATCCAATATTTTGTTTTTTTTTTTTTTTTTAACGCTTCTTTTATACAAAATGAACCGTTTGTGAAAACAACAAACTACTTTCGAAATAATTATGGTCACTGAACCCTTCAAAACCCTTCAAAATGCGTCAAAACCCTCTAAGCACCTCTACTTAAGCACGTAGGGAGTTAAGCTCATATGGTATATGTGAGCATACATTCAGAGAAAATATTATTTAATGAAAAATACTGGGGCTTACTGAAGGTTGAAACTACACACCAAAGTTGTATTTCTTTTTAACAAATTAACCCTTGACAGCCAAAGTTATTATTTCTTATTGCAAGAATTCGCGACGGAATTAGCCGTTAATAATTTTGGGTGTAGTTGTAAAATTCTATGTATGTGTGCGTGTGTGTGTGTGTGTTTCTGTCTGTTAGGGGGACGTGAGCTGCAATACAGTACTTCGATCGCTGACTACAGATTTTTCTGATTACATTCTTTCAAAGCTGCAGTATCTCAAAGTCGAAAATCCTAATAAATCTATACTTTTATAGTATCTTCGGTTTTTGGCCCAAGGGTAAGGAATTTCTATTTACTGTCTGCAGCATAGTTGCAGCTAATATGTTGGCGCACAACTTTACAATACATTAGATATCGAGAAAATGTCTCTAAAGGGTGTTCCTTTTTCTAGTGAGACTCTTTTCGGGTTTTAGCCCATAACTAATAAAGGGTGATGAACTTCTATTTACTGTCTTTAGCATTGTTTTAGCCAAAACCTTTGCAAACAATTATGCGGCAGACGGTAATTAGAAATTCCTTACCCTTTATAAGTTATGGGCCAAAAACTGAAAAAAGTCGAGCTTAATTCGACTCTAGAAATAACTCTGAAATGGAACACCTGTCGTCTACGATTATGAAAAATGAGCGCTACTCAAAGGAACAACGCGTTATCATTGTGCAAATGAGGCCGGAAATGCAGTGACTGTGAATGGCATTAGCATACAGGAACATGATAACGGGGTTTTTGTGGCCCCAACTGGACGGTATGGATCTGAACGACATGTGATTTCAGCAGGACGACGCCACCTGCTACACCGCGCATCAAACAAGCGATTTTTTTGGAGCAACGATTTCCAAGCCCCAAACAATGCCTGAGCTCAAGGCCGAGTACCAACGCGTCATCGGTGAGATACAGCCACATTTTTTTAAAATGTCATCGAAAATTTTATTCAAATTGCATGTCTACTTTACCTGCAATGCAATAAAAATATCACCAGTTGCCCAAGAAAATATGCGATTTATTTTTAAATTACATCGTAAACTCTTATTGTGAGACATTTTTTCAAAGAACAATAGTGAACAATTCACACTTGACCCTCTTTCATTGAGAAGCTGGAAATTCAGCCACCTCAGTGACTGCCTGGTGCTGAATAATCTGACGAGCTTGTTGCATTGGCTCTTATAAACTCATTTCACATTCAGGCAGTATGATTCCGCATTAGTCCTAGCGTGTTGTTTTGCAATGAAATTCGAATTCTGTTGTGCCTCAAGTTGCTTGAGAAGCCTACACTGTCGCGATCTCTCGGCGCTTGGTTTTGCGTTTTTTTTTTTTCAGTAGCAGTATCTGAATTTTGTTGGACTTACATTTTTCGACGAGGTCTACATCCTCGCTGTCTCGCAACCGTAGTTTTAGCTGGAGAGTATAACGTAGCACTAGAAATTTATAACGATTTTTGTTTGAAATGTAAAATGTTTGTTTGAAATGTCAAATTTTACTAGAAACTGATGGGCAGCGCCCTCTATCAATCGAGTATGAATGATACGCGAATCTATCAATCGATAGAGGAGCTCTTTATCCCGCTATCGATTGATAGAGGGCGCATAGTGGATGCATACGAGGTGTGATATAAAAAAATAACCGTTATTTTCAAATTTCGTGAGTTACGTATATTCAATTTTTTTTCTGTTATGTTGGTACACATGTCTGTTATATATGTTGGCAATACCAACCAATTTTGGATTGTCAGTTTGTTTTTGACAGATAAAAAGGTTAGTCGTGTTTTGGTGTGCTCTTCGATTTTTTACTATTCGAAAAAATGGATCAAAGAAACTGTATTCAGTTTTGTGTAAAAAATTAAATTAAATACGCAAGGACATTTGAAATGTTGACTGTGACCTTTGGCCTTTGGCGAGTCTACTATGAGCAGAACACAAGTTCAATTGTGGTATAACCAATTGTGGTTTAAGGAAGGCCGAGAAGATGTCAATGACGATGCTCGTCCTGGTCGCCCGAGCACGTCAACAACCGATGAAGCAGTGACGATTGACGCAGTGAAGAAAATGATTTTGGATAATCGTCGAATCGTCGAATCACTATCAGAGAGGTTGCTGATGATGTTGGCATATCGTTCGGCTCATGCCAAGCAATTTTTACGGATGTTTTAGGCATGAAACGTGCGGCAGCGAAGATTGTTCCAAAATTGCTAAATTTTGAGCAAAAACAACGTCGCTTGTGCGTAAGTTTTTGGCCAAAAACAATACCGTTATCATGCCTCAACCACCGTATTCACCGGACTTGGCCCCCGCTGACTTTTTCCTCTTCCCAAAACTGAAGAAAACTGAAGACACCGATGAAAGGAAAGCGTTTTACTACGATTGAGGAGATAAAAGAAAAATCGAAATCGAGGAGCTGTTGCCGATACCAAAAAGCGCGTTTCAGAAGTGTTTCGAGGATTGGAAAAAACGCTGGCATAAGTGTATTGTGGTCGCTGTGGCGTAGTGGTAGTGCGTTGGACTGCTGCGCAGAGTATTCGGGGTTCGAATCTCGGCACAGGCAAAATCAAAAAGAAGAAAAAACACATTTTCTAATGAGCACCACCTCTTGGCAGGCAATGGCAAACCTACAAGAGTAAAAATTGCCTATGAAAAGCTTTTCACTTCGCCGTTCGGATTCGGCATTAAACTGTAGGTCCCTTCCATTCATGTACAAATATAAGACGCACAACATGAGTGGATGCGAAAAGCTTGGCCTAGGCCCTCCATGGGCTGTTGTGCCATTAAAAAAAAAGTAAAGTAAATAAGTGTATTATATCTGAGCGGGATTACTTTGAAGGGGACAAGATAGTTGTTGATGAATAAATAAATACTTTTTGAAAAAATTGAAAATAACGGTTTTTGTTTTATCATACCTCGCATGTGCTGCCCATCATTTATGTGCTATAAATATGCATCCTCATCTTAGTTCATACTTGATTGCTAGAGGGCACTTCCCTTCATTTCTGGTCATCTTTCAGCCACTCGTAAATATACAGAAAAACGATTCTAAGGAAGTAAGTTTCAAGAAATAATAAGTAAAGTATTTGAATATACTTAATTGTATGGTAAATAATTAAAAATGTTAAAATCTAAAAGTAGAGAAATGAAAAATAAAAATATACATTAAACGCAAATTAAAATCAGAATTGATGATAAAAACCAACAGAAAGAAGAAATTTCAGAAACTTATTTTCATTAAAAGCCAGACAGCCCAAGAATCAGAACAACATTTCCTATTTTTTTTTGCAGCAGCAGCAGAAATTTAAAAAAAAAAAAATATTCAAATAATTTGCAAGTTACACACGCACTCAGACTTTCTCAGATACGAGTAGTTACTTATGGTATCTAGCAGATACATTTTTGCTCTAGTATAAGGCAATCAACTCAACATTTGAAAGTGTAATGCAAAAAATATCAACAATATTAGAAATGAAACCGAAAGCCAGTAATTCGAAGTAGAGAGCTAAAAGTGAACGAATGAACAACAACAACAGCAGCAGCAACAACAACAACAACAACAACAACAGCAACAACAAAAGTTGATACTATTTGCCAAACAAAAAAAAAAACAAAAAAACAAACATAAAACAGCAACAACATAAAACAACAACAAAAATTGATACTATTTGCCAAACAAAAAAAAAAAAAACAACATAAAACAACACCATATAGCATTGGAAGAAGAACCGCAACAACAACAACAACAACAACAACAACAACAACGACAACCCAACCCAATGGAGGGTAATATAGAAACAACAACACAACAACAACAACACGCCATCATTGAGTAAAATAAGAAACAACAACAACAGCAGCAGCAAAAAACATAAACTACTACAACAAAAAAAAAAAAAATATTATAATAAATGGAAAAAACAAGAACAACTTGAAGGCAATTGAAATAAATAAACAAATTGTCATTAGTTCGCAACATACACAAACACATACGCATTGCATACATACATACATGTGTGAACATATAAATAGTACCCAGTAGGAAATGTTATTAATCATGTTGTTTAATCATGTCAATAATAAGTAGTCTCTAGAAACTTATGTAATCGATTGAAATTTTGAATCACATTGTTGGCCCCAATTCAGAGTGTTGAAGTAGCGAATTCTTCTTACTTTTGGCCTTTTACCTTACCCTACGCACTTCCGTCGAATGTTAAGAGCAACATTGAACCACGGGAATGGGACAATAAGGAACAGCTCAGCTTTCGTTTCAAATTATAGTTTTAAAAATTCAAAAATAATCATATATGTTAGTTAAAGATTGAATAACAGTGACGTTCTTCGCTCATCGCTGTGAAATCATCGCACAACTGTTTTTCTATGATCGGTTCTCGGACACAGTAATATCTCGAAGGAAACAAGATAGCGGACGAGAGGGCCAGAAATGGTTCAGATATGGCCGTCAGCGAAGCCGACACCATGTTAAAACTCTCGTTGAGTGAACTCTTAAAGAGAATTTAATATTTAATATACGATCACAGCCAAAAAAATATTAATGTACTAACCAGACCGACTATGAAATTTCAACAGCCAAACAGCCTCAAACAGTCAAGACTGGTAGAGGATATGAGTTCTCTTAGGGCTTAGAGACACTGGCAAATTCCCACAGGCAAATTCCCACAAGCGGACTATGTAGAAGTTGTCCACTTCGAGGAGGAAATGACTTAAGTGCTTGACATTATCCTTTACTTTACTTTTAATGGCACAACAGCCCTTGGAGGGCCTAAGCCGAGACTTTCGCATCCACTCAAGTTGTGCGTGTTATATTTGCACATGAATAGAAGGGACCTACAGTTTAATGCCGAATCCGAACGGCGAAGTGAAAAGCTTTTCATAGGCAATTTTTGCTCTTATTGGGGTTTGCTATTGCCTGCCTGCCAAAGAGGTGGTGCCGTGTAGAAAAATTATTTTTTCTACTTTTTTTGGTTTTGCCTGTGCCGAGATTCGAATCCCGGACACTTTGCGTAGCAGTCCAACGCATTACCACTACGCCACGGCGACCACTTGAACTTAATCAACAAGTCTAATAAAGATAAAGATTGGCACTAATTTACGAAGGCATTCGCAATGGTCGTACTAGCAATGACCTACTTTCTTCCTAGCGGAAGTGTGAAGCTTATCCACATAGATCTTTTTAACCTAGTAATCTAACTCACTGCGACATTATTCCGAATGGACTAAACCTTAAAGTGGTTCATAAACGTTTTGAGAATAGTATTAAGAATTTGTGCAGTAGGATATGGGCCTAGAACTAAACACCTCGAGCCTAATATTTACCAAGCTGATATTCTTGCCAGAAAGTTACTAGTAGGTACATACATAATTCCACCTCGAACCAAAGTGTACATACTTAGAAGTCAAGTTATTGCAAGATATTTTTCAGATATCGAAGCTGCATTCTGAGCCCTCAACTCATTTGACATAACTACGTAGATAGTCCGGGAAAGAGTTAAGCTATCGAATGAATTAGAAAAAGCAAACAAGGTAACCATGGGTACCGGAACAGAAAAAAAAAAAAATGGAAACGAGATGAGCCCTTGTTTGGCAACGAAGGCAAGGAAGGTTACAGTCACGAATTACGAGTACAATGGCCCCGAACCTCATTTAGGAATAAACACAAATTAAGTTGAACGAAGATTAGATGTAAGTATCAGGGAGACAGTATTTTGAACTCAAATCCCTAAGTTTAGACAATCAAATTTACTAACTCAAGAACAGTTACTTTCTGTTATAACAAACTCATTGTCATTATAGGTTTTATTGTAAACTGTGGTGACACATGAAGAATCTTGACATAGTGCAGGACAGTACCTGACGCTTTTGTCATGAAGAAAATGAGGCACCGGAGCACATCCTTCGGCAAGAGTAGAAAACGATATCTGGGCCACTGTTTTTCAAATAGTTGTAATATCATAACCATAACAACGAAACCCTTACAGATAATCCGCGAGAGATCGGCCGGTCAGTTTGGCTATAACCAAGTAATCTCTGGGAGTGCAATTCATAGACCTATTAGTCGCAGTATATATATGGACATAGCCAGTCCTAATTAATTTAAGTTGATTGATTAATTAGGACTTGGTATGTCCATAATATGTATCAACTTAGATTAATTAGGACTGGCTATGTCCATACATGTACTGCGACTAATAGGTCTACGAATTACACTCCCATAGATTTCTTAGTTAAACCCAATCATATCCTCTAGATACCGGATCTTACCGATTGCAAACTTAAGTGTTAATTACGTGATTGCCTATAAGCGGCATATTGCCGAACTTTTTGCAATAGAAAGGGAATATAGTTTAATGCCGAAATCGCACAGGGAATGGAAAAGCTTTCCTTAGGCAGTTTTTTTCTAGCTGGGAGATTTGCCATTACTTTGGTTCCGTTTGGGTAAATTTTGGGATTTTTCCTTTTTTTCGATTTGTGAAGGCACTTTTTTTTTTTTTTTTTTTTCGGTTTGTGAAGGCACCGAGGAGTGGTCGCTGTGGCGTAGTGGTAGTGCGTTGGACTGCTACGCAGAGTGTCCGGGGTTCGAATCTCGGCACAGACAAATTAAAAAAAAAAGTAGAAAAAATAATTTTTCTACACGGCACCACCTCTTGTCAGGCAATGGCAAACCTACAGGAGTAAAAATTGCTATGAAAAGCTTTTCCTTCGCCGTTCGGATTCGGCTTTAAACTGTAGGTCCCTTCTATTCATGTACAAATATAACACGCACAACATGAGTGGCTGCGAAAAGCTCGGCTTAGGCCCTCCATGGGCTGTTGTGCCATCAAAAAGTAAAAGTAAAAAAAAGGCACCGAGGTTCGAACCTGGTGAGCCCCTGTGGATCACTGTATGTAAATCTAGAAATGACTTGAACGTAAATGAAGTGAATGGATTTCTTGGTGCTATATCTCTCCCTCTCTTTATGCCTCTCTCTCTCTCACTATCTCTCTCTCTCTGTGAGACATTCTCACTCATGCCTTTTCAACCTGATCGCTGTTTCTACTGGGTTCGGCATACATATGGTGCATGCATGTTCATGTGGATATTGATATAAACATACACTTTAATAAAAACGTATCGCATCGCATCGTATAGCAGTCAGTAGTCGAAGTATGTACATTTGTATGTAGTACAAAAAAGCAGTAACAACAACAAAAACGAAGAAAAAGAAGAACGTATCTTATGGAACGAGAATGGCTGCAATATAAACACATTTCATTTTATGCGAGCGATACAAATGCTTAGGTACTATACTAACAAACAAACAAACAAACAAACAAACACACAGTTACATAAACATACATATCTATGTAGTATGTATGTATGTATACTTACACTACCATAACACACACACGCACATAGATTCGTACATGTAGTTACATCGATACAAGCTAAACATATTCTGCATACCCTGCAGTGCACAAATAAGTTAGTCTCATAAATTACCTAGTACCAGAGTAAATTACCTAGTCAAAGATGAGCTAGTTAACGTACTAGCTCAATACTAATGCAGAGAAGAGCCTCTTTGAAGACTACACTCTAGGACGAAAACAATTCAGTCCACCAGAATTACTAATTTTTCAACTACTTTATGCAACGTCTAGCTTTTAAAGTGGGTGAAAACAGAGTGATAGTGATCAAACACTTTACATGATATGTATTACTATTCGGTGAAAATATTGTCTTGTAATTCTCATCTACTTTCCTAATGGTTTTCACTTATATTGATTTTGAAATGCCACAAAGATCACGGATGAATATGAAAATGCTATAGGTCTAACGTGGAAGAATTGAACAAAATTTTAGTTTTCCTCAAAACACATAAAAAACTATTTTTATCTTGGCAAAACACGTTTTTAATTTTTGCACAAATGAAAAGACACACTGTTATCGTCGCTATACATGCGATTCATAGCGATCTTGAAATCACCAAATTTATGAATGTCACCCGATCGCTTGTTTACAAAGCTCAAAATGATTGGTGGCTATGATGACGCAAGATTGCATGTCCGAGAATCGGCATGATCTCATAACCCCAAACATGTGGCCACCTAGCTTCCCCGCTCTAAATCCTTTGGTCTACTATGTATGAGGGGCGTTGTTGAACGCCAGACCAATAAACATCTTCATAACACGCAACATCTCTACTACAGCTATTAAAACATTGTACTCAGATTAATGTGCATATTTCAAAAATTAGGCGCCTGTAAGATGAACACCATCTCTTCCCCCGGGTAAAGTAATTTTGGCATTTAATGGAACTGCTTTGTTATGTGTTATTGTTAATAAAGGGTGTTTGTTTTAGAAGTGTGGTTTTCAATCTGGCAATAGTTTTTTCGGAATTGGTCCTTTTGGCAGCTGTCACTTGATTTATACTCAGTTTGGTTTTCCATTTCATAATGAATAGACTGACTCCTGAACAACGTTTGGAAATCGTTCGGTGAATGGGTCCAAAACGAGATGGGCACCGAACCCGATTTTCAGAAGAAAATTTTGTTCAGCGATGAAGCAAAATTGTCACATTTGGAGAGATCATAATCCACAAGCCAAAGCCATTGTTGACACGCCGTTACATCCTCAAAAAGTCACTGTTTGCTGTGCTCTATGGGCAGAGGGAATTGGTCCATTGGTCCATATTTCTTCAAAGATGAAGCCGCTCATAATGTTACAGTCAATGTGGAACGCTATAGAGCCAATGATTAATGACTTTTTCGTGCCTGAATTGTGAATTGGAGGATGTTGATGTGGACGACCTTTCGTTCCAACAAGACGGCGGCGCTACATGCCATACAGCCAACGAAACAATCAATTTATTGAAGGAAACTTTTGGTGAGTGCATTATCTCGCGTCGTGGGCCTATGGCGTGGCCTCCAAGATCGTGCGATTTAACTCCGCTGGATTATTTTTTGTGCGGTTATGTGAAGTCGCTTGTCCACGCAGATAAGCCCGAGACGATTGACACCTTGGAAGAGAATATTCGGTGTGTTATTACTGATATACGGCCCCAATTGCTGCAAAAAGTGGTGGAAAATTGAGCCTCTCGGCTGGAATTTATTCGAACCAGCCGCGGCGCGGCCACTTGCCCGAAATCGTTTTTAAAAAATAATAGCAAATCTTTATCTTTATAATAAAGCTAAATTCTTGGCCATAACATTAAATTATATGCGTTTTATTTCTTCTTGAAAATCACACTTCTAAAAAAAAACACCCTGTAGAAATTTTAAACTCATTAGCTAGGTAAAATATGAGTTAACACCTTCTTTCCCAAACCGTTTCTTAACATAAAATGGAAATTTCATCTATGGTAGTCTGTAATAGAAAGGTTTCGGTTAGGCTACGCCCTAGCTTGGAATGTAAAAGTTTTAGTTAGTTCTATGTACGTAATTAATTTAAATGAAACTTGTTTCTTGTTATTTATCGATAAGTTATCGAACATTTTTTTTTAACGTCATCCCTTCCCGTAAGAAAAAACCTTTGCATTTTGAAGTTTACTTCTTTAGAATAATTTTTATGTTTACGTGGGTTAAAAGAAGATCGTGGCAACGCTGTGGTGTAGTGGTAGTGCGTTGGACTGCTACTCAGAGTGTCCGGGGTTCGAATCTCGGCACAAGCAAAATCAAAAAGTAGAAAAATAATTTTTCTACACGGCACCACCTCTTCGGCAGGCAGGCAATAGCAAACCTACCAGAGTAAAAATTGCCTATGAAAACCTTTTCATTCCGCCGTTCGGATTCGGCAATTAACTGTAGGTCCCTTCCATTCATGTACAAATATAACACGCACAACATGAGTGGATGCGAAAAGCTCGGCCTAGGCCCTCCATGGGCTGTTGTTCCATTCAAATTAAAGTAAGTGGAGATTGTCAAGGAAATGAAAGGCAGCGCCCTCTATCACCAAGTATAAAAAAAATGAGGATGCATATGTATATGTATAAATGATGGGCAGCACACATGCCTCCACTATGCGCCCTCTATCAATCGATAGAGGAGTCCTCTATTCTTTTATCGATTGATGGAGGGCGCTGATTCGCATATAATTCATACTCAATTCATAAATGGCCCATCAATTGCTAGTAAAATTTTATATTTCCAACAAAAATTTTACATTTCAAGCAAAAGTCGTTAGAAATTTCTGGAGCTGAGAGAAAGAGCGAGTATAGACTGAGAAAAAGAAACGCAATGCTATCGTAAAAAAGAGCACAAAAACCAGAGAAATCGCGAGAGTGTAGACAGCATGAATGGCAAATGAGTTCATTAGAGCCAATAATTGCATCAACACTCATGTCATTGAGTTCCGACGAAGGTCCTCAGATTATACCTATACAGCACCAGGCACTCATTGAGGAGGTCAAATTCCCAGTTTCTCAACAAAATAGAAGGGCAGAAGATTTACTTTAAGATTTAAGAAAACGTTTGCTTGAAAACAAAACATAGACGAGATTTGTCAAGTTTCTAGTCGCTATTCGCGAGTTCTCAGGCCGGCCGGTAAATTTTCCACCTGTTGAGATTATACAACCTGAATATTTTGATGGTGATGATTATTATAATAATAATAATGACGATATGAAGGTAAGATTAATATTATAATGATGTAGCAAATAAATTCGCATGCTTTGAGTATCAATATTTTGATGGAGATGGTGATTTTGCAGAGGGCGTTGAATGCTTAAAATGAAGTTAATCCAGATGTAGTACACCTGGAATCAGAGAATCATCAAACTGAACTATAAAAGGCTAATCGTTTGCCTTTAATTACTAAACCTAACATGAAAACCCAAAACGAAAACGTTCTGAGGAAGTAAGGTTATGTAGGGCGTCTCACTGACGCATTTCGCTGTGGTAGCTGTTGTTCTTACTTACTTACTTTTAATGGCACAACAGCCCATGGAGGGCCTAGGCCGAGCTTTTCACATCCACTCATGTTGTGCGTGTTATATTTGTACATGAATGGAAGGGACCTGCAGTTTCATGCCGAATCCGAATGGCGAAGTGAAAAGCTTTTCATAGCAATTTTTACTCTTGTAGGTTTGCCATTGCCTGCCAAGAGGTGGTGCCGTGTAGAAAAATTATTTTTTTTTACTTTTTAATTTTTTGATTTTACCTATGCCGAGATTTGAACCCCGGACACTCTGCGTAGCAGTCCAACGCATTACCACTACGCCACAGCGACCACTAGCTGGTAGCTGTTGTTCCCGTGAGATAAATAAAATAAATTCGATTCGACTACATCTGTCAAATTATTAAAACACACCTTCTTATGGAAGACGACCACAATTGTGGCTGTCGCCAATTTAAATTTATTTCTTATTTGACAAGCAACAGAAGGAAGAAGAAGAGAGAGAGAGAAGAGAACTGCTTGCGTTTGTGCTGCTGCTGCCACTTTCATTGCGATCAAATAGCTGAATACATGGCGACAGTTTAAGAAGCCGAAGTCATGTGTTCGTACAGCTGCCGTCGACAATGTGTATGGACCTTAATGGTAAGTGTTAGTTTAGTAATCAAAGAACAATATAAGGCAACTGAAATTGTACGTGGGTGTCTGCTGTGTGCCTCCATAAGATTTATGAGATTTGCAGAAGAAGAAATTGTATTTTGTAGGTATTCGTATGAGGCTTTAACATGCAAGGAATATCACGTCTCAAGGAATATCACGCCTAGAAAAAAGTGAATAAGTTGGAGACAAAATAGATAATAGGGAATGTGTTCAAGAGGAGTTGTATCAACAACTACAGCTACAACTTCAACTCCGAAATATGAAGCTGATACGGAAGCTCTAAAAGGTAGTCCTGAACATGTAACATTTCCTCCAAGTCGAAGACTTAGACTAAAGAAACATTCACATACAAATTAATATAAGTAATTCTCGCACACGGCGAATCACTTTCGGAAAAATTAATAAAGTGATACATGAAAAGTAAGTCTTCCCGCAGGTGTTTTGAAGAGCTCCTAACCAATTTGCACGGGGAGCACTTTAATGTGTCGAGAAATGCAAAAACGCTGTTGAGAAATATCGAGAAGTCGATTTTTGAAAATACTTTACCGGAACAATATTGTCACATTGGTCGAACATGTATTAAATGACATTGACAAGGTAATAGTTGATATAGATATTGATGAAATATATAGTTGCAATAGCATATATTTATGGCATTCGAAGCCATACGTCAAATCATGGATATACCAAATCTAGGAAAATTGGCCTTAAAATAGATAATGTCTTAACATATTCTTCAAAGCGCGCGCTGGCACCAGTGTAGACAATTCCCCCGTATACCTGGTCTTTCCACGGGAGATTAGGACGTCCTCTTCTGCGTATTTCTTCCTTTCGAACACTTCTAATAGTTTCGCATTATTGGTGGTCAAAGTCTCAGCACCATGCATTAGGACGTGAAGGATGAAGGACTTATAGAGCGTTATGAAGAGATGTTTATCTTCCCTCCTCAACTGTCTGTATCGCTAGTTTGCAGCTCGCGATCAGTAGCATCGCGACACTAATGGTCGTACCACATATTTCAATGCTCAATACTCATAAGTTTTGCTGAGGAGCTCGTAGAAATCATCTTTGCTCGCTTCGACCTTCTAACTCAAATTAGACTGACGTTGAAGAATTTTGCCTTGATGCGATTCGTGGCTAGGTGCGCTCGTTCAAGGCCGTGAATCTCGAGACTATGTGACGCAGTCTCTTCCCAACCACAAATCCAACACCAAATTCATGTCTCGACCCATGACAGCTGTTGTAGATATCACAGGATGCTCTTTTCCCGCCCATCGCATTTCCTGTATAGCGGTGATGACAGCTCTCTCGAGCACATGTACGAGCTAGATAGAATTCGGACCATCCAGATGCATAACCGTAAACCATTGTCCTTTGGGCGTTTGCGGGAGTCGTCAACATTAGGGTGTTTTCATATCCGAAGCTTTTTCTGAGAATCCATTGGTATCAAAGCCCGACGTTAATTCAAAGTCACGGAGAAGCCCGTCATACACACTGACGGATCGTTAGATCGCTATCCAAGGTGCGCCACGTGGAGGTTGTGTGTCGACTTGAGTCGAAGAAGCGCAACGATCGAACATGTACTCACTCGTATTGTGCGAGAATCACGTGCTTTATCTTGTGTGCTCCCCCCCTCCCCCCGGGGCCCCCTCCTATACTACATAGCCTTCGTTAAAAATAAGAAAATACGTTTTTACTTTTCCCAAATAAAGAAGCAATGAATATGAAATTATGTTGATTAAAACAAAGAAACTAAAAAAGCAAAAAAAAAACAATGTGTGCATTTGTTGCATTTGTATAAATTCTTTTCGTATAAGTTTTAGCTGAGCTGAAGGTTGCGATAAACAAATCGGTTCGGCAAGAAGCATTCAAACCAACACAGGTCAGCTCTTTCCGATGAAGAGCTACAACCGATCAACAGCAGCGTTGAATTAAAGCCGAATTACGCATCCCTCATAAGTATTATTATTCCATGCCCCAGATGCAATTGGTTATTTGCCTCCAAGTGGGCTGCCAGAAACTCAACTGCGTAATGCAATCAAAACCATCAAAAAGAAAGATTTTCTAAAAATGTGTCGTAGAAAAAGAAAAACTAACACTGCATTAATATAAAATGAATTTGAAAATAGTTTTAGTTTTTTTTTGCATTTTTAATTTTTTTTATTTGTTATATCACAACATACTCACTCCTCCATATATAATGCATTTAAAACTAGTTTAATTTATGAAATTTTATTGTTATTTTATTTTTTTTTTTTTTGTTATATGCAATCAATTTTAAATTAATAAATTGAATAGTTTGTTAAAACTAGTTTAAATTGAGCTATCTGTAAGCGATCTAAGCCTGAAAAATATCGTCTGCAAGTAGTTACTTTAAGACTAATTTCACACTGTATGAAAACATATTAGTTCAATAGCTAGTTCAAAAGTTATTGTGGATAGGAGAATTGTCTTTTCATACCGCGATTCATGTACCTGCAAATATGACACGCACAACATCAGTGGTTGCGAAAAGCTCGGCCTTTGGCGCTACATGCGGTCATAGTCGACACTGATAAACTGAAGTTCATTGTGGTAAAGGCATAACACTTGTCACAATGGCTGTCTGTCTAACTCTAACTCTTTAACGGTGTCCTGTGTGATTCCATTCCCTCTCTCACTCTCCCTGCTTCTATCAAACTTCCTTCCATTCAACACATTGCTCTGCATTCATAGGGGTACAACCTGTGAGTTGAAAGTACAAATAGAAAAAACAAAAATTTTAAAATACTGAGAACATCAGAGTGGAAAAAGAAAACCCAGTGGGTTGTGCCGTGTAAACAAGATCCAGGAAGAAGCTAGTTGTGGTTTTCTTTTTTTTTTTGACTAGCTTTTCATCTAGTTTGTTGCAGTGCAGGGTATACGAGTGGATAGATACAAATATGAGTGTGTTGTTATACTTGGTGTTGGTGTTGTTGTTGTTGTTGTTGCTTCTTACGCTGTATAGAATTTGCTACCAGTGAGTTTTTGTACATTGTATGTATGCATACTATATATAATATGTATGCAATGATGGTCGCTGTGGCGTAGTGGTAATGCGTTGGACTGCTACGCAGAGTTTCCCCGGGGTTCGAATCTCGGCACCGGCAAAATCAAAAAGTAGAAAAAACATATTTTCTAATAAGCACCACCTCTTGGCAGGCAATGGCAAACCTACAGGAGTAAAAATTGCCTATGAAAAGCTTTTCCCTTCGCCGTTCGGATTCAGCATTAAACTGTAGGTCCCTTCCATTCATGTACCTTCCAATATAACACGCACAACATGAGTGGATGCGAAAAGCTCGGCCTAGGCCCTCCATGGGCTGTTGTGCCATTAAAAGTAAGTAAGTTGTTATTACATTTGTATTTGTTTGTATTTGTATGTAAAATAGAATCGAATCGAAGAGCTCAAAAAACGCTGAAGACTGAAAGTTGTATGCGACTGAACTGAGCTCCATTTGGGCCTATGCAAACAAGAGATAATAATGAAAACATATGTGCACAATGAACAATTTTCCCTCTCTACATACACCTACACATACACACACACACATACATACACAGTCGTACACATTCAAACCAACATATGTATGTAATTATGTTCATAGCGAACGGGCCTCCCCCGTTTGTCGTCTCAACGCATCTCAACGCGTCTCAACTCGTCTACTCGCCTCTCTCACTCTCTTCATTTATTTAGTACCCAATTTACCACTGCCATTGTGGCTCTATCTCCAGCCAATGTACTGAATGTTGACGGTTACTGGGTTCGTTATTTGTTCGTTGGTGTTGGCTGTTCTCCATTGGCACTCTTCCTAACCACACAGCAAAAACAGACAGCAAAAATATTGTACACACATGGAGCACATAGATACGGACACCGCACAAACACATCCACATTCACACACAATCGCCTACAATGCTCCACGACAACTTTGTTGTGCGACAAAAAACATGCACAAAAAAACAAAAAACACAAATTTTCATAAAAAATACAAATCTAAAATACTCGTTTGTAGTATAGAAAAAAACAAAAACAAAATAAATAAATGTAAAAAAAAAATACTAGTAAAACTTCCCGCATAGAAAAAATAAATAAACAAAAACCGAAAGAAGAAAAAAAGAGTAGAAATGAAAAAACAAAATTTATGTACAACAAAATACAAAATTAAGAAAATTATGCAAAGTATGTAGATAATGCGTTGTCTGTCTAGTAGTTGCTGCATTCGGCCTAGGGCCTTCATGGGCTGTTCGGGCTGTTCTTCCATTAAAAGAAAGAACAAGTTGCTGTAGCGATGAAGATACAAAATAACAAACAGCCTCTAAGTATTTACCAACTGTAGATACGTTTATACTTTCCATACTTACCATACTTTCTTCATGACCTTACTTAGTAGGCACATAAATACTGTTACAACATTGAACACACCCATTCCAATAGTATAATTATAATTGAACATACCCTGTTATTACATACCCTGGCTTCTGAAAGCTAACCCTCTATAGCGTTAGTCTGTAACGGGAATTCAAAATTGTGTCAGCTTTCACCATGGAATGGTCAGATAATGAGAACCGTAGCGCACTTTTCAAGTATGAAATGACAGAAGGGGATATTTTCAAAACGCTCCGCATACTCGGGATTAGTCGCATGTTCGTCTACCGGTGCATAAAACTGTTTTGAGGAGACTGGAGATATCAAAGACCGTCACCGATCGTGGACGGCCCACGTACAGTTCACACGCCGCAAGTCATCAAAGCCATCAAATAAAGAATTCAGCGAAATCCGCTCCGAAAACAGAAAATCATGGCCCGTGAGATAAATATCACCCAAAAGTCCATGAGTCTGTGTGATGAATTATTAAGAAAGACTTGGGACTTGGTGCCTTCAAACGTCGCATCGGACATTTATTGACTGCAGCTTTGGAAAAAAATAGGGTATAAAAATCCCAACGTGTTTTGGTGAAGCACGCTGATAAATTGCACAGAAAAAAATTCAAAAAATTCAATTCAAAACCGGAAGGATTATTCTATTAAAAGTAATTCATGTAGTCTTTGATCTTCTTTTATTGAATATTTTATTTAACAGCTCTGATTTTTCTTTTTTCTCACTACTTTGTCCTGGTTTTCCAGGATGAAACCAGTTAACGGATGAAAAAATGTTTAGCGTGCAGGAAAAATTTAACAAGCAAAATGATAGGGTGCATGCACGGTCAACTAAGGAAGCATCTGAACTGATCCCACGGGTCGAAAAGGGTCATCATCCAGCTTCAGTCATGGTTTCGTGGGGTGTCTCTTACGATGTGGTCACTGACTTGCATTTATGCGAGCAACGGTTCAAAATTTCGTCCAAAGTTTTACCAAGAAACCGTTTTGGAAGCTGTTTTGAAGGCACTTAGTCATTCCATGTTCCAAAACCAGCCGTGGAGTTTCCAGTTGGATTCTGCGCCCGCACATAAGGCTAAGACGACCCAGACCTGGCTTTAAAACAATTTGCCCAGCTTTCATTTTCTCTGAAGAATGGCCGTCTGGCAGCCCTGATCTGAACCCACTGAATTACAAATTATGGACAGTTTTACAGGACATGGTTTGCCACAAAAGATACCCTAACATTGATTCTCTGATAGATTCTCTAAAGACTGCTTTAATTCGTGCTGTCAGCATACTTCTCCAATGCCCGAGGTGGGTGCAGCTATTGATGATTGGCCAGTGCGACTTAAGGCGTGCGTGAAGGCCAAAGGCGGGAATTTCGAATAGGTAATAGGCTTTTTGTATACAATATATACCAACAAATATATTTTAAGAAATTGTTCCTACAAAATTTATTATTTTTAATTTTATAACATCAAATGTGTGTAACTGTAACAGTATTTATGTCCTTACTAAGTACAACTTCTTATGTTTCAAAAGAAATTTCTGCGCAATCCAAATTCTGAATTGAATTTGGAAATGAGATTATTTCCATTTTAAATAGAATTGCTATTAATATTACTCAGGCAATGAAAAAATCTATATATACAGGGTGCGCCATCTTTTGTGTCGGTATGTGAATATTCTTCTTTCTTTTAATGGCCCGACAGCCCATGGAGGGCCTAGACCAAACTTTTCACATTGAATAACTTAAAAAAAAAAACAACCGATTTCCATATTAGAGGTATTTCTATTCCATTTGGTCCTTACTTACTTACTTAGCTGGCGCTACAACCGATGATCGGTCTTGGCCGCCTCCACAAAGCTCCGCCAGTCACTTCTGCTATGCGCGCGCTGGCGCCAGTTGATAAGGCCAAGTGCAGTCAGGTTGCCCTGCACCTGGTCTTTCCAACGGAGATTAGGAACGTCCCCTTCTGCGTGTTCCTCCACCGTGGTTCGAATAAAACACCCTTCTTGCCGGAGCGCTTTCTTCCATTCGCTCAACATGACCCAGCCAGCGAAGCCGCTGGAGTTTTATACGCTTGACTATGTCAGTGTCGGCGTACAGCTCATACAGCTCATCGTTCCATCTTATTCGATACACGTCGTCCACGCATACTGGACCGTAGATCTTACGGAGTGGAGTATCTTCCTCTCGAACGCTCCTAACAGCCTCTCATCATTGATGGTCAATGTCCACGTCTCTGCGCCATACATTAGGACGGGAAGGATGAGGGACTTATAGAGCGTTATTTTCGTCGGTCGAGAGAGGGCTCTACTTTCCAATTGCCTACTGAGCCCGTAGTAACACCTGTTGGCAAGAGTTAGTCTCCGCTTGATCTCAAGGTCCATTTGGTCCTTTGCAATTTATTTGAACTAGTTGTTGAATACAACATCAATCAAGTGGCCGCCGTTGTTGACTAAGGCCAAATCTCAGTTTTTGATTTTATTGAATTGGCCTGGAAACTGTCCAGACCTCAATCCGATACGCAAAAAGATGCCCAAATAATGATTGAATGGCAGGAAACTATAAAGAAAGTATGGCATGAGAAAGTTACGTGCGAATATTTGAATACTTTGTACAAATCCATGCCCAAACGGGTTCATATAAGGCTACAGGAGGTTCCACTAAATATTGACGAATCAATTTTTGGAAATTTTTGGTACAAAACCAATTCAGACTATGCGTTAAAAAAGCGCTGTTAATAGAAATGAAAAAATATCTAATAAGTATATTTATTTACGATTTTATAATTTTTTCGTTAATGGTGCAAAAGTTTTGAAGCAGGCGGTAGTTTTTTCTTTGAATTCTTTTTTCTTCACCCCTTTGACAATAATTGTTGTGCTTTTTTATGTATTTTTATTATATAGTAAAGAAAAAACTAAAGCTAAATTGACAAAATATTTCGAGTTTTTAACCAGATTTTTTAGCTTCAAACATCCAAAAACCCAAAAAACTACAGGATACTTGAAAAGTTTCTAACCTGGTTTGAGTTTAGGTTTTTTATTCAATATAATCACCTAACAGGCCAATACACTTAGTCCAGCGGTCCTCCAAATAATTTATCCCATCATTAAAGTACGGTTCCGGAAGGTCTGCAAAATATGCCGCTATAGTTTCTTCAATCGACGAAAAACGTTTTCCACGGAGGAACTGTTTCAGGCTTAGGAACAGATAGTAGTCGCTGGGAGCCAAATCTGGTGAATACGGCGGATGGTCAAGCAATTCGTACTTGAATTCCTTGAATTTAGCCAATGTGAAAACACTTGTGTGAGGACGTGCGTTTTTCTTCTTCTTTAGACCCGGTTCTTTTTTTCGCGAACTACTGTATCCAATTTATTCCAAAGGTTACAATAGTATTCTCAGTTTATTTTTTTACCTTTCTCAAGATAATCATTCCCTTTTGCATCCCAGAAAACAATAGCCATAACCGTTTTTACCGATCGTTCGTGCTTTTTCTACTTTGGCGCCGAACATCCAGCTTCAGTCGACTGTAGACGTTACTGTTTCAATTTAGGATCATGATGGTGGAACCAAGTCTAATTCACAGTTATGAAACGATGCTTAAAATCCGTTTTATTCTGCTTAAAACGTTCCAAATTGCACTGAGAAATACGTTTCCGAACGAGTTTTTGTTGAATTGTGAACGTATGCCTGACACTAATTTTCCAAACAGCTTTTCCATATGTAGTTCTTCGAGTGAAATGTGGCTTACTCGTTCCTCGGAGATGCCTATGGTATCAGCTTTTTCACACATAGTCGCACTTGGATTTTCGCAAACATGTATAACATGTACACTTTTTCAATGGTTTCTGGTGTCGAGGCATTTTTTGGAGATCCAGTGCGTGATTTATCTTCAATACTGTTGCATAAGAAGGAGCACATTCACCTAACACATTTACCATATCGGTATGGATTTCTTGTCCAGATAAACCTTTTTCAAATAAATTCTCAATAATCGCATGATTTTTAAATTTTTTCATTAAAAAAAAAAACGCTGTGACACATCAACTTCAAGCAGCTCTGGATTACCAGATTAATTTGAAATTTTAAACGTGTTCATAAGAAAGATGAAATCATACATTGAGCATAAATTCACTGCTCCACTAGTGTTGTTATCTATGTGTCAGGCTATAAACCTGTAGAATGAGACTTTTTTTTCGCGGGGTGTATAAAAAAATTGCTTCACCAAACGAAACTGTCCTCAAGTTATAATTTTATTAACGTTATAAACTATAGAGATGATTTGAGACATTCAACACATTTACCGAAATGACCTGCCGGTCTGCAAAGTAAATAAAATATAGGTAAAAAGAAAATGATCTGATGATGATGAATACTTACTATTAAAAAGTTAGGGAAGAAGATAAAATTAATTAATCATTGTAATAAAAGAAAACAAATCGATAACTACTAAATATCAAAACTAAATTAAATAGGTGAAAAATCGTAAAAAAATTATCATAGACTATAAACTATAAAAAAATAATGCTTTACTTCAGAGTTTAATTAGTTATGCCAAGTTTAAAAAAATATATGCTGAAATATGTGGGGAAAAAAAAAATAAAAATCGGATGATCAACGAACAAGAACAAGCAAGACAAAATATAAAAAAAAAAAAATAAATAACCTCTATTACCAAGACTAATATATCATGATGTTATACTTGTGTAAAAATGAAAACAAAAAACCTGAATTAGTTATACCAAGCCCTTTTGCTTCTTTTCAAACCAGAAAATCAAAAAAAAAAAAAAAAAAAAAGATGAAAAAGAAAAAAATTTAAAACAAAAGAAATTTTAGGTATGTAAAGTAAAAAATATGAAAAATTATGATCCTGAACACTTGCAAAGATCATGCAGAGGTTAGAAACAACAACAACAAGAATAACATGAAGAAATATGTTTAAAAAAAAAATTACCATGAAACAAAACCACAAACAAATTTTTTTTCCAAATAAACAGAACTAAACACAAAAAAAAAAAAAATCAAATGAGAAACAGAAAATAAGCAAATTTGTGTGTCGAAGAGTATGACGGAGATCCACAACACACACACACAAAATTACATAAAAATATTAACACATACAAACACATAATTGATACAAAACTACATATAATGAAAAACACATTAGGCAAACCTCGATCCATCTCAATTCTGAAGAACCCTTTACGTTGTGCCTCGCCTCGCCTCGCCTCGCCTCACCTCGCTTGGCCACACCACACCACACCACACGCTCATCGACAAATGAGGCAAGATCACTGAAAACAACAACAAAACCTACAATCAACAACCATCAACATCGTCGTCCGTCAGCAGCGACAACACAAGTTTTTCTTTAGGTGTACACTAAATTTTTCGAAAACAAATATCGGAAAAATGAGAAAACTTGTGATAAACGAAAACAACAAAAGAGAAACTTGAAATAAAAAAGCAAAAAACACAAAACCTCAAAAAAAAAAAAAAAATAAAAAAAATTATAAAGAACCAGAACAAAAAAAAAAAAAAAAAAAACAAATAATCCAAAAAATAAAAAAAATAATAAAATAATGTAAGCAACAACACATAATGGAAGTAAAACACAACATTAAAAAAAAAAAAAAAAAAAAAACATAAAAATTGCTCTTGAAGAGTAGGGGTGTAATACAGTAGCTACTAAGTCCACTGCTGCTTAACTGCTGCGTACTATGCTAAAGTACATTAGTGCTAGAAAGATAGCGCTACAACAACAAAAACAACAACGACACACAAAAAAAATAACAAAAAAAAAAACAGCTACAACGATAGCATGAAAATAAAAACAAGTCAAACCAGATGAAGATTTGTGTGTTGAAGAAATACACAAAACCCAAAAAAATTAACTAAAATAAAAAAGATTTAAAAACAAATGCGCTAGTAAAAAGCCTAAAACAAGAAAATAAAACACAAGCAAAAAAAAAAAAAAAAAAAAAAAAAGATAATAATAATAATAATAAAAGAGCACCATGTCAAAAGATAAAGATACACGAGAGAGATATAGTTTAATTGTGTTGGAAACATACCATGCTCGTACTCATATGTATGTATGTATGTATGTGTGTGTGTGTGTGTGTTCGTGTGTGTGCGTGTGTGTAGTCCATATACAGTTATGGACAATCGAATAGGATCACTAAAATATGCCAGAAATATAGTCTGGGATCTTCTTTGCATTGGCAAAGCGTAAAGTTACCAAGGTGACTACTGAGGTTGGACAATAAAATGGAGCCAATTAGCGAAATATGTATGTACTTATATTTTTACTAAGTATAGTTTAAATCTGCTTGGAAGCTTAGGGCTTCTACAAGGTATTTCCCACCACTGACATAATATTTCCTACTCATATAAAGGAGTGATTTTTTAAGAGCTTGGTTTTTGAAAATTGAAAAAAAACAGATATTTTTTATTTGGATCCTTAAATTAATTCCAGCCATTTACTTTTTAAAGATAATTTCACTTAAATATTGCCCGCGCCTACGCTTCAAGTGGTCCATCGTCTCTTTAAGAAGTATGGCCCAATGATGACGCATGATACTGCCCATAAACCGCAACAAACAGTGCATTTTTCGGATTACATTGGTAGGTGCTGAATTGCCTCTGGCTGGTCTTCACTCCAAATACGGCAATTCTGCTTATTCAAGTATCCATTGAGCCAAATATGAGCCTCGTCGCAATGAGCCTCGACAATTTTGCGATAAAAAACGGATCCCCATCCAACTTTTCTAAGGCTCAGTCACCGAAAATTCGACGTTGTGTTAGGTCGCCTGGCTTCAGTTCTTGCACCTGCTGCATTTTGTATGGCATTAATCCGAGATCTTTGCGTAAAAGATTTAACACAAACCAAATTGTTGCGATCCGAGGCTTATTTGGAGGATTCATTGGTGGGTATTTTAACGTGGTGGGTTCCAAGCCCGACGCACAACCATTCATTCAAGGCCATGGAGAAGCCCGCCGCACACATTAGTTAACTCACTGACGGTTGTCAGATCGCTATCCAGGGGACGCCACGAGGAGGCTGTGTGTCGACTTGAAACGTAGAAGCGCAAGGATCGACCATGGACGCACCTGCGACTGTCACGAACTTTACCTTGTGTCCGACGCCCCAGGCCCCAGGAGCGTTCGAGAGGAAGATACTCCGTAAGATCTACGGTCCAGTATGCGTGGACGACGTGTATCGAATAAGATGGAACGATGAGCTGTATGAGCTGTACGCCGACACTGACATAGTCAAGCGAATAAAACTCCAGCGGCTTCGCTGGCTGGGTCCTGTTGAGCGAATGGAAGAAAGCGCTCCGGCTAGAAGGGTATTTTATTCGAACCACGGTGGAGGAACACGCAGAAGGGGACGTCCTAATCTCCGTTGGAAAGACCAGGTGCAGGGCAACCTGACTGCACTTGGCCTTATCAACTGGCGCCAGCGCGCGCATAGCAGAAGTGACTGGCGAAGCTTTGTGGAGGCGGCCAAGACCGATCATCGGTTGTAGCGCCAGCTAAGTAAGTAAGTAAATTGTTGCGATTGGCGCCGGATGGATATATCGCGATCTTCTTCAACACTGATACAGCAGCAATAATCTCTTTGGTACGCATTCTATGGATACGATTTGATGGATGGATTTCCAATAAAGTGAAACTTGTGCGAAATTTGGTCACAATGAGCTGAATAGCCTGCGATCGATTATGGGTCGATTATGACGACCATAAAATGGACAGAGCACGAATTTTGATAGTAAATTTCAATTCAATTTGCAAATGTTGATCAGGCGTTAGATTATTCATGATGAAATGGCAAACCAAACTGAGCATTTTCTACTTTGACACATGCCAAGAATCACGCGTGAACTGTCAGAAATGTAAAAGTCAAAGACCACAAAAAATCACCCTTTATATTAAACATTGAATGTAAATAATTTGGGATATAAGTATTCTAAAGAATAATATACAATAATAAGGCATGTTTTAAAAGGTTTTTAAACGTCGAAAAAAAAAAAAAATTATACCAAAATATGGATGAAAAATCAAACTAAACTACAGACTGAAATCTAGGCTAAAAGTTAGACCCAACTACAAACCAAATGCAGACCAGAAATTAAGCCAGATTAAAACACATGGAGAATTCAAGCCTAAAGTCAGAATAAATTTTAATCGAAAGTCAAACAAACCAAAGGTAGACCAAAAGCAAACCAATCTCAAACCGATATTCAGATTGAATGTCAGAGCAAAACTTAGACCGAGAGTTACAACAAAATAAAAAAAAATTTTATTAAACAAAATTTCGGACAAAAATCCAAATTGAAATCCAGACACAAATTCAAAACAGAAAATTTAAGGCATATCAAAATGCTTAGACCATAATTCACACCAAATTCATATCAAAGTCATACAACAATTTAGACCGCATTCATATTAAAAGTCGAAAGTCAGATCAATTTTGTATCAAACATTTAAACCAAAACTAAGACCAAAAATTAAAACTGGCCACTGACAGTCAGACCAAATTCCGTCCACAAATTAGTCCAAAAATCACATGAAAACTCTGACTAAAATTCAGACGGAAACCCCTCCCCCCACCTCTCCCGCCACCACTCACCCCACTTCTCACCCCACCTCTCCCCCCACTTCTCCCTCCACTTCTCCCTCCACTTCTCCCCCCACTTCTCCCCCCACTTCTCCCCCCACTTCTCCCCCCACTTCTCCCCCCACTTCTCCCCCCACTTCTCCCCCCACTTCTCCCCCCACTTCTCCCCCCACTTCTCCCCCCACTTCTCCCCCACTTCTCCCCACACTTCTCCCCCCCACCTCTCCCCCCTCTCCACCCACCTCTCCTTCCACCTTTCCCCCCTCCTCACCCCCCCACCTCTCCCCCCACCTCTCCCCCCACTTCTCCCCCCACTTCTCCCCCCACTTCTCCCCCCACTTCTCCCCCCACTTCTCCCCCCACTTCTCCCCCCACTTCTCCCCCCACTTCTCCCCCCACTTCTCCCCCCACTTCTCCCCCCACTTCTCCCCCCACTTCTCCCCCACTTCTCCCCACACTTCTCCCCCCACCTCTCCCCCCTCTCCACCCACCTCTCCTTCCACCTCTCCCCCCCTCCTCACCCCCCCACCTCACCCCCCACCTCACCACCCACCTCACCCCCGCCCCAAATCAAAACCAACGTAGATCAAATGTCAAATGACAAAATCACCCCACCCTACATCATACTAAATTTATCGTATCACAATTCAGACCAAAAATTGTACTTAAAGCAGACTTAAACACTTACAGACATTCAAATCGAAATGTAACCCATTTTGGATTAATATAAAAAAAAAACTCCGACTTAAAAATAAAAGCAAAATAAAGTTCAAAAATGAGATCGAAATCTAGGCTAAAATTTAGACCGAAATTAGAATTTAAAGCAGATACAAATTCTAATAAAATTCATACCAAAATTCAAATCATCAGCAGACCAAAAGTAGATCAAACCAGATCAGACCAGATCAAATTATGATTCAAACTGTGACCAAAAATCAAACCGAAATCCTGATCAGAAACAGATGACAAATTATGACAGCTAAAAGAGAACATCATTGAGCCTAGCTGAACGCTAGCAATTGCGCACGTTTGTGCATGTTTTCATTTCTTTGCACCAAGACATTGCCTGGCATAAAATGTTTTCCCCTTTCGTCTAAGAAATTCGGTCTTAACGTAGAATCTTAGTTTGAAAAACAGTTTACTGATGTACCTCCTCTCTTTCAAGTAGCGTGTTTCAAGTAGCGTGTAGCATTCTTTGGCAGCTTCACGACGATGCTTTTAGCTTGGAAATATATTTCCTTTTCTTCATGATGCATTTGATCCATCTCAAATAAAAACATTATTAGTAAACCTACAATTTTGTTTGTGTTTTGGAAGAGTATTGGAAAAGTGATGCTATTTTATTGTCCGTAACTGTATCTAAGTAAGTATGTAATTATGTATGCATATGAGAAAGAGTACCTTTAATATAGTATGTACATATATAGCAGCAAAAGAAATAGAAGAAGAAGAAAAAGACGAAGCATCAAGCAGCACAAGTATACAGCAAAAACAAAAATGAAATATAAAAAACTGATAAACAAGCCGGTTTTTTGTTTTTGCTTTATTTAATGGCCTACAGCGACAAGCACGAGCACGAGCACGATCAGTCACGTTCACGTTTTTTCTCCTTCTATACAAAAAGCATAAATGAGTTATTTTGTATTCTTGACAGAGAGGAAGGAGGAAGATGAGAAAGAAGAAAATAAGTAAAGAGAGTCAACTTTAAATAAGTTTGCAGTTGAAAGAATTACAAATGAGAGAGGATATTAATAAGTATACTGGTAAGTTGGTATGAATTCAAAAAAAAAACAGAACAAGAGTATGGTAAACAGAAGATGTATATATAGTATGAGATATGTGTGAGATTGGGCTAAACAAATACAAAAAAGAGAACCATCTCAGTGTGTAAACGAACGATTAAAAGATTTAATACTTACTAGTGCTAAATAGAAAATAAAAACATGAATGCAAGTAACTAAAAAAAATTAAAAGATTATAACTTAAGCAATCATTGCAATAAACGAGTACGACGATCTACAATCGGTCACGTTCTGAAGGAGTTGAGTTCAAGCGCATCAAAGAGAGAGAGAGAGAAGGTGTTGTGTAGGTAATGAGTGAGTCAAATAATAAGGGATTAATTACAGTTTATGAGAGTTGAATGAGTGAGTGGTTAAATGAGCAGCAGTATTGAAGAAAATAATTTTGTTATTGCTCTGTGATAATAAGAGAAATTGAATGAATGTTTTTATTAAATAAGAGACTGAGTTTTTAAGTCCCTTTAATAAGCTTTTGAACGGCATTGAGTGTAGGTACATATACCATATAAATGAGTCGAGTTGAAATTCAATAGAGATCAATGATCATATACTATGTAGGCAGATATATATATATATATATACATATGTATATAAGTATGTACATCTTTCGTGTAAAAAATAGAATGATAGCAGTATAATGTATGCAGATTCATGCTTGTTAAAGATCTGGTTTTGTATCTGAATAGCTCTCAATTGAAAATAGAATATTTGAGAAGAAAATAACGAATGCATATTAATTTAGTTAGTCAGTGCCATTGTTGAAAGAGAATATTTAGATATTTGTAGGTAAATAAAAATTTAATAAGTTAACGAAAATATACTTAAGATGAATAAAATTTCAAGTCTGATTGATTATAAAACAAAATTTGCCAATAACTTAGTATTTCTTTTTAGTAATTAAACATTAACTGCAAGCGAGCATTTAACAGAAGAAACGAGTGAAAGTATAAGTAAAGGGTTTAAGAATATTGAGTATAAGTTATGTATGGCACTAGGAAAATATTGAATTAAAAGAGACAACAAATTCTAGAAAAGAGATGAGTACATTTCCTCATACCTACGATAACTAAATGGATGTAAGAGGTACAAGTAAGTGATTAATTAGTAAATGAATTGCTTTGAAAAAAAAACATCAATAAATGATCATATGGTAAAAAAGTATTCGAAGAGTGAAGTGAGTGGAGTGCAAAATAGCATAAATACACAGCTGCTTTAAAAGTATAGGAAGTAAAAGAGAGATTCATAAGCATTGAGCAGATGAGATGAAACTGCAAAAGCCGATTTGGGAATGAGCATATTTTATATGCACATGTGGTGTTCGGCTTGTACTATACAAGCAGAGAGAGTCGTCGACGTTCGCTCAGATTTATAACATGTGCTCCATGTTCGGTAGGTATATAGTGCTCAACGATTAAGATTAATATTAAGAGTAATGCCAAAGTAAATCATATGGAGAGAAGTGAGTAAAACATTGGACATACAAAATTGATTGACATAGAACATCGAAATGAAATGAGTGAAAAAGAAAAAGCAAAGAGTCAATAAAAAGATTATATCGCTAGTTTGCTGCAAAACTGTCATAAATAAAAAGAATTAATTTTTTATTTTAGTATACAGAAATAACTGTTATTTAGTGCTTTATCTTGTGTATACGAATCATAATTGTATCTTATGAATTATTCACCTGAGAAGAATATTAGTAGTTATCAATTGTATGGAGTGATAGGTAAATAGAAAATTTTAAATGCACTTTTCTCGATATTTTATGTTTTTGAGTAATGATAATTTGGCTGCAAACGATGAGAAAACTGAAACACGTTATATGAAATTAAGAGAGTATAAAGTACAATGGGCTACATAACCTGAGTGCTTGAGGAACTAACCTGCACTCTTAGGTCAGATTCTCGGCCTTCTTCACATCCATCCATTAAGAGAGTAGAGTGAATTTGATAGTGATATAGTAAAAATCGTAAATGAAAACTCCTTCATAAATGAGAGTGAAAATAACAGTCATATGGTGATCAAGCCAATCGTAGAGTGAACAGAGAGAGTATGTAATAAAAACAATGAAATGTTGGAAATGGGCTGAGACTCTTTAAGAGAAATCGAAACGTTTTATTATGAAGATTGTATGAGTAAATAAATTAAATGTTTACGTCGCCAAGCAATAAAGAAATTTTTTTAATATGAGAATGAGTGAAAAATTAAATAAAAGTAGACAAACACAAAATGTAATGATGATTAAAATTAATTAGTGAAATGGTGGGAATTTTTGCATCACTTAACGAGTATGTGGTACAGTAGCTTTTACATGCAACAAATGAGTTAATCAAATGGAAAAAATATCAGTAAACAAAAAGAAAAGAATAGAAAACAGAAATAGTGGGGGAAAAAAGAGTGTATAAATGAGTCGAATTCTTTATAGTTATACGGTAAACAAATAAGCAAAGAGTAAAAAATAAAAATAGAGAGACAAACAGATTAAAAGAGGAAAATAGAAAGAGCTCAATGCAAACATATGGTACCGAGTGGAAATTTGTAGATAACAAAGTTGAAAATAGTTTTAGGTGAAATAGAGTGAATCATGTAATAAAAAACGATCATACGGTAGAGAAATATATAAAGAGTAACAGAAGAAGAGTGGAGATTTGTATGTTCCTACAAAAATTAAAAGATAACATGATAAACAAAGTTTGAAAGAGTATCAATTGATGAGGGGAAATTTATATATTGTATATATGTATATACCATATGTAGATTTCGATCGAACATATACATAAAAAAATAAAAGTAAACACGCTAACGTGGTATAAATTGAAAGATATACTCGAAGTTGTAATATAGATCGGTATCAATCTTACAAGAAAATATTAACTAGGAACTAACTAACGTCGTCAAAAATAAACAAGTTATAAATTAGAACTTAAGAAAATGACAAATTACTACTTTAGCCAAATGGTTACGACAAATTTAGATTAACAATGAGAGAGAATCATATGAAAATCACATACACAAGAGTTAACTTATTGTATATAAGTAGGCAGAATACGGTAAATGAGCATATGGTAAAGAAACATATAAAGAGTAACAGCATGAGTGAGCCAAAGAGTATGATTTAAAAATCATATGGTAATGAGGTGAAGATGGTGTAGACAAAATGAAAAAAAAAAGAATTCGAAGAGGGAGTGAGTGGGAGGCAAAATATCATAAAACATAGCTGCTTTATAGGAAGTAAAAGAGAAATTGAGCAGATGGATGAAACTGCAAAAGCTGAGTTGGAAATGAGCATATTTTATATGAACATGTGGTGCTCGGCTTGTACTATACCAAGTCGACGTTGGCTCAGATTTATCTCATCTGCTCCATGTTCAGCAATTAAGAATAATAGTAAGAGTAATATTGAAATTTAACACAAATTCTTAAGAGATACTAATGAAAAGAAGTGAGCACACTATGTCAAATTATAAGAGTGGAAACTTTTGCACATGTATATACTTACATTCTTTGTAATTTTTTTACAATTCGTATATAAAACAAGGAGATTTTCCAACGTTGTGAAAACGACACAGGTTGATGATTCTTCTGGAGCTCCAGGAGGCCTATCAGACCACCAGTTTGGTCTACGGTGGATGCGATCTATACCGTTATGGGTAATTGGTGTACGTAGCACCTATTAAGGTAGTGCAAAAATAAAGGAGGCACTATCTTACCAAAGGCTTAGTGAATTAAGGTTACCCACTGCTCTGCGAAACGTATCGGAAGACGTGATATGTGTAATCGCGGAACAGCTTCGTTACAAGAAAGCAGAAGAAAGGTCCAATGGAAGTCAAGAATCTGTAGGAAAATTTAAGCTGGCATGGTTATGTGAAATATGATGGAGCTTCGCATGGCTGAAAGAGCGAGAAGGAGAAGAGAATGACAGCAACGTACAGAGAAGTGAACTGCTGGATCCACCCTCGCGAAGTATTGTATACGGGTAGGAAGGAGATGGTTTTTGGAAACGGTTAGAAATCCGATGTAACCGTAGAACAGGAATCAATTAAACAAGGAGAATTAGAACGAATGTTGTAAAAAGCGATCATCATATGGTTCAATAAATAACAATTAAAAAATAACGTAAAGAGAAAGTGGATATGCGCATACTGTAAATAATATGGAAAGGAGTGGACATTTGCAAATATAAAACAACGAATAAAAGGTTAGTCCAATGATAGAAGCAAACACTTATGTATTTCGAGTGAGAGCCAGAGAGACTAGAGTCTTCAAAAAAATTATAAAAAAAAATGTAAATAAAATTTATATACCTATATATGAAAAGAATACAGCAATAAAAAACACATGGTAGAGGAATATACAAAGAGCAATATAGTGTTAGGAGAAAATGTGTTTAACTCAAAACATATGATAACGAGTGAAAATTTGTATATACACAAGAAATGAGTAGTCGATCAAACGGTAAATGCAAATACGCATAAAGTTTGAAATAGATCAAGAGAGAAAGATGGAGAGAGCGAGAGTGTGTGTTTCGAATAAAACCAGCTAAGCAGAATGAGTGATATTTTTCATATGAAATTCACCAGAGAGCCGCGCTCTTTTAGACGTGCTCGGGAGAATGAAGTTTTCATAGAAAAATTAAATAAGTTTACTCGTGAAGAAAATCAACAACAACAAAAGTTGACAGAGTAAAACAAAAACGACTTAAAAAATAAGCAGTAAATGCATATACTATATGGTAGATACATATGTATTTATGTGTGTAGGGATATATACTTGCACAGCACAAATGAGTTGAAATGAGTTCAATTTTGTAGATACATATGTACTAAAACAGTGTGTAAGTATATACAAAATTACACATACATATGTATGTACTCGTACATAACGTTACTCAATTTAGAAATGCCCTAACTAAGATTATTCGCGAAATTAAATTTTCACCAGATTCTATTGCCTAATGCAACTGAGTATGATGATCTCTTCGAATGTGTAGGAAATTTGATTTTGAAAAAAAGATATAGTTGGGGTATTTCTAAACTAAGGTAAGAGCAAGTATTTATTTATTTTTGACCATTTCTTTATATTATTTGTTTTCTTGTTTTCTTGTTTTTTTGATTTTCAAAATTGAATGCGTATCTCCATATTTTTTATTAATTTATTAATAGCGTTTAAATAAATTGAAAGAAATCTGAAAATAGCAAAAAATAATAACAAATTTGTTGAAAGGTGCTCAAGATAAATATTATATTTAATTATAAAGAAAGAACACAAATTTCCATTTGTAAGTAAAACTTGTTTTTGTAAATAATATAAAATTATGGTCAAGTATTTTTTCTTTCCCACTTTCTTTCTATCTGTCTCGCTTTCTTTCGTTTAGACATTGTTAAATATTAAAGCTATATTAATAAATATTTGTAAAGAACAAGAAATTGCTGGAAACAAGTCTGCGTTTAATAAATCAATAAATCTATTAAAAAATATTAAATATTAATGGCAATTAATTTTGCTGGTATTAATCTTTTTATTTGTTTTTTTTTACTAGCTGTTAATAGCTTTTGAAAAAAAAAAACAACTTTTAATTAAAATTATAAATACATATAGATAAAAAATTGTACGATATGAAAACAAGACTTGTAAGAAAGAAAGCGTGAACTCTTTTCTATAAATACGATTTTATTCACTTATCGGTCATGCATTCTTTCCTTTAGCGAGAAACATGGGCTTGTCTTTTTTCTTTTTGGTCAGACCTTGAAGGAATTTTTCATTCGTGTTCGAACGATTTTCACCAATCAATGCAGTGCATTAAGCAGCAGTTCAGATAGCGGAGATAGAGAGAGAGAGAGAGTGAAAGTAAAGTGAGTGACATTTGAAATAGACGAAGAGAGAAAGATGGAGAGAGCGAGAGTGTGTGAGTGCTGAAGTTCAGGGCATTAGAGGTTTACATTTTCATTAGGGAAATTGAAAGCGCGTTTAAACTTCAAACATCCTCTACATTTTATAAAAATTACATTGATTTTTCTAAGTGATCACAACACTTTTAAGTGTTAAATATCTAAGAATATAGAAATGAAAAAGTCTGTGATTCTGTAACATCTGGAAGATGAAATTGATTGTGATAAAGGGTCAAAGAGTAATGATTGTTGTCATCAGTAGCGGAACTAAGATTTATGATTGAAATGCACTGATTTGGCTGAAAACTTTAAGCTAAAATTATTTACAAAAAAATTCAAAACCTTAAAAAACTAGACCAGAAAATTTGTGTAAATCTGAAAATCTGATGGAAATTAACAGAGAAAAAATTCAGAGAAAAGTTGCAACCAAACCATAATTCGAACCAAATTCAAACCAATATTCATTCAAATAAAATTGTAACCAAAATTCAGCAGTAAAATCAAACTAAAAGTAGACCATAAAACAGATAAAATCGATACGAAAAATGAGTCGAGAAAACTGATCAAAATTCACGCCAACTTCAGACTAAAAACCAGTTAACAAATTAGAACAAAATCAAATGAATTTCAAACGAAAAATCTCTCCAAAATTTCGAGGATAAAATCAATATATAAATCTGATCTTAATCCTGGCCTAAAGTTATACCATAAACTTAAACCAAAAAATGAGTTAAAAAAAATTAGATCAAAATTCACGTCAAATTCAGACAAAACCCCAAAAAATCAGTTAAAAAAACTTAGATCGAAATTCACGCCAAATTCAGACAAAACCCCAAAAAATCAGTTAAAAAAAATTAGATCGAAATTCACGCCAAATTCAGACAAAACCCCAAAAAATGAGTTAAAAAAAATTAGATCAAAATTCACGTCAAATTCAGACAAAACCCCAAAAAATCAGTTAAAAAAACTTAGATCGAAATTCACGCCAAATTCAGACAAAACCCCAAAAAATCAGTTTAAAAAAATTAGATCGAAATTCACGCCAAATTCAGACAAAACCCCAGACAAAAAGCAAACCGAGTATTTGACTAAACTTCAAACCAAAAGCATGGGTCAAATTACAGTTCAAACTTCAGACCGAAAATCTGATTAAAATTCAGACCAAAAATATTGAGAAAATTCAGAGCAACATTTAAACCAAAAATAAAACCAAGAATCAAACGAAATTCATACACAAAAGCGTGACAAAAATCAGAACTTAATATATCACACATATCACATGTATCACAAAATTTCAGAACAAAAATCAGATCGAATATCAAACCAAAAATTAAATCAAAATTCAAACTAAAATTCCGAACAAAAATCTGATAAAAGAAAATTCAGGGCAAACTTCTGGCAAACAATCAAATCGATTATCACACAATAAATCAATTCACATTTCACACTAAAATACCAAAAATCTGATCAAAATTCAGACTAAAATTCAGATTAAAAATCTAATCAAAACTCATAATAAAATTGCAAAAAAATATTAGATTAAACTTCACACCAAAAATTAAAACAAAATTAACACAAAAATCCACACTAAAATCAGATAAAAATTCAGATCAAACTTCGGACGAAAAATCAGTTAAAATTTGGTTCAAAATGCAATCCGATATATTATATATAGTATTTCTGTGAATATTTTTCACAAACATTGGGTATATTGAGGTCTTTATCAATATTGATATTTTTTGTGTACCATGGAGCTCCTGTGAGGGTTCTGACCAATTTGGATTGCATTCTCGGAAATATTTCCGCGTTTGACGCAGTTCCCCATAGTTGAATTACATACGTCCAGATAGATTTACATAATAGCCACTCTATAGAAAAGCAATTTGTTGTCCAAGGTGAGGAGTTTTTATGTAATCACTAGTGTAGTTTAGATGCTTTTATTTTTGAAGGGGTCTTTTTTGATTTAATATGATTTTTCCAGGACAATCAGGTCAATCTTTTATCAATGTGCAAGTCGAGGTAGTTAACACTTTTGGGATAAAAGACAAATATTGAGAGTGAAGCGAGAGCAAGCTGTTCTTCTTAGGGCAAAAGTAATATGCACGGTTTTTTAATCATTTACTTTTATTCTCAGATATATTTTTAGTATAGCATAGCATAGTTTTGGTATAACAGTTTATATTAATTTTGTACAAGAGGCCTTCAGAACAATACTTTTTCCCCCTCAAATGCTTTCGGTACTTCAGATATAAGTAATTCCGTGCACTTGTTCGACAGTACCGTTTTTTTCTCTAAACCCAAATTGGTGAGTGTGTATTATTTGCTTTTATTCTATCAGTGGGTGAATTTTTTTTGGTCTATTGCCTGGTATGGGTACCATTATTACTTACTTACTTTACTTTTAAAGGCACAACAGCCCATGGAGGGTCTAGGCCGAGCTTTATTATCTGAGAGAATTTCCACTCAGCTGGAAAGTGGTCAATGCTGAAGATACCGTTTAAGATTTGAAGCAAGTGCTTGACAGCAATTTGTGGCAATTCTCTCATTATTTTTCCATTTATATAATCAGTGCCTGAAGACTATTGATATTGATTCTATTTCTCTGGTTGGGGTTCGGCCTTACCGTTTCTTAAGTTGTGCAACACAAGCGTGCCCATTTTCCATTGGACAATCGAATTGGTGCATCCATGATTAACGTGCTGATTTCCATAGAGTCAGAAGCCTTTGTGGCCCCTATCTTCTATCTAGTCCTATCAAGTCCTATCTACGAATTTAAATTTTTAGGTCCAATGCAATACCATGACATAGTGATATATCGTCACTAGACAATGAATGAACGCAAAAAAAAATTACTTTTTTATGAATCATGGTTAAAATACGCTCACCTTGCACTGAAATATGATGGGGGCGGGGCGTTCGTCCCAATCACAGAATTGATCAGCGTTAGAGCAAATTTTATGTTTCCTTGCCAGACGTTGGAAATAAGTTGCACGCAACTGTTGATGGATGGATGGATGGATGTGAAGAAGGCCGAGAATCTGACCTACGAGTGCAGGACAGTTCCTCAAGCACTCAGGCTATGTAGCCCATTGTACTTAAGGCCTAGGAAAAGAAGAAGGGGTGGCACCAAGTAAGGGGTTAAAGAAAAAGAGGGAAAAAGTCGAAAAAAGGGGGAAAAACGTTATAGGGGGGCTAAGTTCTCTTCCGAAAATTTTCCGGATTCTCTCACAAATCTCAGAAGATCGCAGAAGGGGAAGGAGTGAACTTTGCCAATTCCAGTGGTATCGAAAATGCACCATCTCGTTCTGGCAGAGGCGTCACATGTGCAGAGAAAATGCTCTGTGCTGTCCACCTCCTCCAGACAAAATGTGCAGGTCGGGTCCTCGGTGATGCCGATGGTGATCATATGTTGGCCCCATGGATTATGTCCTGTAATGAGTCCCACCATCCGGCGAAGGTCCTTTCTTCCTAATTTAAGAAGGAATTCTGCTGCCTTCCTCTTTGGACAAATCACAAAACACTTAGCCGTTTTACAGATGTCCAGATTGAAACAGCGTTTCTTATGTCAATCATTAGCATAAGATTTTATCTAATACATGGCACCTGCCAAACTGGTCCTGACTATTGGCTCTGGTCCCAAAGGCATGTTCTTTGATCCACAGTTGGCCAACTCGTCGGCTTTCTCATTCCCTGGAACTCCACAGTGCCCAGAAACCCAGATAAGATGGAGCTGATTCAGTCTAGCGACTGATCTAAGTTTCCTCTTACACTCTTGGACAATATTTGAAGAAGAATTCACGCAACTGTTAGTAGCTCTAGGCCCGACAACCGATCTGATACCAACCATACGAGTAAGTTGTCTGTTCGAGAAAGTTTTTTAGGAGGTTCATTTCAGGCTTAATCACGTACCTCTTTAATTTTTAACTGACAACTTAATGGAATAACTGAGAACTTGCAAGTTTTGGCATGTAACATTTTATCTATACCATATCGGAAACCCTCTTCCGTCTCCCACTTCAGGTAGCTCTGCGTACAATTCTGAACTGTAGGTTATGGTTATGGCTTTTATCGTTTTTGTTGTTGTTTTTTGGTTTTTCTGGATTCTGTAGCTCTTATTTATAATCGCTAGAGGTTGTTCCAGTTGCATTTACATCAGCTGCAACTAATGCTACTTTTTATTACTGTTGGTTGTTGCGGGCGGGCGACAACATCGAAAGCATCTCTCTCTTTCAATGTAGTATGGTAAATATATGAGAAGACTTTGTTGCTTTGTTGTTCTTTTTGTGCCGTTGCATGAGCGTCATCAATTTTATTGTTATTCGTTGTTCTTGTTGTTGATTACTGCTGGATTGTTGTTGATCTTGTTATAGTGGAAAATCATCATCATTATCGTCGATATCTTTGTCGTTATTCGCTTGTTGCTTTCGTTGTTTGTTGTTGCTGATTGCTAGTTCTTTTTTAATGTTATTGCTAGAGTTTCCTTTGTTGTTGGTTTTGGTTTTGCCAAAGATGTTAGCTGCTGTTGTTGTTCTTCTCTTTTTCTGTTGCTCCTTTTTTTTTTATTATTAATTTTATTGCAAAATAATTTTAATTTTCCATAAATTATGATCATTAACTAAAAGTTTGTCAGTCCATCGATGCTGTCGCTATTGTCGCTGTTGTTGTTGTCGTCGCTGTCGATCGTTTTCCATATCCGTTCACCGTTTGTTGTCCACAGTAATGCTGCTGTTGATTGTTGTTGCTGTCATTGTTGTTGTTGTTGTTGTTGTTGTCATGTGCATGAGCAGCAATGAAAAAATATCCAATAAAAATAAATTTATATTAAAACAAAAACGAAACAAAAAAAACCACACACAAAAATCAAATGAAAACAACTTTTCTTCTTCTTCTACGATTGTACGTATTTTGTTGTTTTTACTGTTGCTGCTGTTGTTGCTGTTGCTGCGGTTTTCTTTTCGCTTAGAAGTGCAGCCAAATCTTTTGATCTTGCTGTGGTTGCTTGTGCTTTTCTTTGTTGTTGTCATTGTTGCCATGTGTTTGTTGTGGGGTTTTCATGCGTCTTCTTATTTTCTGCTATTTTTCTTCGATTGCCTGTTTGGCATTATTGTTGTTGCTGTTGTTGCCGTTTGCTGCCTGTTGTTGTAATTTGTTGTTAGCTGTCACACAAAATTGGCAAACATTTTGCACGCCATGTTGCAGCAGCAGCAGCAGCAGCAACAATAGCAACAGCCCAACCAATCTTTCATTTCTGTTGTTGTTGCCTTTGCTGTCGTTGCTGTTAATTCTTCAACCTCTCCCTCTTCTTCTCTTCCTTCTCCTTCTCCTTCTTCTTCCATCAATTTTATAATATTATTGTTGCTGTTATTTTTCTTGACGCATTCAGCTTCGTTGGCAATCAAAACTTTCTTTCTAAATTTTCTATAATTCTTGCAACAGCAACACACACACTCACACATATTAATGCATTTGTCATGAGTGTGTCTTTTCTTTTCTGGTGTGTGCCTTTGCAATTGCACATCGCAAGCGCATTCAAGTTTTCAGTCGAAAAATTGTTGCATTGATTTATTATTGATAATTATTAATTAGATTTTTATTTTAATTTTTATTAATGCATTAGTGAAACAAACTAAACTAAACTGAACTGAGAGAAAAAGTACAGCAACTGAGATTGACGTCATTCGAATGTAAATTATAGGTAATACATAATTGGTGTAAGGTTGTTTTTTGCATGTGGAAGAGTGGGCGGATGCGGTGATTATTTTAAATAAAAAATTCAAATAGAATTACAACAACAACAAATTACATACATACTCGTACATAGAAAAGCTAAGTAATTATAAATCGCATTTCTTATAAAAATCAAAATCATCAAATCTGGCTTATCCAAGGTGAATTCATACAAGGCGAGAGTTACCTGCAACGAGTTATAGTGAAAGTCATCCGATTGGCAAAACCATTGTTTACATTTGACTATTTGTTTACTTATGTACATACTTATCAGCATAAGTACGAAAACACAAAAAAAAAAAATTCAAATAAAAATTCCAAAAAAAATTCCCAAATTCAAAATCCCCAAATTCAAAATCCCCAAATTCAAAATGCGCAAGTGAAGTCATCCGATTGTCAAAATCATTGCTTACATTTCACTATTTGTTTACATATGTACATTTTTACCCGATAGGTTCAAAATTCCCAAAAATAAAATCCCATAGCAAAATTTCCAAATGCCCAAATCCAAAATCTCCAAATTCAAAATTCCCAAATCCAAAATCTCGAAACTTAAAATCCCCAAACAGCAAAAATTCCCCAAACCAGAATCCCTAAACTCAAAAACCCCAAACAGCAAAAATTCCAAAAAAAATTCCCAAACTCAAAATCCCCAAATCGTAAATTCCCAAAAACTCAAAATTCCCAAACACCAAATCCCCAAAGCCAAACAATTTTTTCTGTGAAATACGTTTAGATTATGTTAAACATTTGCGTCGATTTAACAAAAAAAAACCAATTTTTTTTTTTAAACATTTAACAAACAACAGGTAAATAAAAGAAAATCAACTCAAAATTCAAAATAAATTTTATGGCGATTTATCAAAACATTTCAAATCTTGCAAAAATAAGCTTTTGGTTTCAGCAAACTAAATAATGAGAAAATACAAATCAAGTGGTTATTTTAATTATTATAAATTATCGCTCAATCAAAACTCGATTGAGGCTGGGTACCGCAGACTTTAAGTTGTTATCGTAAAAGAAATTATATTTGATATGGGGGAATCAATGATTTGGATAGAAACCAATTTTGGAAAATATGCAATACCACCCCAATACCCACAAACAAATCAAATTTGAAACTTTTTAGATATATACAGATAGATCCAGACAAAAAACTTTACTTTACATATCAACTTCGCATAATATTTCACAATTTTAATTAGAAAGTGAAATATTATGCGATATAGATCGCCAGTGATCTTTTTTATTTATATCGAAACGGTTTTTAATTATTTTTTTTAATATTTCGAAGACATATTGCATTGGCATTGGCATTGGTTATTTACTTGAAACGGTGATTCTGATCCTGGGGATTTAGATTTCGGGGATTTCTGATTTTTGATTTTGGGGATTTTGTTTTTGAATTTTGGGGATTTTTTAACTGGGGATTATGAGCTTGGGAATTAGCTTACCAATTTTATAGATTGGTATTTTTGGTTTAGGGATGTTTTTTTTTGGGGATTTCGTGGCTCTCCTGAAACTATTTGCTGATTACTAAAAACTTAAAAATCGGAAGGCTACCGAAGAAACTGCATAGATCCAGTACAGAGGCAGAATAAGGTATGTATTGGAATTACCAGGTCTTTTTTATTTACCAGGAATTACAAATATATTTATATTTGTCATCCATACTAATGAGATGATGAGAGACTAGCTGCGGCAAGCTTCTAGAGACCAGAGCAAGTATTTACTTATCTGGCAGTTAAGCGAGTACATGCGATACAATAAAGCTGCTATCAAGGTATAAGAATCATGAATAAAAACGTTCAAGGTGTATCTCTCGTATCTCTCGTATCTCTCGTATCTCTCATATCTCTCTTAAAACACTCTGAACTTAACTTTAATTTGACTACTCAAACTGGCGAAGGTAGCGAAAAGTGGGAAAATTTATGCAAACAAGCTTTAAACCGTTGCATTTTCAAAGCGGAATTTTTTTTTTTTCAATTTAATCAACTCTCAGGTAACACACCCGTATACATGCAGAGCATTGTTTTGATTGAAAGGAAGATTGATATGTGGAAGGGAGAAGTAGTTATGAGTGTTTTCTTTAAACTTGCAAGGGTCATAATAATTGGAAAAAATTGTTGCAAGGAGCTTATTCTAACAGTTTTAGAATCTGTCCCCTCGCCCCTCTTCCGTACTCTTCTTCCACTTTGCTTCATTTTTCTGTGTCTTCCTATCCTACATGTCCGTTTTCCACCGTCACTTATTCTATGACCCCATTTCTATCAGTTTTCGCGCCTATTCTTTCATATTCTCTTGTCTTGTCTCTCTCAATTCCCTCCGTCCACATTTATGTTCCTTTTCCTTTCCCCCTGTCTCTAGTCATTTGTACTCCTGTTGCTCCAATGTCAGTCCTATCCCTTGGTTCATGTTTTTGCGGTTTTTCTCTCTTTCTGTCTCTCTATCTGATTTAAAATTCTTTTGTTTCTCCTCCGCTCTCTCCCTCTCTCTGTTCATCCAGACGTTTCCCTTTGCTTCTTATCGTATATTCGTTTTTCTCTCATTATTTCTGTCTCATTTCTTATACTTTCATCTGTCTTCTGTTCCTTCCATTCAACTAACTTTCTTCCATCCCTCTTCTTTTTATGCTGTCTTTTTTGTTCTGCACTTTTGCCCTCTTCCCTTGACTCAGTCCTTCTTTCGGCCCTTCCGTTCCATTGGAAATGAGAACCGCTTTCTATCCTTCCGGCAATTTTCTTATACTTTCGTCCCTCTTTTTTTTCAGCATACCTATTCCTTTTCTATCATCCTTCTTTTTCATTTTCCATCGATAATCTTTCTTTTCTCCGTCCCTCATCGTTTTCCTCCTACCACCTTTATGTTCATCTATCCATTTTGCCTAACTTCGCGACTCCGTCCTATTCTTCCGTTTCTTTCCTGAATCCCCTGTCCATCTAATACTTCAATACGTATTCTTCCCTGTTCCTTCTTTTTCTCCTATCTCTTCGAAACCCAACTTTCCTTCCAATTTCCTTTTTTGTTTAACTTCGTTCCCTGTCGAGTCACTTTGTTCCTCTCCTTCGACCTTTTTCTATTCTTTCTTCCTGTTCCTCTTTGCCACTCTTTCCGACTCTTTTGATAACCCTCCATTTCTTTCCTTACCCTTTGTTTATCATTTTGTCCCTTCCTGTTTTTGATCCATTCCAGTACCTTTCCGCAGTCCCCTTTCCCCACCTTCTTCACACTTCCATCGTCTTCTTTGCTATTATTCCAAATCTCTCCTTCTCTTGCAAACCTCTTCTTTCCCTCCCACCTATCTTTGTGTAACTCCGTTCCCCTTCTAGTCCCCCCCTACTTTTCCCTCGGATTGCTCGAGTCTTTCCCTATTTGTTTCTTTCTTGTCTTACCGACTTTCTCCCTTCTCCCAGTCGTCCGCCCTTCCATTCATGCCTTTAGTCTGTCTCTCAATTCGTATTTTCACTACTTGGAGTGCTCTGACTATTTTGACCAGCTGAAGGCTTCTGCTAAACTTTTTGCATCCTTGCTTTAAATCCGCAATCTAAAAATTCAACAACAAGGCTCCCACTTTAACATGAAACCAGTAGATACATGAAACTTCGAACCTCTGGGGTACATCAATATCTTCAATTACAGTTTATTGCTAAAGATCATTTAAAGCCACCATGCAGAGTGAATTCAACACTTGGAAAATAAAATGAATAATGGAGCAACTAAACTAACCAGTACAATTCTACTTAGAACTCTTTGCAATGGCGAATCGGTTACACAGTTGTCAAAACTGCATCAATTTCTAGGTAAAAAAAAGAACCAACAAAAAACAAGATCAACTTTTTCTTCACTAAAGTTGCTACTACATATGTTGCTTGAAGTAGCAACTCTAACATTTACTTTTTTTTTTTCTTCTTAACTAACAATGTTTTTTTTTGATAATAATGGGCACGACAATGAGAACAACAACAAAAACAACAATAATACTAACAACAGCAAAACCAAATGATGATCGTGTGCCTGATCAGCATAATGATCTTCACGATGGTTATGGTGAAGTGAGTGCTGGTGAACATGACGACGATAATGCCGATGCTGATGCCAATGCTGATGATGAAGATGACTATGAATGCCAAGTGTGATTAGAGATTAGAGAACCAAACTGAACCAAACCGAATGGGCAAAATGGGCAAAGAAAAAACAAGAAGAAGAAAAATGAAGCAAGAAAAGACAAAACGAAACTCACAAAACTTTAGTATTTAGTTGAACATAAATTTCTAGAAAATGATACCACGATCAGCTACGGTCTTATTTGTTTGTTGCTGGTTGGTTGTTTTTAGTTTGTTGTTGCTGTTGTTGCTGTTGTTGCTGCTGTTTTATTTGCCCGCTACTGATCTGTTGTTCATGATCATGACTCCATGCATGGCATACATACAATACAAAACGTAGTGCTTCTTGTTGAACTTCTACTATTTAGTTGGTGTTGTTTTCTTGTTTTTTCCGCCAAATGTTCCAATTTAGCTTGAACTCATAGGCAAAAAAAAAAAAAAAATATATATATAAAAAAAAGAATGGGTAGAAGAAAAACTGAGAAACTGAAGAGCAACGGGAAATGTGGAACCAACTAAATTCAGTAGTAAGTTGTGTATTTGTATCTCGAGTTGTATCTGCTGCTGTTGTTGGTTGCTGGTTGTTGTTGCTTGTCTCTGTGACTACAGCAGTCAATGTACTTTAGCACACATTTTCGTATTGTGGGTTGAGGGCATGGTGTGTGTGTGTGTGTGTGCCTCGTAACGGTGTATGTATGTATGAATGTTTTTGCTTATTTATTTTCTATTTTTTTCCACCATACTCGTACTTCTCCGCATCAGTGGCAACATCAGCACAATAGCAACAACATCAACAACCGCGGTAGCAGCAACTCAGAGTGAGTTCATGTCATTAAGAATCTAATTGTCAGTTGAATGTTGTTGCTAGGCTGCCAATGTTGCTGCTGTTGCTACCGAAGCCTTTTTTTTCTCTTTTTTGCCTATTTATTTATTGCTGTTGCCTTTTTTGGGTGCTGCTGTTTTTGTTTCTGTTGCTGATTCTGTTGCTGCTGCCATTATTGTTGAACTTGCTATTCACCTTCTGCAATAGGCGAGTAAGTATAGGGAGAGAGTGCTCCGCACGGGCATACGGCATGACGTTGCAATAAAAACTTATGTGCATTTTTGACATACTTATTAAATATTATGGTGTCTAATAAACATTGTAAACTTGAGCTCTTCTACTTTTTTAATGGCACCACGGTCCATGGAGAGCCTAAGGTGAACCTTTCGTATAAATTCACTTGACTGTGACGAGCTTCCAACGCCAGTACCCTGCATAGGAGCTCAACGTGCTATCAACTGTGCAACTGCGATAATTTGAAGATAGTGATTTTTTCTGATTAGGTCCTTGTATAATTTTGGCACTTAATTCTTAAGTGGCACAATAGTACCTGGAGAGCCAAGGCCGAGCTTTTTGCATCCAGTCATGTTGAGAGAATTTCTATCAGCACGTAAATAGAAGGAAACTTACAGTTGAATATGACGAGTCCGAACTACGAATCGAAAAGCTTTATACAAATTTTCTTTTCTACATTCGCTTTTCGACTATGCTGAAACTCGATTTCGGGCACCTTCCCATTGTGCTGCTGCAATCACATTTTATTGCAGGTGTATCTAGGTACGCACGCCCTTTCGTATATATTCTCCATTCGATTTTTTCTCTCCGTCCATACTTTTTACCCTTCGTTCGTCTTTAAGTCTTCCGATTTTTTCGCCTTCATTCCTCTTCCCCCATTAATCTTCATTTTCCTTCGTTCGTCTGCATGACTCTGCTTTTTCCTTTATTTTCGCTTTATTTTTCTTTTACATACCTTCATCCACTTTTTCCCCCATTGTCAATACTTCACTTCCTCCCCTCGACTTCAGGTCTGCCTCTCGCTTTCCTTTTGTTCCGTCTCATTAATTTTCTCTCCGCCGCTTTTAATTTTCTGCATCCCTTTCCTTTTTCATCCCTCCCCCTTCTTTTCTCACTTTCTCCTCGATTCTTTTCCCTCCATCTCTCTCTTTTTTTATCACGTCCCTATTATTTTACCTCCGTTCGTTTTCCTGTCCATTCGTCGTTCATATTTCCCAGTCATCTATGCTCCAATTCCTCGTTTCTTCCCTCCTCCTCCCTGATTTCCCTTTATTTTCCTCTTTTCCTTCCATCCATATTTATTTTCCACCTTCAATAATCCACTACCTCTGCTCGACTGCAGGTCTGTCAATTTTCCCTCTTCTTTTCTTTTCTTCCGTCCCTTTACTTTTCTCCCCGTCGATCTTTAATTTTCTACATTAATTTTCTTTCTCCCCTTCCCTCTTCTCTTTTTCTTTCCTCTTCGTTTTTCTTCATTGTTCATCTGTACCCTCCATCCTTCTCTTTAGCCCACATCCCTTTTCTTTTGCTCCCTTCTAATTCTATTCTCACTTTCTCGCTTCTTTTCCCTCCGTCTCTCTCTCTCTTTTTTAATCCCGTCCCTCTTATTTTACCTCCGTCCGCTTTCTTGTCCCTTCGTCATTCTTATTTCCCCTTCACCAATGCTCCAGTTCGTTGCTTCCACCCACATCTTTGATTACCCTTTATTATCCGTTTTTCTTTCCTTTCACCTACTAATTCTCTGTCCATTTTCTTACCCTTTTTCTCTTCGTCTCTTTTCTTTTTCGTTTCTCTATTTTACTCTTCGTGTGTTTCTGTTCTTCTTTCTTTCATGTCTCCTTTTCCTCATTGTTCCCCTTTCATTTCCCCCATCCGTCTTTCTGTCCTTCGTTCTTCTCATTTTCCTTCATCAATCTTTAAGTTTTCCTTTTGCCAATCTCATTACCCTGTATAAATCTTTTTCCTGTTCTCTCGATCACTTTATTTTTTTTTAATGGCACACCAGCCCATGGAGTGCCTAGGGCGAGCTTTTCGCATCCACTTATGTCGTGCGTATTATACTATTTGTACAGGAATGGAAGGCAGCTACAGTTTTATGCCGAATCCGTACGGCGAAGTGAAAAGCTTTTCATAGGCAATTTTTACTCTTGTAGGTTTGCCTTTGCCTGCCAAGAGGTGGTGCCGATGACTATTCCCCATGTTTTGTACTCTATCTTTATCATTATTTATCATAGGTCGATTGTTCTATCTCTCTCTGAATCGTCAGGTCCCTCCTGCCGTCCTTATATTTTTCTTCCGTTCACTTTGTCCGCCTTGTTACTCCATATCACAAAACATCTATATTATCCCGGACAGTAAGGCTGCACTACTGGCCTTAAACTCCTTCAAAATTTGTTCAAAACTTACCATATATGGGCGTGCCTTCAACTGATCAAGCTAGCATCACAAAGTAGAGTCCATCTTATTTAGGTGCCTGGACATAGTGGTATTGATGGCAAAGAAATGGCTGACGAGCTAGCCAGAAAAGGGGCATCCGAACCCCCGTCTGTGGCCCGCCATGGAGTTTTTTAAAGCTCAATCTTAATACATGGCTGAACAGAAAGGTCGAGGCTGCCTGGGACGATACCACAGGCAACAGACAAGCAAAATCATTCATGCAAAGTGTGTAACAAGGTTAAGAACAAAACAATTCTTGATGTTGAACAGAAATGGCATCCGAGTTGTCAAAGGATTTCTAACTGGGCATTGCCCAGTTAGGAAACATCTTGCTAACCTGTGAATAACTCGGAACGAATTCTGTAGATTTTGTAACGAAGACGAGGAAACAGCAGAGCACATTCCGTGCCACTGTGACAAGTTTGCAAGTCTTAGACCTTACTATTCTGCATACCCAACGACGGTTGAAGTGGGCAATATAAAATATAACTCGCAGGGATATCTTAGCATTTTTACATGTTACAAGCCTTAGAAGTGTATCTTTGGATATTCAATGGGCTCTTCACAATAGGCGTTTTTGGCCGCAGCAATTTGGTGCCTTGGGCCCAGCCCCTGTTTCAATCTAATCCAATCTACTCCATCCCACTTTCACTTTCATCCCTCTACCCTCCTTTGGTCTGTCATCTGTTTTCCTGTTTCTCTTCATGTTTTTACTTATGCTTATTTTCTTCCTTTGTAATATGTATTTTAATTATAGTCGTTCCCCAATTCGTCTTCCTGTCCTTTGTTGTTTTCCCTTTCCCTCCTTCTTCATCTTTCAGTTTCCTCCATACATTTTTTCGTCTCTCTCCCATCGCATTCATGTCCCTCCTTACATATTTCTGCAATTCTATTTCTGTCCCTGATTTTTTAAATTTCTTCCTTTTCATCCTTTCCTTTTTCATCCTTTCCTTTTTCATTTTTCTTCATCACTCTGTCTGTTTTAGTTTCCCTCTGCGTCCATCTTCCTGCTTTTCGATCTATATTCATAGCTCATCTGTTCTTTTTTCTTTCCTATAGGTCAGTTTTCATGTCCTTCTGTTCATATTAATGTCCCTCGTTCTGCCTTTTCCTCCGTCCAACTCCTTTTCTCTACGTCTCTTCTGTTTAATTCTCTGCCTCAATTATAAGCCTTAAAAATGGACGTGCCTCAGATATTAAATAAAAATGACTCCATCTTATGATCTCATGCATTATGATCGAGCTGAAAATTGAATTCTCGTCAGTTTGCTAGACGAGCAATTTATTAAAATGATTTATTCGCTGGGTTCAGTTTTTGTGGGCATGACACATGAGCGTAGATAATCTCATCACTTCTTTTTATGAACTTATTTAATTTTACATACCGCACTTAAATATTTACAATTGCCAACAGAGAGAAGCAGCAAAAATATAATATTTAAATGTAAATAGTGAAATATTTATTTTTCCGAATTAAACTTAAACGCAGCTGTGTAAATATTTTATCATCGTAAACATTTTTGAATCATTATTTTCGGTTTCTACTGATTTTTTCTTATATTAATTTTTGTTTTGGTTGTTTTCGCTAGGGTTGACTGCAGCAGCTACAGCTCCTATCTATGAGCTGTCGTCTCAGGCAAGCACAAATTAAAAGGGTGATGTTATTATTATTTTTGTACATACAGGGTGCGCCATCTTTTATGTCGATGTCTGAATAATGAATAACTTAGAAAACAAGCCACCGATTTTCATATATGAGGTATTTTTATTTAACTTGGTCCTTTACATTTTATTTGGACTAGTTTTTGAATACAACATCAATCCAGTGGCAGCCGTTATTGACCAAAGCAAAATGTGCTCTTTTTACTGCACTTTCCATCACTTTTTCGAGCATCTCGGGCGGTATAGCGATGATTTCGGCACGAATGTTTGCCTTGATCCAATGGTCTGAGGCTTACAATTCGCTTTTCAAATAACCCCTTCATAATAATGAGCCAACATCAACCGATACCCACAAAAAGAAGTGTGGAGCGGTCAAATCTGGAGTTCTGGGTGGCCAGTCAATGTCGCTATTTTTTGACAACAGGGAGTTTTCGTTGAAGAAACTGCATTTTTTGATTTGCAGTCTGGCATGGCTCATCGTTTTGTTGAAACCAAAACGATGTTTTTGGGCAGACATAATGAGCCAACATCAACCGATATCGATTCCAATCGACTGTTTTACTGTTTCTCTGACAAAAAGTGGCGCAATGATGCTGTGGATTCTCCGTATCCCAAATGCGGCAATTTTGCCTGTTAACGGCGTCGGAGAGTGTGAAATGATCCTCATCGGTCATCAAAGTTAGTGTCAACCATTCGAGCGAATGTTTGGCCGTATTCCAAGCGGCGTGGACAGTCTGTCGGCAATATTCCTTGAGTCAATTACACTTTATACAGAAACAAATGTAAATCATCCTTCAAAATGCGCCGCAAGGTGGTTCCACTAACGATAAAAAGTTGAGCGCGGTGACGATACGACATATGTGGGTCCTCGGCAACACTCTCTTTTAACGGTACAACCAGTTCATTGGAACGCCTTGAGCGTTGATGAACGGCTTGTCGACGATCTCCCACTGTCCCGAGCTCAACAAAATTCGTCACCAAACGACGAATAGTTGAGTTAACACACAACGTAGCGACTATTTTAAATGTCACTATTTCAAGTTGTTTCGCGTTGTTTCGGGGTGAAGCGATTCATGGTTAAAATTGTAGTGAATTGACGTTTCAAAAACATGTTTACTCAAGTCAATCGGTTGATAAATGTTAAAAATTATTCATGTTTATGTTTACGTACCGACATTAGAGATGACACACCCTGTATGTATTTCATTATTTGTACTATTTATTCAATGAATAAGCGCTGATTACTGATATCGTAGTAATCTTGTAAACTCATACTATAAAAGAAAAGCTTTCCACAAAAATAATAAAAATAATAAAAATAATAAAAATAATAATAAATAATTCTTGAAAAAATAAAGATTAAAATATAAATAAAGATTAAAAGTATACAATTGCAATCTTTATATACCATATATGTAGTTAGATTTTGGGGGCTACGTGTCTCGGCAAGCGCAGACAGTCGTTCTTTTTGCTTAACACTCATATACTCGCTAGCACGTATTCTATACGGACGAGTAATTCTATAGCTCGGTGAAGAGACCTTCAGAGGTGTTGATTACTGATTGGCGGTGGTGATGGTGATGGTGATGGTGGTGTTGCTGGTCTTCAAACAATCACATACATATTCATATTAATGATGAGTAATCATCAATCACAATAGCAACAATATCAGCTAGTTCGCTGCTTCCTTCATCGGTTCGTTTGCGCGGTATTTTTGTTGGTGGTATTTAATCGATTCAATCAACCAACGCCAATCGATCGTTCAATCAATTCAAACGACGATCGTTCATTTACTCAATTTTTCATTGTTGTTGTTGTTGTTACCTTTTTTGGTTTCGCATCTGTTTTGTTCCCGCGTTGCAAACAAAAACAATAACAACAACTACTACTACTACTTAACGACATGCTACTAACTAAATGAACGAGCAATAGTTGGTTTGATTTTTAAGCAACTTATCTGTTGTTGTTTGTGCTGCTATTGTATAGTATGTAGCAATTATATGCATACATACATACATAAATACATACATACTTACATAGGAACAAACATTTCTACATACTTCACTTAATGTGTTACGTTCATTTAGTACATTGTTATTGTTGGACCCTGCCTGCCTGCCTTTGCCTGCTCGCAGTCATCATTATTGCGGTCGTCGTCAGTCTGTCTGTTGCTGTTGCTGTTGCCGCAATAATTGCACCCAGATACAATTTAATTTGATTTTCTATATTAGCAGTAATTTTTGTATTTTCTGTTGCTGCTTGCTTGCTGGTTGCTTGCTGGTTGCTTGTTGTTATTATAATTTTATTTATTTTTTCTAAGTATTTCACAATGCTGCTGCACATTGTAGCGCGCTCGTGTAATGATGATCGCTATGATGATTTCATCATTATCGAAGCTAGGCAACACTCAATGTGAATTATTTGTTAAATGAGGTATGTCAATAAAATTAAGTTTTATTCGATTAAGTTTATCCAGAGATTGAAAATGATGAGGGAAAAGTAGTTATATTTTCGTTAGATCTATAAGGATTCTAGGTATGAATTCACTCATGCTTATATGTAGTCCCGGTAGAAATTTGTAGGACATTACCTCTCACTGCTCACTGCTTGCTCACTGAGTTGAAAAGTTCAGAAGGTGAATTATTTGAAGTGAAACAGTTGGAAGTGGAACGGTCTGATTAGAAACAGCTTGTGAGATGGAACAGTCTGAGATGGAACAGTCCGAGATGGAACAGTCCGCAATGGAACAGTCCGAGATGGTAACACTGTTGAGATAGAACAGTTTAAGTTGGAACATTTAGAGATGGAATAAATCGAGTTGAGGCAATCCAAGTTAAGACAGCTTGAGTTGGAACATCGAGAGATGGAATAAATCGAGTTGAGGCAATCCGAGTTAAGACAGCTTAAGTTGGAACATTTAGAGATGGAATAAATCGAGTTGAGGCAATCCAAGTTAAGACAGCTTGAGTTGGAACATTTAGAGATGGAATAAATCGAGTTGAGGCAATCCGAGTTAAGACGGCTTTAGTATAAAATCGAAGTCGGAATAAGCGTAGTCTGAGTCTAATTCAGAATAGCATGAGTTTTATAAACATTGTCGGTCAGAGTTTGGAGCTGATATGGAATAATTAATCCAGAGCAGCCTGTTCTGGAAATGTCTGACCTGCAAGAGACTAAGCTGTAACATTCAGAGATGGAACAGTGTAAGATGGAACAGTCTACGATGGAACCACCTGAGACGGAAAGTCAAAGTTGGAACAGTCTGAAAAGAAACAAATTGATTTGGAACAGTCTTAGTTAGTGCACCTCGAATTGGAATTGGAACAGTTAGAACAGTCTCAGATGAATTATGAATTAAGTTGAGTTGGAACAGCCTAAGTAGAAATAGTTTGACAAGGAAATTGTGGAATTAGAACATTTGGCATCAGAATTGGAGCACTCTGAGTTGGGGTAGTCGAAAACTGTGAGATAACATTTTCAATTTAAACAATGTGAAATCGAAAAATATAATTTGGAATAATTGAGACGAATAATCTATTGTAGAACAGTTTGACATGAAATAAAATCACATATAGTTTTAATTGAAATAATCTGAATTGAAGAGAACTCTCAGTTCAGGGGGAAAAATTAAAAATGGGACTGCCTTAGTTGAAGGACTCTAACTAAGTTGAAGGACTCTAAATGAGTTGAAACATAGACAATCGCAACGCTCTCAGCTAGAAAATGTAGTAGTCTGAGTAGAAAAACTCGGAGATGAAGCACTTTGAGATGAATAAATTGAAATTGAAACAGTTTTAATTAATTTAGAACACGAAAAGTATGAATTGAAACAATGTCAGTAGTAATAAAGTGCATTTAAATAGACGGATTTGAAATGGAGTAGAAATAGTTTGAGTTGGAATAGCAACAGTCTCAGTTAACTACTTAGAACCGACTGAAATGTTCGAACAGTTCGACGAAAAAAATAATAAGTTTGAGTTGAAAAAATTTAAAATAGAACAGCTTCAGATGAATCAGTTTGAACCATCATATTTGGAACGATAAGAGTTCGAATAGTTGAATCGAAATATTTTAGTAGAAAAAGTCCGTCTAAGGTGGAACAGTCTAAGTTGGAACTGACTAAAGTAGAAAAGCCTCAGTGCAAAAAGTTTGAACCTCAACATTACCTATAAGTTTGGAACATTTAGAGTTTGATCTGAGTAAGAGTTGAAACAGGAAGTAGGCCGAGCTTTTCGCATCCACTCATGTTGTACTCGAAAGGAAGGGACCTACAGTTTTATGCCGAATGCAAATGGCGAAGTGAAACGTTTTTCATAGGCAATTTTTACTTTTGTAGATTTGCCATTACCTGCCGAAGAGGTGCTGCCGTGCAGAAAAATAGTTTTTTTCAACTTTTTGATTTTGGCTGTGCCGAGATTCGAACCCCGGGCACTCTACGTAACAGTACAATGCACTACCACTAAGCCACAGGGACCACGATTTGGAAGAGCTTGGTGGCAATTTCAGTCAAGAGCTTGGTGGCAATTTTCATTGAGATCCTTACACCAACTTGATAGAAATTGTTGGCCTTGGCTATCAAGTTTTGTATAGAAACCAACCTATGTTGGCAATAGTGATAACGTGACTCATTCTTTGGCGGAGTGTGCCGATAACATAGCCGATTCTTGTAGATAACTCCCCTTATTCTTGGATAAAGAGATTAACAGGTCTATAAATAACGCGGAGACAGTTAAATCTAAATAATTTTTGACTCTCTCTATTTTAGAAAATTTATTGTTGGGTGTGATTTCAACTCGATACCATGATGGTCCATGGAAACTATTAAATTGTACCTTACTCTTCATTCAAGAAAAGTTTTCATTTAACTCAAGAGCAAGAACGCACAACTCGACCAAAGACACGATGTCCTTGGTGGGTACAAATTTTGACCTCCCTTTTTAGCTTAAACAAAGTGCAGTTAGATGAGATCAATATTGATAACAGCAACCTGAATATCAGATGAAATTGAAGTGGCAGTGTAATCGCGGGTTGAAGTATAAGATTCTAAAAAACAAACGAATTAACTTCTCAATTTAAATATGTATTTTCTTTTACTAGCTACAGATACAATTCATTGCCAAAATCCTGAGATTTTGAACTCAGAAATAGCTATTTCTATGGTTTAAGCTATTAAATATAATGTAAACCAGGGAAAAAAAACTAAATATCATCCAAATAATTACGGTTCAAGTTGTAAATATTCGGCAAAGGTTCGATTAAATTCGAAAAGTTAATGTGGGAGATAAGATAAAGTTAGGTAGAATAAGGTCAGGTAATACATGCCCCAGTTACAGATAAGTCAAAGTGATGGCAATTGTTGTTTTACCTGAAAATAAAGCCAACTATGATTTCTTAAGGTTAGCTGGTATATGGCTAAACTTAATTTACATAAAAATACCTAGATATGGAGACAATTTTGATGTTAGTCAAGGTTTTTTCAAAATTTATTATTTAAGTAGTTGTTGTCAGATAAGTTTTATGTAGTTCGGGTTACCTATCTAGTATCAGAATTAAGGTAATACCTAGCTTAAGTTAAAAATATATCATTATTATTATTTGTTTATAAGGTTTTTATTACATTTTAAGATTGTATTAGATAAGATAATGTGCCAGATAAGTTTATAACTTTGTTAAACAAAGTATGAGCAATAGCAGGCCAAAGACACACAGACACAAAACGACAATTAAGTAAAGTAACCTCTGATATGAAAAGTTAATTTTAAATTGATTGGCTTCAGGTGTGTGAACGATGAGTGCTCAGGAAGAAACCCGTATTTAACTAGGCCTATAATGTCAAATATTATGAGTTGAAACTTTTTTGCGTAAAAATTTAAAAGTGATTATTCGAATTCATACCAACTAATACTTATATACGTCATGAGCTTATCTGTTTATGGAATGGTTGTATAATATTTTTGCCATTAGGACTACATACATAATTGAATTTTATTTTCGAAGAACTATGCAAAGCTAATAAATTACCTCATATTCATAATCACATAAATCTCTGTTAGAACCGTCTCAGTTACCGACGTCTGAGTTGAAACTGATTGAATAATCTGTTTGCAAACACTTTAGTCTGGAACAGTTTAGTCTGAAAGAAAAAGCTAGAAGAATATCATGCGAGATCTTTTTTAGAAAATTGTTATCTGGAATAATTGATCCGAAATAGTTTGACTTGAATCAGTCTGAGCAAAAATAATCTCAATTTGAACAATCTAAGGTGAAATAATCTGAATAATGTGGAACAGCTTGGTTTCTAACGTGGCACAATTTGAGAGAGAACTTCTGAGGTGGAACAGTTGCAGCTAAAACAGTTTGAGGTGAGAAAATCTGAGTTGAAACAGTCTTAGTTTAAATAATCTAACATAGAATAGTTTAAGTTGGAACAGCCTGTGTTGACATCTGAGGCGAAGCAATCGGAAGTTCAACCTGAAATGGAACAGAATGAGATGAAACTGACAGTGTGAAGAGAATGGTCTGAGGTAGATAAACTTGAATTGTAAGTCTAAAACAACCTGAAATGGAATTTTCTGAGGTAAAATAGTATGAATTGAAACTGTCTGAAGTAGAGCAATTCAAGGTAGAACAGTATTTGGTGGAACAGTCTGAGGTGGTTTTCTATGAGTCCGAACAATCTGAGTTACAACAATTTGAGTTGAATTAAACTGATATGTCTGAGCTGGAACATTCTGGAGTCGATCAATCAGAATTGTAAAAGCTTCCTGTTGACTTAGAATAAGCCAGATAGCCAAAACTATTGGGAAGTCTAAACATGATAGGGATCTTCTTCTTATTTCTTCTTTTAATGGCACAACAGTCCATGAAGAGCTTAGGCCGAGCTTTTCGCATCCACTCGTGCTATGCGTGTGATATTTGTTCATGATTGGAAGGGACTTACAATTCTATGCCGTATCCGAATGGTGAAATGAAAAGACAATTTTTACTCTTGCCAGGTTTGCCATTGCCTGCAAAGAGATGATGCTGTGCACTTTTTGATTTTACCTGTGTCAAGATTTGAACCCAGGGCACTATGCATAGCAGGCCAACGCACTACCAACTACGCTACGGTGTACCAATATTTATTATGAAGTCTAACTGACACGGGCCACTATTTTTCATAAATTTCCATATCTTGCTTTCGGAAAATGCGAAATACGAGGGATTCCCCCAGTTTTCACCAACACTCGTCAAAATGTTTTACCTCACACTGTTACTGCTCAGACTATTTGAACTCAGATTGTCTGACTGTTCCTTTGTACATAAAATATTTGAAATTTCAACACAATTATTCGAAAACTGTAAAGATTTTTCCACTTCAGATTGTACCACCTTAGACTGCTGCACTTCATACTGTTCTACCATAAATCAGTCTATTTAACTTTCTGCAGTGTGACATCGAGTTATTTTAAGTCCATCTTTAACTGTTTAAATTCAGATTGCTTCACTAAAGCAACGGTTTGAGGTGGAAACCGTTCCAGTTCAGGCTACTCCATTTCAGATTAACCCTACTCGAACTGTTCCAACTTATATTATTTCACCTAAATCTGTTCCACTTCAGACTGTGTCAACTTAGAAAATTCCCACTCAGGTTGTTTCAAGTCAGACTGTTGGACTTTTCCACCTCAGACTGATCCAACTTAGACTGTACCATTTTAAGCTGATTTTACTCAAACTGAATTTACTCAATTCCAGACTGCAAAGACTGTTTCAACTAATACTATTTTGTATAGTATTGACCCATACCAGATGGTCGCCTTACCGGGGGCCTGTAAGACTAAGTTTTATGTGCATGTTAATAAAAAAAAACTCCATAAGTTGAACATAATCTGTTCCTCTCGGGCATATATTTTCTCTCCACGATCCTGTGGTGGGTTCAAGAAGAGGCAAGAGATTATTTTCACTTCGCCGTTCGGATTCGGCATTAAACTGTAGGTCCCTTCCATTCATGTACAAATATAACACGCACAACATGATTGTATGCGAAAAGCTCGGCCTAGGCCCTCCATGTGCCAGTAAAGTAAGTACGCAAGTAAGAGATTATTTTCTCTTCAGTTTTGAGCAACGCCAATTGCGATCATTGCGAGCGGCTCTCTCATCTTAAAATTTGAGCACTGCGAGAGCTTTCGTATGTACATAATAAAGGGACTTGGGCTGATCGAATTGCTCTTTCTAGCCATGATGTATTTAAGCATTTAACCTGATTGTAAAATACTAATAAATTTCGCGTGTGGGTATGATTGCAATAAACTCATAAAAATAATTATTACCTACTACTTAATTTATGCCAAAATGAAATGTGAATTTTATTTTGTTTTTTGCTTTGGTTGTTTTTATTTCATTGTTAATTTTGTACAATTTCGTTGTTATTGTTGTTGTTGTTTCATTTTTCGGTTTCATTGTGTTTTTCTTTAATTAACATTTCATTTTATGTTATAAATAATGCATTACAGTATATTTTATGTACATACACAATTCTTGCATGTTGTTGCTATTGTTGTTGTTATTAATATTATGATTGCTACTGTTGTTCCTGTTGTTGTTGCTATTGTTGTTGCTATTGTTGCCGTTGCTGCTGCTGCTGTTGTGTAGTTCAAGGTTGATTTATTTGTGAGCCAACATCAATCCAACTCAACACTCAAAGCATGCAATTTCATATTATGGTAAGTAGTTATATTGAAATAAATTCAAATCGAGTAATTATTATTTATTTATTTATTTATGCACACAAAGTACATACCATCGAAAACAATTATTATTTTGTAGCACTAAATATATACGAGTTTGTATGTACTACGCATGTATACAGTTACGGACAAAATACGAGAATCACAATCACCAATGTGTTGAAAATACTTTATAATTATATACATACGAGGTATGATCAAAAAATAATCGTTATTTTCAATTTTTTCAAAAAGTATTTATTTATTCATCAACAACTACAACTATCTTGTCCCCTTCAAAGTAATCCCCCTCAGATATAATACACTTATGCCCGCGTTTTTTCCAATCCTAGACGCGCTTTTTGGTATCGCCAACAGCTCCTGTTTCGATTTTTCTTTTATCTCCTCAATCGTAGCAAAACGCTTTCCTTTCATCGGTGTCTTCAGTTTTGGGAAGAGGAAAAAGTCAGCGGGGGCCAAGTCCGGTGAATATGGTGGTTGAGGCATGATAACGGTTTTGTTTTTGGCCAAAAACTTACGCCAAAGCGACGTTGTTTTTGCTCAAAATTTAGCAATTTTAGAACAATCTTCGCTGCCGCACGTTTCATGCGTAAAACATCCGTAAAAATTGCTTCATCATCAGCAACCTCTCTGATAGTGATTCGACGATTTGACAATTACCCAAAATCATTTTCTTGACTGCGTCAATGTTTTCATCTCGTTGTTGACGTGCTCGGGCCACCAGGACGAGCATCGTCATTGACATCTTCTCGGCCTTCCTTAAACCGCAATTGGTTATACCACAATTGAACTTGTGTTCTGCTCATAGTAGGCTCGCCAAAGGCCAAAGGCCACAGTCAACATTTCAAATGTCCTTGCGCATTTAATTTCATTTTTTACACAAAACTGAATACAGTTTCTTTGATCCTTTTTTTCGAATAGTAAAAAATCGAAGAGCACACCAAAACACGACTAACCTTTTTATCTATCAAAAACAAACTGACAATCCAAAATGGTTGGTATTGCCAACATATATAACAGACATGTGTACCAACATAACAGAAAAAAAAATTCGAAAATCGAACATACGTAACTGACGAAATTTGAAAATAACGGTTATTTTTTGATCACACCTCGTATCTACACCTTCTAATTGAGAGCCTCACTCTCTTTCAGTTAAAGTTTGTGAACAAAGAAAACCTATCGGGCAACGCCACAAGCATAAGGCAATATGAGGATTCCCCTTAGCCACAAAAAGTGCGTATGAGAAGCGGTCATAACAATAGAATGAAAAAGGATAATTCTTGAATTTATTAAAATTCTTATGTTAATGCAAACATTTTAACTGAAGAGAATGAGAAAAGAAATAAACAGACAGCAGTGATAAGAAAAAAAAAACGTATGAAATTTTGGATAATGGGTCGCCAAAGTTACTGCACAGATAAAGAAAAAGCCATAATTAGGAAACTCCGACAGGACGGCCAAAGTCAACGGCAGGTAGCCAAAACTATTGTGAAGTCTAAACAATTCATTGTTATTGCCTTACTTCCTCAAAAACCGCAATTGAAAGCGGGCAGACCACGAAAAACTACACCACTGGATGACGGCCGCGTATTAAACTTCTTTCGACTAAAGACCCATTTATGTCGGCTGAAGCGATTAGATCAGTGCTAGCTGTACCAATTACCACTCGAACTGTCAGATGATGTTTAGTCGGAAAGAAACTCTTTGAAAGACACTCACACCCATGTGCCCATGCTTAATAAGAAGCCGAAAAAAAGTCGTATAACATTTGCAAAGATGAACAGTGGGTTGAGTCTTAGAAGGTAATAAAAAAGTGGAGAAATATCCTGCGGTCCGACGAGTTAATGATAAATATGATTGGTAATGATGGAGAAATATGGATAAGGCGGTCAAAAAATCTCGCACTAAACCCACGTTACAGCATCGAAACATTTGAACACGGTGGCAGTAATACATGTTATGGTATGGGTATGCTTTTCCAGATATGTTATATGGCCTTTATTTTGGATAAAAGCGAACGTGGACAAAAATCTCTGCACGAAAATTTTGGGGGAAGTCATGCTGACCTATTCGGACTGGGAAATGCCAATAAAATGGGAATAATAACACCCGAAGTACACGGCTCCCATTACCAAGAAGTAGTGGTTTTCAGATAAAAGAATTAATGAAATGGGGGGGCCTTCACAATCCTTGGACTTAAATGCGATAGAGAATTTGTGGAGAATTGTTAAGGAAAAAGTTGGCCCAATAAAAACGAAAAATAAGGAAGAACTGTAGGAAAAAATAAAATGAATTATAGGTACTCTAAACGCAAAAGTACTTGTCAAGCACTGGTGGAGTCCATGCCAAACAGATGTAAGGTATTGGCTAATAAGGGAAATATTACTAAATATTAATTAAATTTATATACTATATACCTAGATATATATTTTTTTCAATTCCCTTTCGTGATTCTCTTGTTTTGTCCCACAAATTGTGCGCTTATATTTACGAGTAATTTTTGTGAATTTATTTCCAAATCCTTGAAGTCTTTGTTTTTTTGGCTTTTCATTAAAAATTTATTTATTATATCAACTTTTTTGTTATTATTAAAGATTTGTGGCATTCATCTAGTAGGTTATGAGTGATTCTATTATTTTGTCCGTAAGTGTGTTTTGTATTTTTATTTCATTTCATTTATTTATTTGCTAACAGAATTCACATTTTCTTAATTTTTGTTGATATTTTGAACGATATTTGTAGAGTTTTGCCAGAACTCATCAAGAGTCAGTCAATTGGTGGTGGAGGGGAGCTTACCACTGAAGACCGCAGTAGCAGCAACAATGGCCGCAACAACAAATATCCAGAAGACCAAAAACCACAGCAATGTGCCAAGTGCACGTAAAAATTGGGTGAACATGTTTTTGATTAATCGTTATTGTTATCTTTTACGTTGGTTGAATTGGTGGAATCAATGATTTAATTAATTTTTTATGTATGTTCTTTCTTCTCTCTCTCTCTCTCTCTCTCTCTCCCTCTCTCCCTCTCTCTCTCTCTCTCTTGACTTTGGGTGAATGACTTGGATTGATAAAAATATTGTATTAACGTTTGCGTTGTTGTTGTTGCTTTGTAGTTGTTATTTCTTGATTTGTTGATTTGTTTTATTATAAATATTTATCAAGCCGATTGTTTATTCTCTGAAATTGATCTAATCGAATTTAATACTAAATACTTACATAAGCAAGCACTTACCATGATGGAAAAATTACATAATCGAGGTAGTAGGTGGTAGGCAATATATTCGGGTAGCTCATAACTATGGCTGAAGACTAAGTACTTGTAAGACGAAGGGTAGAAGGTCAGCTTTCTTTATATCTCACTCCAGAGTCTCCCAAGAGTCGATGTTATTTCATTCATTCTTTCATTCATTTTAAGTTAATTACTTCATTTTTTCTGGCTTTTGAATACAACATTAAGCAAGTGGCCGCCGTTACTGACCAAACCAAAATGTGCCCTGTTTGCTACAATTTCCATTCCGTTTCTCGAGCATCTCGGGCGGTATAGCAATGATTTCGGCACGAAAGTTTAACCTTAAGCTCGTCAACGGTCTGAGACTTGTTGGCGAATACTTTTCTTTTCAAATAACCCCACAAAATGAAGTCTGGAGGGGTCAAAACTGGAGATGGTGGCTAGTGGCTAGTAAATATATCCATTTCCAGTGTCAACCATTCGAGCGACTTTGGCCGTATTCCAAGCGAAGTGGACGGTCTTACTTACTTACTTAGCTGGCACTACAACCGATGATCGGTCTTGGCCGCCTCAGCGGGAGTCGTCAACATTAGAGGGGTTCGTTATCCGAGGCTTGTTTTGAGGATTCATTGGTGGGTATTTTAACGTAGTGGGTTCCAAGCCCGACGCACAACCATTCATTCAAGGCCATGGAGAAGCCCGCCGCACACATTAGTTAACTCACTGACGGTTGTCAGATCGCGATCCAGGGGACGCCACGAGGTGGCTGTGTGTCTACTTGAAACGTAGAAGCGCAAGGATCGACCATGGACGCACCTGCGACTGTCACGAACTTTACCTTGTGTTCTACGCCCCAGGCCCCCCAAAGTGGACGGTCTGTCGGCAATATTATTCAAGTCAATTGCACTTTATACGGAATCAAATGAAAATCATCCTTCAAAATGCGCCGCAGAATGGTTCCACTGACGCTAAAATGCTGAGCGCGGTGACGATAAGATACATGGGGGTTCTCGGTAGGGTCAATCCATATGGACCGATGGGATATTTTAACTCTAAGCTTTGTTGATATTTCTTTATTTATCAGTAATCATTTAAGTGGAAGCCCAAACGCGAGTTAAACGGCATGAGCATAAAAAAATTTACTAGTTTACTTACTCTCGGGTGCGCCATAAAAATGAACTCTTTTTGAGGCATGTGAACTTCAATTCATATTTCAGTCCAAAGTAAACCGTTATTCTTACCCACTTTGAATGATAAATACTTACTTTTACTTTTAATAGCACAACAGCCCATGGAGGGCCTAGGCCGAACTTTTCGCATCCACTCATGTTGTGCGTGTTATACGAGTATTTGTACATGAATGGAAGAGACCTACAGTTTAATGCCGAATCCGAACGGCGAAGTGAAAAACTTGTCATAGCAATTTTTACTCTTGTAGGTTTTCCATTGTCTGCCCACCGAAGAGGTGGTGCCGTGTAGAAAAATTATTTTTTCTACTTTTTGATTTTGTCTGTGCCGAGATTCGAACCTCGGACACTCTGCGTAGCAGTCTAACGCACTACCACTACACCACAGCGATAATGATAAATAACTTCTTGAAATTAGAATAACTGTACTCCGTTTATAAGTAGTATCTGTTTTTAGTTATTTTCTGAGGAGTCGGGTCGTTCACACCCGCCATATAGTCACTCTTACTGTGAAAGAGTCCAATGTTGATAATTGATGTGGAAAAAGTTGTTATTCTCATATTTTGCCTACTTTTTAGATTCTATTCAACATTTTAACAGTTAACAAAGTCTTTCACTCCTAAGCACCCTAATAAGTGCTTTTACAATCATTTTACATCCCATCATTATTGCACATTTTCCGCGGGTTGACCCAGAAGAAAAAACACGATTCGCCTCATTTTACATATCGGCCTACCGAAATCAGCCGTATTCATGGAACCATTACCGTGCTATTCTATTAATTTTGCCTTCCTGGATCATTGTCTTGTCCGTTTTTGTCAAGTCAAGCTCCAAGAAGTGAGTAACGTTCATACGTAAACCGGTTTAAGGTTTGTGGTTTGCCTAAGAAAAACATAAGCCAAACATGCGAGTTGATTAAACCGGTTGAGATGCACAAGGTAAGGTACTGAGGATATGGGCTTCACCCAGATCTGAGCATTCATATTCTGTGCCAGTAAAAGTTTTTTTGATCGGCTAAATGTACTGGTTTTCCCGGAGGCCACCTAACACCGGGAAATACTTTGTGTATACGATAAATAGTTTAGTTTATGTAGATTGAGTAAAAACAATTAAGCGTTGTGGGTTTAAACATATGCAGATATGTTTATAGTGGAGTGAATTTAGTCAAGTCTATCTGTGAAAGCTCGAGTAATCGGGTAGATTACAATGCAGAGCCGAGCTCGACTAGAACTTCAACTAATTTGTCTCAATTATAGGAAGGAAAAAAGTTTGAAAATTTATAAAATGGTTTAAGTTAAAATTGAAATTTTTCAAAATGTAATATTTCAAAAATTATAAGAAAAATAAATTTGAACTCCTTACAATTCGCTGAAGTATCCTACAGACTGGCCTGTTGTGAAAATAGACTATAACCATATAAGACTATAACCACGCCTACTTTCCATTCAGGTGCAGTTTTTAAAGAGCGATATTGAGAAAAATAAGTAACAATACGCCTTCGGAATTTTTGTTGTGAAAATTGACACAATCGGGCAATAACCACGCCTACTCCCTATACAAGTAAAATTTAAAAAAGGCATTATTGAAGGGAATACAAATACAAATTAAACTAAATTCGGCATACTTCATTAAAATAGTTTTGAGAACATTTTCTTTTCTTCTTTTAATGGCACAACCGCCCATGGAGGGCCTAGGCCGAGCTTCTCGCATCTACTCATATTGTGCGTGTTATATTTGTACATGAATGGAAGGGACCTACAGTTTAATGCCGAATCCGAACGGTGAAGTGAAGAGCTTTTCATAGGCGCAATTCTTAATCTTGTAGGTTTGCCATTGCCTGCCTTGTATAAAAATTGTCTTTGCTACTTTTTGATTTTGGCCTGAGCCGAGATTCGAAACCCGGACCAACGCACTACCAAGCTTTAATGATATGATGTAAAAATTGTCAATATCAGGTACCAACCACGCACGCCTAACTCTCTGAAATTTGAAAGAAAATTTCTTCTGCATTTCTTAAGAGCTGGCAACTCTTCTTTAACAATTAGTTAGTAACAAGCTGAAAGCCAATAGCTGATTCGAACATGAGGTCGAAGTGTAAAAATCCCAAGCTTCGAGCTTCAGTTCCAAGTGTGATCGGGTGGGCGAGATTTCGAATCCAAACTAGTCAAACTTGTCCTTGCTCCTACGTTTGCCTCGACTGATGTGATTTGGATGTCGCGCACCGAAACTTGAGTCCACGTCAATGATCTTCATAAATATCCTTACGAAAATTACCCACTCCCAATTATTTGCCAATGAATAAGTAATTCAAAAATACTCGTATAATCTCCATAATTTAGCTATAATCATTTTTAATGACGCAAAATTCAATAAAAAGAAAAGGGATGTGATTTCCCGTTAATCATTCAACTCTACGTCACGGAAGAAATTCTCGTTAATTCTTCGAATTAAATTGATCTTACTCATGCTTCTGGATTGGGCAAAGTGGCGAAATAGAGAGGGAGAAAGAGCGACAGGGAGAGGCAGGGAAATTGTCGTTACAATTTTTGCACAATCGAATCGAATGAAACTGAAGTGAAACGAGCGACTAGCAACAACGCTGCAACAACAAAATAGTCAGCCAAGCAGTCAAGCAATCTATGCTGTGTGGTTGTTGCTGGTTACTGACGAAATTAACAATGACTGACTTTAGCTCGGTGTGTAGTTGTTGCAGGTCGTCGAGCGCAACCTGACTCATATTTCTTTTATAAGTTTGAGTTTTGTTTTGTTTTTTTTTTTTTTGTTTTATTATTTGTACGTTTTTTTTCGCATTGTATATGTTTGTGATTTCTTTCTGTTGTTAGTTGGTAACAACAGAAAACGTACCGTTGCTGTTTGGTTGTTTCTGCAATTTTTTTTTCTTTCGTTGCTGTTTGTGTTGTTGGTTTGCTTATTTGATTTAAGGTTTCTCAGTTTTTTCCCCCTCGTCGGATTTTGCTTCTTCTTTGTTTATTTATTTTTGTTGCTCCCTCTCTTCCTCTCTCCCTCTCTGTCAGTGCTTGATAATACTTTAATTTCATTGTTGTTTTTTTGTTCCACTATTTCGCTGATGTTTTTTGTGCTTTTTTGTTGTTTGTTGCTAAGCGAAACTTTGCGCTTAATAACCATTGTGAGCATCGTGAAATACAATAATACAATAGAGTTTTAGAGGGTACACACAAACACACACACACACACACACACATATACACACATACACACACATACACACACATTAATACAGAAACCCATTAGCTTGTGGTCTTTGTGTGTAGAGTGGCAGCGCAACAGCAACCAGCAACCATCAACCAGCAACAGCATATGGCAACAATACTACACCATCAGCCATAAGCGATGCCAATGCAATACCATCGCATTCAACTGCTGGCGGCTCAAGTTGGTAATCATCAGTAACGATCGGCAACTTACGATTATAAAAAAACAGCTGATGTTGCCGTTCATGATGACTGTGCTGATGATGATAATGATGGCCGTAATGATTATGATGAATATACAATGAGTAACTGTTGTCTGTAAAGCAAAACAACACAAACAGAAATGCTTTTGTTACCAACTCACAAACTCATGTAAAAACTAGTCAGAAAGAAATGAAACGATATAAACAAAAAAAGGAACGTTATTAACTTTTTATCGTTACTGTTTATTAGCAGTACAAATTTTCTCTAAATATTCTCATTCGAAGTTGAACTCTGGTGGTTCTCAAAGAACCACTGGGACTTTTATGTTCAATCTAGATTTCGAAAGTGGAAATGGAGAGACTTTAAATAACATGAAAAGGGAGGAAGACATTTTCTCACCACCATCATCTGTTTGTTACCTTACTTACTTACTTACTTTACTTTTGATGGCACAACAGCCCATGGAGGGCCTAGGCCGAGCTTTTCGCATCCACTGTGCGTGTTATATTTGTACATGAATGGAAGGGACCTACAGTTTCAAGCCGAATCCGAACGGCGAAGGAAAAGCTTTTCATAGCAATTTTTACTCTTGTAGGTTTGCCATTGCCTGCCAAGAGGTGGTGCCGTGTAGAAAAATTATTTTTTCTACTTTTTTTTTTGATTTTGCCTGTGCCGAGATTCGAACCCCGGACACTCTGCGTAGCAGTCCAACGCACTACCACTACGCCACAGCGACCATCATCTGTTTGTTACCTGCGCCTTATAATGTTATATGAAGTCACTTCTAAGTATATAACCATGCTGGGTAAATGACTGGAAAATCGATCGATGAATTTTCGGCAGATATATTGCCCCATCATAGGCAATTTTTACTCTTGAAGGTTTGCCATTGCCTGCCACGAGGTGGTGCCGTGTAGAAAAATTATTTTTTTCTCCTTTTTGATTTTGCCTGTGCCGAGACACTCTACGTAGCAGTCCAACGCACTAGCACTACGCGAAAAACTCGGCTTAGGCCCTCCATGGGCTGTTGTGCCATTAAAAGTAAGTAAATAATATTGCCCCATCTAAAATTAGTAAGGTTCTCCGAAGTTCAAAACGACAGGAGCTGAAACTTTTTTCAAGAAATTAACCCTTGAAATGTTTGTTTATTTCATTAATTTTCTTATACTGGCTTATTATTAATTTTTTCAACACACAGGGTGTACCCCTATGAATGCAAAGCATTGTGTTGATTGGAAGGAAGATTGATAGGTGGGTGGAAGAAGGAGGGAGAATAAGGCGGGGAATGCAATCATACAGGACACCGATAAAGAGATAGGCAGCCATTGTGGCAAGTGCTACGTCTTCACCACAATGAACTTCAGTTTTTTTTTTTTTTTATCAATGTCGACTATGTGTGCATTTAGTGCCAAAAGCCGAGCCTTTCGCATCCACCTATGTTGTGCGTGATATATTTGTAAATGAAATGAAGGGAAGAAGAAATATGAAACCATCTGCGTGGAAAATATTCCCAATTGAATTGTAATTGGGGTCACAAAAGGTCAAAACCACATCTTATGAATAACATTTATTGAAAATTGAAATCACCTACATCAAACTTACTTTAAAACCTTGCAACCTTGAAAGATAAAATTTTTTTTTTTTTAATGGCTTCGTTAATGGCTTCGTCAGCAAAAACAATAAACAACCTTGCAGTTAAATATTATCCGTCAAAAAGTAGTTTAAAACACTGAAGGTCACAATTATGTAAACCCAAATTTCTTTAAGAAATTAAATGTAAAAAAGTTTTTTTTTTTTTTTTTTGTTATATTCCATTTGTATAGAATTTACCTTTACTGTTAGAGAGTACAATGGTTTCTACTTAAGAAAATATTTGCCATTAAGTAGTAGTAGGGGTCATTAAAAGCTTGAACTACCTAAGTATAACTTTTATTTACTTTGTTTGTTTTCTTTCTCTACTGAAAGATTTTTCTTCGAAGAAAATACCATTTACTTACCTACCGAAAAGTACTGGGATCTCTAAAGGTGAAAACTAACTCAGTCCATTTACCATTTAGTTCAAAGAAATTAACCCTTTAAAACCAATGTTAATTACAGCGGATTTATCTGAATTAACCAAAATTTGTTGTTCTTCTGCAATAGTCCCTTTAGTATATTGGATTAACCGTTAGTAAAATACAAACTTGGAAGAAAATATTTCCCATTGAAAAATATTTGATGTCTTACTTTAGTTTTAATGGCACAACAGCCCATGGAGGGCCTAGATCGAGATTTCGCATCAGCTCATGTTGTGCGTGTTATATTTGTACGTGAATGGAATGGAAGAGACCTATAGTTTAATGCCGAATCCGAACGGCGAATTGAAGAGGTTTTCATAGGCAATTTTTACTCTTGTAGGTTTGCCATTGCCTGCCACGAGGTGGTGCCGTGTAGAAAAATTAATATTTGACGTCACTCAGATCAAAAGTCAGGGTAGAATTTCTCAAATCGTGTTGGACGTGTATAAGAGGTGTTTCGTATTTTTCGATGAAGATTATATTTTCTCGAAAATCGTTGATTGGTTACGGGTTGATTTCTTAAAACTAACTGAACTTATATAATGAATTTTAGTCATTTCCAGTAAGTATTTTACAATGAGCAATATGTTCTTCGTAGATTCGTTGTTTGAAAAATAATAGAAAAATTTGTCTTTCAAAGGTTAATATCTTATTTAGTTTCTTAACATAAGCGATTCTGACCTTCAGTGACCTTTAATAGTCTCCATTGAAGAATCACTATTTCCTTTGAACATTGCTTGTAAATCTCTAACGATTTATATTGTATTAAAAGACCTGCTTGGGAACTAGAGGGTTAAAATGTACTTAAAACCAAATTTATATTAGTTCCATATATACATACATACCGCAATGGGGTATGGTTCTCTATAGCGGGGAGTATACTAAACGGGAAATCTAAGTCCAGTGCTCGAATCAGCAATTCCGACCTACCCTTAAAAACATATTTATTCCCTATGTGACTTTCTAATAAGTCAAAATATTGCACAGTATAGTCAATGGTACTGGGGAATTTCCTTGTCGTCATGGACTTTCCTCGTTTTGGCTATTTCTACAAAATGAAAGTAAAACAATCAGACTTAACAAAATGATTATGCCTATACTTAACACCTTCTAAGGTAAGGCATGGCATTTCTTAGGTGAACACTGTGGGGTAGTTGGTAGTACCTTGGCCTGCTATGCAGAGTGTCCGGGGTTCAAATCTCGACACAGGCAAAATCAAAATATTCATGTCGTTTAGTCAAATAATATCTACTTTTTTTGTGTATGTGTCCCAAATCAACTTGATTTTTTTGGAATTTTGACCTTCAGTGATAATTCGATTGGGAATATTTCCTCCGAAGAATGTTTCTCGTTTTTCTAATGGTTGATCCAGAAAAAAAAATTAATTGGACAAAAAACAAAAACACTAACTTTTTGTTTTTCAAAGGTTAATTAATTGAAGTTAAAGTTGAACTTAGGTAGTTTTTTACCTTTTGCGACCCCAACTACGTATATTTTGATGAGGAATATCTTCTTTATATGTATTTAGTTTGTTGTTTTTTACAACGATTAATATAGTATAAGTGAATTATTGTACTAAGAACACAACAAAAAATTAACCTTTTTAAAGGTTAGTTTCTTAAAAATGAACTTGGTGAACTAAAGTGATTTTGAATTTCAGTGAGCCTTATTAGTTTGCAAATAGGAACATTTTCTTTGAACCTAGGTTGTTATTATCTCTCATGGTTAATCTTATTTTAAAATATTATATTATGCCCAACGATTCATTCTATTTTAAGTTGTCCACACAGTTAGACAAAATTTTACAGTTTTGAGCATGTTTCTTAAGACGGACCTGAGGCGTAACACAAGGTAAAGTTCGTGACAGTCGCAGGTGCGTCCATGTTCGATCCTTTCTATGTTTCAAGTCGACACACAGCCTCCTCTTGGTGTCCCCTGGATAGCGGTCTGACACCAGTCAGTGAGCTAATTAATGTGTGCGGCGGGCTTCTCCGTGGCCTTGAATGAATGGTTGTGGGTCGGGCTTGGAATCCACCAATGAACCCTCAAAATAAGCAGAGGCGGCCAAGACCGATTATCGGTTGTAGGGCCAGCTAAGTGAGTAGGTATGTTTCTTAAATCAATTTCTGACCTTCAATCAATCTCAATCGATGGGGAATATTTTTCTTGACGGTTCTATGATCGGCTTCGCATTCGTTTACCCTTTTCTCAGCAAGTTTCTCAGTATGACCTTGCATAAAATTTCAGAGAATTGAGGTTACGTAGGCGGGCGGAGAGTTGTTCCGTGAGAAAAGCCCCTTTCCCCTTATCATGACAAACAACTCGTTTTCTTAGACATGAAACATACTCAGTCAGGAATTAAAATATAAAACCCGCATATGCATAAAGCAATGGGGGTAGGTTCTCTATAGCGGGGAGTAGCCTAAACGTGATAGAGGACATCTGAGTTCAGGGTGTGAATCAACAACTCCGACCTAACCTTAAAAAGATATTCATTCCCTATGTGGTCTTGTAAGAAGTCAATATATCAAACAGTGTAATCAATTTCCTTGTTGTCGTGCACTTTCCTCGTTTTGGCTACTTCTACAAATGTAAATAACACAAACAGGCTTAACAAAATCATTATGCCTATACTTAACACCTTCTAAGGTAAGGTATGGCATTACTAAGGTATAGTAAACAAAAACAAAAAGTGTAAAAAGTGTAAAAAGTGTGAAAAGTCTTTAAATGACTTTGTTTTGTTTGCTATCAATTAAATTCAAGTTAAGCCAAGGTGCCAAGGTATAAAGTAGGTATAATGTAGTAACCAAAAACAGGCAACACTTGGGGACAAAAGTAACGTACATACTCATTTGTAAGTACTTATTTATATGGCAAAGTGTTACCGCTGGTCGGGTAAACAACAGCCGGAGGCTGAAGATGATGATGAAGAAAAAGCAAAGAAGGAAACTGAAACAAAGTGGTCGAATTTTTTTGTTTGTTCGTTGATGAAATGAAGAAGGTTTCTTCTTCTTTTATTTTGGCTATTTGTTTTTACACTCTGTGGCTGGAGAATGAGCGAAGCTTTTGTTATTGTCAGATACTATAGTACTTTTGTTTTGTTTTGTTTTTTTGTTTAAGTATGAGTATTTGAGTGTGTGCGAGATGTGTTACATCCACACGAAAAAAATATCATCAATCCATCCATCCATCCATCCATCCATTAATCCAGCCAACCATACCATTTCTATACTTTTTTACATTTACTTTTGTTCTTGTTGCTGACTCCACCTAGCGCACAACAAAATACGTACAAAAACAAAATCTTCACATAAAAATATAGCAGTGGCTCAAAAGTATACAACAACATAGAAAATACTTATTGTTGGTTGTTGTTGCTATTGCTGGTTGCAGCATTCAGCATTCAGCATTACATTTTTAAAGTCCAGCAAAAAAAAAAACAAAAGACAACAATACAAAAACCACGCAAACCAACAACAACAACAACACCAGCCACAACAATTATATTGCAGAAGTAAAAAATGAAAATATTGTTACTACAAATGAACTTTTGTTTAGTTGTCGTTGCTGTTGTTGGTGCCAACAATTCACAAACCAACAACCATCAACCATCAACCCAAAAACAAAAAACTCATCCCATCCATCAGGTATGTTTTTTATAGTTGTTGTTGTTGTTCTTCTTCTTCTTCTTCCAATTTTTCTGCTGTTCTGGGTTTTTGTTTGGATTGTTGGTTTTTGTTCGAGTGTCAGTCCTCTATCTGACGGTTTTTGGTTGTAAGTAGACCTCTTGTCGTTAAACAGTATGTGTCCACCACCCGTTCGCTCTGTTTCGTACACATTTATTTGTGTCTGTTTTGCCCAACAGCCATTGCCAAGTCATCCAATCATTCAGTGTCATTTAGTCATCCAGTGGAGCCAGCAACACCCGCACTGCCAGCCTTCCTTAGCCTTCCTACAGACAATATCTATCCACCTATTCACCTCTAGATCTAAGTACTGTGCTCACAAATCTCTTTCTCTTCTTTCGTTTTAGTCTTTTGATGACCTTTTTCCAGTGTTTGGCTGTTTGTTTGTTTTATTGTTTGGCTGTAAGCCCAATTTTGTTAGGCTTACGGTTTATTTCAATATATATTACTTTTAGGTAACCATTTATGGCAACTAAAGTCAATTGTGTGGATCTATGAACATATAGTGTCTGCACATACACTAAACAATACTTAGATCACTTTTATAAACAATGAAATTGAGTTAGATCTTCAAAAATACTATCGGATAAAGTTTTAAGCCTGATTTTATGTACACATTAGGGTGGATCGACATACAAGAAGCTTTTGTAACGTCTTCTACACATTTCAAATCTTTTGAGGAAAAGCGGATAAATACAAAATGTGTGATAGATTTTTATTCAAACAAATTGTCACATTTTATATTTCATTAAATTTTTACCCATTCTTTCTGTGGAACTTACTTTACTTTTAATGGCATAACAACCCATGGAGGGTCTAGGCCGAGCTTTTCGCATCCACTCATGTTGTGCGTGTTATATTTGTACATGAATGGAAGGAACCCACAGTTTAGTGCTGAATCCGAACGGCGGTGTAGAAAGCTTTTCATAGGCAATTTTTACTTTTATTGAGGTTTGCTATTGGCTGCCTGTCGAAAAGGTGGTGCCGTGTAGAAAAATTTTTTTTCTACTTATTGATTTTGCATGTGCCGAGATTCGAACCCCGGACACTCTGCGTAGCAGTCCAACGCACTACCACTACGCCACAGCGACCACTTTCTGTGGAACCCCTTCTGAAATAATTTTAAGGAATATTTTTATCCTCATTTCAACAACTCTCACAACCGACCGCAACTTTTAGGAACGAAATGTTCACAGGTCAACAAAAAAAAAACCGGTGAACAAAATTTCAAAGGGTCAGTCCATTGTTGCCTTATATTCAGTATAAGGAATAGTTCATCTGACCCTGATCTTACAAACTTATGCTGCAAAGCCAACTAACTTATTTTTAAAATCAAAAATGGTTTCTCGACCTAGAAAACCCCGACATAAAAACTCCAAAAATTTGTTGGCCCATAGATAGATGGTCTGATAGTACAAGGAAAAATTCTACTTATCTCTGATATGAATAGTTTTTGCTCAAAATCCCCAGTCTGGAATAATTTTAAGATCCAAATGACGGTCAAAAATGGTTCCTTAGCCCAAAAAATCCCGGCACACAGAATTTCAATAAAAACGGTTTGTTTTGAGATTGCATTCGAAAACAAGGGACCCATTCTGAAATAATTTCGAGATTAAATTGTGGGCCAACATCGTGTTCCTTGGATTTTAAAACAAAACACTTGTGTGATGGCTGGGGACCTCCTCTTGGCAGGCAATGGAAAAACCTACAAGAGTAAAAATTGCCTATGAAAATCTTTTCACTTCGCCTTTCGGATCCAGCATATAACTGTAAGTCCCTTTCACTCATGTACAAATATAACACGCATAACATGAATGGATGTGAAAAGATCGGCCTAGACTCTCCATGGCCTGTTGCGCCATTAAACGGTAAAAGAAAAAACCAAATTGAAAAGAAGGGTTTAAAAACCCTTCTACACAAAATCTTAACAAAATCGGTACAAGAAAAAATACAACTTCTCTCTAATATTGTTTCATTTTTGCCCTGGAACCCTATCAGGAATAATTTACAGACCGAAATGAAGAACAAAAATAGGTTCCTTCGTCTAAAAAACACCATTTAACAAAATTTCAACAAAATCGGTTGGCCCATAGTTGCCGCTTCAGTAAAAAAAACCACTCATCAATCCCAGAAGATCTTACAAACTTTTGCTTCAGATCTCCCTGAGAAAGAATTTTAAGATCAAAATTAACACCTAAAATAGATTTCTTGACCCTCTAAAAACCCGGGCACAGAAAATTTGAGAGAAACCGGTCTGCCCATAGATGGCGCTTCAGTACAAGAAAAAACTTTAACTTTTCCTTGATTTTACTAACTTTTCCTTCAAATATCAAATTAAAGGTTTAACCAAGGTTCCTTAGCTAAAAAATTTCAGGTACGCAAAATTCGGTCGGTCTATAGATGTCAGTTTTCAGTATAAGGAAACCTTTTTCCCTCAACTTACTAACTTTTATTCCAGAGTTTTCTTAAGAAGAATTCTAAAATCAAAATTAAAGTTGAAAATGAGTTCCTTGACTTCTAATCCGTTCGACAAGTAGATGGAACTCTAGTCCAAGGAAAATTTCAACTTCTCTCTTTTTGTACATATTAACTGGTACTCCAGAGACACTTACTTTACTTTTAATGGCACAACAGCCCATGGAGGGCCTAGGCCGAACTTTTCGCATCCACTCATGTTGTGCGTGTTATATTTGTACATGAATGGAAGGGACCTACAGTTTAATGCCGAATCCGAACGGCGAAATGAAAAGCTTTTCATGGCAATTTTTACTCTTATTGAGGTTTGCTATTGCCTGCCTGCCGAAGAGGTGGTGCCGTGTAGAAAAATTATTTTTTCTACTTTTTTTGATTTTGCCTGTGCCGAAATTCGAACCCCGGACACTCTACGTAGCAGTCTAACGTACTACCACTACACCACAGCGACCACCACAGCGACCGAGACACAGAAAGAAGAAAATTTAACCTACAAATGAAGATCTATAAAGGGATCCTTAACTTAAAAATTCCCGTTGCTAAAAATTTTAACTAAATCGATCAATGCGTAGATGGCGCTTTATTAGAAGAACCTCTATTACTAACTTTTACGCTACAAAGAAGGCATTTTATGATGAAAGTAAAGACTAAATACGCGTCCAAAAACCCCGGTGCACCATGCATTGCATTTATTCTTTCAACAAAAAACTCCTCCAAAAATAGGAACAATTAAGTAGAATCTATTGTTGAATAAAAAAAATAGTGCACCCACTGCCGATTACATAGCTTAGTGGTGTTGGTAGTATTGTCAAAATATTTGAAGGGAGCTTATTCCATAAACGAGCAGTACGACCGAGAAGTTCTACGTGTTCAATGCGTGAGTCCCGCTTTCAGTTCGCGAAAATTGTCCAAGTTGTGCATTTCGCATCTGTCATGGATAATACAAATCACGTTTCGACAATGTTCCAAGAAGCCCATAGAGCTGGAAACTCTACTCTAACTACTACAATTTTAGCTTTATCGCTCGGTATTGTATATGGTCTGGAAGCTTTTGTTGTCATATGTGAATTATTCTTACCTTTTGCGACGGCCATATTGTATGTAGGTTGTGTTCATAGATTATGTTGTTGAGATCGATTAGAAGAACAAGAGTTACCTTAGGGCTTCACTCTTCTGCAATACGGGTGCTTACAGGGGTCATCACGTGGCGCTAATGCTCCAGTTTTGGTAGTTTCCAACAAGCAGTTTATACACAAGTTGTCAAGACGAGAAAGAGAAGAAATTAATATTTCACTTCCTATAATATATCAATGTCCCAGAATGCAGAAGAAAAGGTTTGAGTGTATGGAGTGGAAATCCTTCACAGGTCTAACTGAGAAAACGAAATTGGAGATATCGGATCTTCACGCATTCTCATGGAGAACGAAATGGTTTAATGAGATTAGCCCACGGGTCTGTAACCGACCGGTTAGATAATGTGGCACCTACCTGGCACTCACATTCGTAATGGATCTACAGGTCTTTGAGTGAAAGTGTACATCAGATTCACATATGCCTTCTTAATCAAATCTAACTTAACCTATAGAGGCCCGCAATGCATAATTTTGGTTTGTGGTATATCAAAGGATTTATTTCCATTTTAACTGCTACATATGGCAGCACATTAATTACCATACTGTCACTATATAATTTTTTTTGGCAAATTCGTTTTTAAGCCATATTCTTTTTGCATCGATAAAATGTGTAAAAAACATTCTGTTTGGGCCTGTAGCCTTAACTTTATATTTCATTAGTTCAAGTTAATTTTTTGTTTTTTGTAATCCTGGCAACCGTAGCCAACTTGATTTTCCTATCGATAAGTTCGGAGAATAGCGGGGGTAAAAATACCCCATCATCTTTAGACAATTTACCGAAATTTTTAAAAATATTATTACTTTCGGCTTTCATGAAGCCGACAAGAAAATACGTCCTAAGCTTAAGCTACACAGACATCCATAATCTGTTAATCAAATCCAGGAAAAACTTAGTCGTGAGTGGAAAAAGTACCCCATATTTACTTTAACATTTAGAATTAAAGTTATCTATCCCTAAGAACACAAACTTTTGCTACCTTTTTATTTCCCGAATATTGCAACTTTCTCCCTTTGTCTAGAGATGCAAAGCCCTCATCCATTTTCACCTTCATAACACGCAGATGTCATGTATGGGAGTCTACTTTTACTGCTTAAAACTCAGGAGAGTGTCACTAGTATCACCTTAGTGTCACTATGGTAATCAATGACAAATAAATACGTATGTAGATTACAAATATTTTCGGAGTTATGACTCCGGTCGTTGAAGTGTAACATAGGTTTTCTTATTTTCCACAAACTTCCCCACTTTTTCGCCATCTCTCCTCTCTCCTTTTAATGCCTATCTCCTTCTTTCTGCAGCCCCCCTCAAAACAATTAAATAATTGTTCATTCAATGCCTCCAATTGAGACGCAGTCATTAATTAAATTAATTGAACAATGAATAAATAAATGATTATGTGACACAGTCAGTGGCTGTCAGGCTCATTGGGCGCACTCTCTCCCTCTCGCTCCCACACACAGCCTATCGAATTGTTGATATGATGTAGTTAAACAGAAAAAGAGACAAACAGTAGCAAAAGTTAAATAGGCAATAATTGTATATGTCAAGTCAATTACTTACTTACGAATTTCGTGTGACTGCAGGAAAAATACTGAAGAAAATAATGAAAAAAAAAAAACATAAAGAAAAAGAAAAACTACATACCTTCATACATATGTCGTAGAATAATATTTATAAAAAAACAATGGTATTACTTACCTACAAACAGTTGCACACACTCGTTTAAACCTTACACAACTCTGCTTGGCAATTGTTGTATAGTACATGCAATTTGACTTACAATTGTTGGAATATGCTAGCAACAATTGGGTTACTGGTGGTTGGTGGTCACTAAGTCTCACTTCAACTATGTACATATGTCGGTAGGTATATCGGATGAAAACATACGGGCCATCATCATTATCATCATCATATATGGCTACTACAACAACAACAACAACATCATCATCACCTTCAACATCATCATCATTAGCTCATTAGCACTAGCACTAGCACTAGCAGTAACAGCAATGTTGCAATACCTAAAGATAGCAACATTAAAATTTAGTTGTTACCAGCTTTCAACAATGGCCAGCAGGCAGTTTAGTTCTGTTAGCTGATGTTGTTGTTGTTGCTGTTGTTAAGGTTTTATGATGGCTGTAAAAAAAGAAGAAGAAGAAGAAGAAGAATAAAGAAACTAACAACAACAATTGTATATCAAATTTATGTATTATATATACATACATACTACATATGTATATGTATATGCGTATGTATGCGTTTATTAGGCAAAGAGCAGCAGCCAGGGCAAAAGCAACGGCAGTCGTAACCGCAGCGGCAACAACAGCAGCAGCAGCAACAGCAGCAGCAGCAACAGCAGCAGTAGCAGCAGCACAACATGACATGACTGCAGCATAAATTAAGCTTAAGCAATTAAATGCAATTCAATTGAACTTATTGTAAGGCAGTTAATGGCCACCAGAAGTGCATGCAGATGTGTATGTATGTATGTGTGTATGTGTGTATGGATGGATATAAGTGTGCGTGTGTGTGTTGTAGAAGTAATAAAAGCAGCAGCTACAGTACAATATCTTTAAGAAGCAATCAAGTAGACAAACATGCAGTAAGATAGAACAACAAACAGACCGACAGACAGACAGAAAAGCACAGTAAGACAATCAGAGAGACAGACATTCAGACAGACATTCAGACAGAAAGCCATTCAGATAACAAAAATTACACTTCAAGTATTATTTCTTGGATCATGTTCATTTTTTTTTTTTTTCGTTTTGTATTTTTGTAAAACGATTCGACATACATTTGAAACTATTACATTTTCCTTTGTTTGCATGTGTATGTGTGTATGTGTGGTGTGTGTGTGTGTGTGTGTGTGCGTGTGTGTCTATCTTTCGAAGTATGTATGTATGGTTTGAGTTGGTATTTTAATCTCTTTTCAATTTGTTAAACTGAATCTTGTTAGACTCACTTAAATTTCGTCGTTGTTTGAAAAATAGCATTTAACTTAAATTATTGCATTGCTCTTTTTGTCGCTCTTAGTCGCTCGTACTTGCAATTAGCGTTGTAAAGTTGAATGACTCCGTCATTTGAACTTGGAATTTCCCAATGGCCTGTGTATTTTTCCATAGTGTAAATCATTTGCTGATGTACTTTCTAGACTAAACTAAAACTGTTGCTGTTGTTTTTGATTGTCAGCAGGTTTTAAATTGTTAGTGTTGCAGACAAAAGTGCACCAATGGTTGCGTTTTTCATATCTGTAAACTTAGAAATAAAACACTTTTTTTTAACCAAGTTTATCGTAAGCGATGATAACCCCCTGGGATCGTTCAGATGCTTCCTTAGATGACCGTACATACACCCTATCTATTAAAGCCTCATTAAAGAGAGGGAGAGGGAGAGAAGAGGAACATAAATAGCAGATAGAAAAGAGATATAGGCGATTGTTAAAGGGGTGGAAGCAAGGGAAGTGGGGGAGGAAAAGGAGAAGGAAGAAACAGAGGGAAAGAAAGAGAATTGAGAAAAGATACGCGGTAGAGGGTGAAGAAAGCTAGAGAAAAAGAGAGAGAGAGTGATAACCAAGGATCGAAAGTTGCTGCAGAGAGAAGAGTTTGAGGGAGAAGTGTAACGAAGTGTGAGAAATGATGAATTAAGATAGAAGAGGAAAAAGTAGCAGATACTTAGTAGGGACATAAATACTGTTACACACATTTGATGTTATAAAATTGAAAATTATTAATTTTTTTGGACCAATTTTTTAAAATGTATTAATTGATATGGTATAAGTATGTTGTATACAAAATGCAATTACTTATTAAAAATGCCGCCTTTGGCCTTCACGCACGCCTTAAGTTGCACTGGCCAATCATCAATAGTTGCACCCACCTCGTGCATTGGGGAAGTGTGCTGACAGCATGAATGAAGGCAGTCTTCAGAGAATTAACTTTGGGGTATCTTCTGTGGCAAACCATGTCCTCTGAAACTGTCCATAATTTGTAATCCAGTGGGTTCAGATCAGGGCTGCCAGACGGCCATTCTTCAGAGAAAATGAAAGCTGGCCAAATTGTTTTGAAGCCAGGTCTGGGTCGTCTTAGCCTAATGGGCTGCCGCAGAATCCTGCTGGAAAGTCATCGGCTGGTTTTGGAACAAGGAATGGTTAAGAGGCTTCACAACAGCTTCCACAACGGTTTCTTGGTAAACTTTGGCCGAAGTTTTGACCCCTTGTTCGCAGTAATGCAAGTCAGTGACCCCATCGTAAGAGACAACACACCAAATCATGACTGAAGCTGGTTGGTGACCCTTTTCGACCCCCGGGATCAGTTCAGATGCTTCCTTAGTTGACCGTGCATGCACCCTATCATTTTGCTTGTTAAATTTTTCCTGCGCGGTACAAATTTTTTCATCCGTAAACAAGATTTTCCTGTGTAAGTTATCAGCGTGCTTCACCAGAAGACGTTTGGATTTTTCTACCCGATTTTTTTTCAAAGCTGCAGTTAACAAATTTCCGTGGCGACGCTTGAAGGTACCAAATCCCAAGTCTTTTTTAATAATTCGGCTCATGGACTTTTGCGTGATATTCATCTCACGGGCCATGATTTTCTGATTTCGGAGCTGTTTTCACTGAATTTTTGATTTGACGGCTTTGATGACTTGCGGCGTGCGAACTGTACGTGGACGGTCCGACCGGTTGCGGTCTTTGATATCTCCAGTCTCCTCAAAACGGTTTAACAGTTTTTTTTTTTTTTTTTTTAGGCGACTAATCCCGAGTTGGCGGAGCGTTTTGAAATTATCGCCTTCTTTCATTTCACACTTGAAAAGTGCGATACGGTTCTCATTATCTGACCATTCCATGATGAAAGCTGACACAATTTTGAATTCCCGTTACAGAGTAACGCTATAGAAGGTTAGCTTTCATAAACCATGTGGTACTAACAGTGGAATGGGGGTGTTCAATGTTGTAACAGTATTTATGTCTCTACTAAGTAGACCAGGGATGATGAGGGATGAATTGAGAGAGCGAGGGTTTGGAAAGGAAAATATTGATATAGAGCTAGAATAGAGATTTTGAAAACAGAGAGCGGAATAGGTAAAATATTAATAAGTGAATAATGTTGGACAAAAATGAAGAGGATGACAATAAGGAAGGAGAGGAATCCTTATCTGGAAGAAGAGGCTTCGAGAGAAATATGGTCAGCCCATATTTCCAAAAGGTTGAGAGAGAGAGATAATTGGAGAAATGTGAGAGAGAGAAATGGAATGGAGGGAAAGAAAGGCATAACATTTGCTCCTCGAAACCTCTTCAGAAAACAAGGAGACGTAGGGAGACATACAAAAAGGTCTGCAGTGTATGACTGAGAAAGAGCAAAAGAGGAAACGGAACAGAATTTGATAGAGTTAGAACCCTGCCTACGCTCGAACGGCGTCACCTCACCTAAAAATATGTTAAACTCAACTCCCAGGCTTGGACAAATTTTTAAAAATTCAGCTAGAATTTTCATACTAAACTTTCAAATTAGTAGAAATAAATTCTAAAAAGAGTGAGGTCCCTCCAAAAATTTAACCAACTCAATCAAAAGTTATGTTCTGTTTACGGGATGACAGAGGAAGAGAAAATTAGAAACGACAGAAAAGAGAATAGTGAAAGTGACTAAGAACACAAGGTCGGAGGGAGAGAAAGAGAAAAAAGAGATAGAAAAATTGAAACAGAAATGGATTTCAAAAGCGAGGCGATGGAGATGTAAGAGAGAGTGAGGGAGTGAAAAATAGTAGAAAAAGAGGCTGATATAAAAGAGAGGGAGAGAAAAGTGGGCGGAAGTGAGAAAAATGCTAATGAGAAAGTTGTATGAGCGGCAGAGAAAGGTAGTAGGAAACAAATGAGGTTAAAGTGGAAAAAGAAGGTGTAAGGATGAATTAAAGGTAAAGAGGGGAGGGAGAAACGGAAAGGAAAAGAGTGAGGGAAAGTAGGTTAGGAAAGGGTGAGAGAGGGAGATAATAGAGAAATAGGTAGAGAGAAATGGAGAGGGCGAGAGGAGAGAGGGAGAGAAAGTAAGTTAAAAAAAGCGAGTGAGATAATAGGGTCATGGAGAGGTAGGAGGGATAGTTGTGATTGGTGTAAGGGAGAGATATGTTGGGGGGAAAGAGTGGTATAAAAGATGGAGTCGGCGCTGTATGGAAAGAAGGGAGAGACAATTTTACGGGAAAGGCGTGAAAATTAACGATATATCGGCGGGAAGGGGAGTACTAGGAAGGAATGAGATAGGAACGACCAAACAGGGATAAAATGGTCTATTTTGCTCTAGATAGAGAAATATAGAGGAAAGAGAGACAGGGAGGTGGGAGAAAGGGATGGAGGCTGGAGGAGTGATGCCATGAGATGTAGACTAAGAATCAGAGAGAGAGTTCAGAGAACGCGTACGAGTAAGAGAAACGCTAAAAAGGGGAATGAAATATAAAGGGCAGTAAGATATAAGAGGTATGGACAATAATTAAGTCGAGAAAGCTTGATTGGTGAAAGAGATGAGATATACGAAAAGTAAATGGCAACGAAGAGGAATGGATTGATGATTGAAGTGGGAGGGATAATGTCCCCAAACATAAACTTATATCCATTATTTCTCTGTATTTCCAAGCAAAGCAGCGGGCCTTCTTTTCACCCCCTAAAAAACGAAAACAAATTTCGAATTTCCAAAACGCAACTGCTTAACTTGTAACATATCTTTTATTATTTTTAAATCTTATATTATTTATGGCTGATCGCTGAAATTCATTTCAGATTTTTTCTTGAAATGTTAATTACAGTATTGATAAATTATTGCCAGCTTCAATGGTCGCAAGCAGTAGCTAGAAAAAGTGGCAGGTATTGAAATAACTCCAAAGATTTATTGTTGATTTGAGTATTGCTTATTAATCGTAAAAATCAAAATAATCATAGAATACCAAAAACTAATTAAGCTGCGAAATAATGAAGTGATTTCAGATTTCAGCAGGCGAGTCAGTCGGTAGGATGCTTTTCTGTATAATTGTTCTTGTATTATTTCCCCTAGTTTCTTCTAGCGCTGGTGTTAACGAAAATAATGATATCTAATTAAAATTAAATTATGTATAATAATAATTCGCATACATGTTGGCAACATTCAAGATACAGTGGCTGGCTTGACATGAATTGACTTGACTTGGCAACCAGTGTGGCAACCAGCAGCAGTCACAGCACAGCAACATCATTAATTATTCTAAGTAAGCGTTAGCAGGAACAACAACAACAACAACAACAACAACAGAAACAGCAAGTGAAATTAAATAAATTATTGTAATATGGTACATAAAAGCAAAGCAAATGAAATTATGAATTGATGACGTCTTTCAATGTAAGTATTTTTTATTGCTTACTTTCAAATTGCTCCCGTGAGCAATCGATAAAAAGTGTAAAAATAACAGGTAAATTAACAACACTAACACCAACGGACAGCAATAACAACAACAACAGCAACAAACATTATTAGCAACAGCAACATCGATATCGACAATTATTTCATGTTGCTATCGCAAGCAAATTGTGTAAATGACGCGCGATACACACAAATAATTTGGAGCAGGAAGTAAATTACATACAATGTGTTTAACGAGGCAAAGAGAGAGGGAGAGAGAGACAAAAGAGCGAGAGAGAGAGAGAGAGAGGGAAATGTGGTTGTGCGAAGAGAGGGGAAACAAGAGAGAGGCAGTGAGATGAAGAGTGAGGGTAAATAAATTACAAATACGTATTGCGAAATCAACAGCGAGCACTAGCAACACCAACAACATGAACAACAACATGAAGCACCACCAAACGCAGTTGTTGTCATTTTACAGTTGCGTGCTGCTTGTTGCCAAGCAAAAAGTTATACACGCAAATTTAATAATTGCCGCGGGAGAGTGCTGTAGAAAAGTACTGCCAGAGAGATGGAGAGAGAGAGAGAGAGAGAGAGAGAGAGAGGCAGCGGCGGAACGAGCACAACCAACAAGATGATGACTGGACGGACAGAGGCACAAACAGACATAAGCACATTTGATGATGATGCTGATGATGATGATGCTGATGCTGATGATGATGATGATGATGATGATGAGACACAAACGATCGTTAACGCTGCGAGTGACTTTGTTTGCTTTGTGCTTGTTGTTGTTGCTATTTCTGTTGCTGCCTTCGCTTTCCACTGTTGCGCTGTTGCCAAGTGGGAATATGTTGGTTGGTTGCAAAAAAAAAAAAAAACAAAAAAACAACAAAAAAAAAACACGTTCATTATTGTTGTTGTTGCTTCTGCAATTGTTGCGGTAGCTGCTGTTGTTGCTGTGCTACTGTGTTCGCCATTGTTTGATTGCTTATATTAACGCGATTGCTGTTGCTACTCCATGATTGCGATGTTCGTTCATATGTGAAACGATGATATGAAATTGCATCGAAAGAAGCACAATCAACGCAAATAACAGCAACAACAAAACAAATGTGACACGAAAGTGACTAACTCACGTTCTACTTTGTCATTGATTTACAACAACAACAACAACAGCAAGAAGCAATTGCATGTATTATGTTTGTATGTTGTTAAAGCAACAGCAACGATCACATTTGAAATCTTTAGTTGAAAAAGCGTTTTCCTTCTAACTGATCTACTTACTTTGTTAGGATTTGTGTTTGGGTAAGAGAGAGAGAAGCTAGAAGTGGGACAATCTTTCTTGTCCCACAGTACTTGGATGGAATTCGTAAATCGAACTCCCTCTTCCCCTCCTAAATGAAGCAATTGCTTTCTTTTCAAAAGAAATAAAAAATCAGACCAAAATTTATTCAGCGAAAAAATTACCCATGGGCCGACCTAAGTTCAAACATAATTAAAATCGAACATTGGAGCAAAATCGAGCAGATCGAGAGAAAAATAAACTCGGAACTAAAAAAGGAAACCAAACTCCAACCAAAATATAGAACAATTTAGATCACAAATTAAACCAAATATCAGATCATTATTTTCAACATTTAGACCATAAATCAAAACAAAAATCAGGGCAAATCTTAGACTAATTCAGTCACTCAGTAAATTGAATTCAAAATCAAATTAGAAATCAGTCCATAAAATTTACCAAATTTCAGACCGATATTTAGATGAAAATTCTGATCAAAAGTCAGGCTAAAAACAGATCAAAAGAAAACAAAACTAAATCTAAAACTCAAGCCAGGCGAAAAGCAGATTCAGAACGAAATTCTGAACAATATTTAAATGAAGCATTGGATCAAATTCCAGATCATAATTAGACTTAAATTCGCACTTGACATCATACAGAAAATTTAACCAAAAAGTTCCAAATTTGGCCCAAAAAAGGAAAGAAAATTACGACCAAAATTCTGACTTAAGTTTGGACTAGATATTAAATCAAATCTAAGGCCAAAGCTGAAATATGGTTTTGAAATCCCTCTCTTTTCGTAGTCAATATTGAGATCAAAAAGGAAATAAAGTCAATTCAAAATTTTGACCAAAACTCGATAAAATCTCCGACTAAACTTCAAACCGAAAATAAGAATAAGTCACACCAAAAACCGGTTAAAACCTCAGACCAACCAAGATTTAAGAAAATTTAGACAACAGATTACTCCGAATGCGAAAAGCTCGGCCTAGGTCCTTCCTGGGCTGTGGTGCCCTTAAAAGTAAAAAAGATTACTCCGAATAGAGTAATACTTTTGCCAAACTTCAGATCAAATCTGCGACCAAGAATCAAATCGAAAATAAGACAAATATACACACTAAAAATCATACCGGTAATTAGACCATAATTTCGACCAAAAAGAAATCATAAAAAACCAAAACTTACGCCAAAAAAAAAACAAAAAAAAAACTAAACTGTAAGCAAAACTTAGATCAAATCTCAGATTAAGTAAAAGGAAACCGAATTTAAGGCCGAATTTATGCCCGAAAAGCGATTAAATTCAGACCAAGATACAACAAAAGCGCAGAACGAAAATCAAGTTAAATCTGAGATCAAGATCGACCTAATATAAAACTAAAACAAATCAGATCATAAAATTTGACTTAAAAAAGATATCACAAAACTAGGACATCTCTAAAACTAGGACATCCGTAAAGTGATGGTGAAATTTAAGTTTTAATATAAAAACAGTGGAGCTGCAGAAAGATTTTTAATGGGAATACAAGCCCCGTTACCAGTGTCTGGCGTTGCACCTCATTTATCCGGCTAATGTATACGCGCGCCTTTGTATTTCGACCAACCCGGTTTGCCGAGCAATCAAAGTTAAAAATGTTGGATAATTTGAAAAATTTTATTATTTAGCTGTAGCGTAGTGGTAGTCCGTTGGACTGTTACGCAGTGTCCGGGGTTCGAATCTCAGCACAGGCAAAATCAAAAAGTAGAATAATCCATTTTTCTACACGGCACCACCTTTTCGACAGGCAGGCAATGGTAATTTTCTATAAGAGTAAAAATTGGTGGTCGCTGTGGCGTAGTGGTAGTGCGTTGGACTGCTACGCAGAGTGTCAGGGGTTCGAATCTCGGCACAGGCAAAATCAAAAAAAGTAGAAAAAATAATTTTTCTACACGGCACCCACCACCACCTCTTGGCAGGCAATGGCAAACCTACAAGAGTAAAAATTGCTATGAAAAGCTTTTCCTTCGCCGTTCGGATTCGGCACTAAACTGTAGGTCCCTTCCATTCATGTACAAATATAACACGCACAACATGAGTGGATGCGAAAAGCTCGGCCTAGGCCCTCCATGGGCTGTTGTGCCATCAAAAGTTAAGTAAAGTAAGTAAAAATTGGCTATGCAGAAAAGCTTTCTACATCGCCGTTCGGATTCGGCATTAATCTGTAGGTCCCTTCCATTGTAAAATATAAAATGCTCAAAATGGGTGGATGCGAAAAGCTCAGCTTAAGCCCTCCATGCGCTGTTCTGCCATTAAAAGTAGAAGAAGATTTATCTACGTAATATAATTTGGGTACTAGAGGGTTAATTTTCTGGTCTCTGGTTTTCCAAAGTTCTGTCTTTTCATCGGTCTATCGATTCAATCGTCTTCTTATCAGTCTGCCTGACTGCCTGCCTATCTGTCCTTCTGTCTGTCTGTCTGTCTGTCTGTCTGTCCATTCAACTGTTGCATAATACTTGCTAATAAATAAAACTCTATTTCACTTTTTTTCGTCAACTTGTTTTTTTTATCGTATGACCGACCAAGAAGATATCACAATATACATTTGAATCTAATTTTTTCGGTTTTTTTTGTTTTGTTTTTAATTTCATTGAATTTAATTTAGTTTCGATTAAAATACAACAACAAGGCAAACAAAAAAAACACGAAAGAAATAAATCTTTGATTGATTGTGGTTTTTGGTTATTGCTGGTCGCTTGTTGTTGTTGGTTGGCTGTTGGTTACTTCAGCTGCTGTTATTGCCAGCATTATTGTTGTTGTTATGTGCTGTTGCTGATTGCTCGTCGCTCGTTGCTGAGGTGGTTTTTGGTTATTTTCCATTATACATTCATTGACCTTTTCGTTATACAAAACATAAGAAGAAGCAAAAAAAAAAAAATAATAATTTTGCAATTTTTGTTTTGATTTTGTTGTTTAGTTTTTTGTGTGTTTTTTTCTTTCTTTTTCTTCTTCTTCTTCTTTTTCTGATGAAAAACAAATCAGGAAACTCACTTAAAATTATACTTTATAATTAACTTTTAAAAGTTGCACACTTTATGTAGTATATTTACATATAAAGGGTGGCCCATCTAGCAATTGGCATTTGAATTACTTGTTATTTTGACTGTGGCAACTCTAATGACGTATTCGTATTCTGATGGAAAATCAGTTAAACGAAATGGGTCGAAAATTTACTTGCAAAATGGCGAATCTTCTAGCGAAAGTGTGCGTTCAAAAATCGGTAGAAAGGAAGCGCCTTCCATGCAATTTGTTGAACGTGTGCGTGACTCTGGATCTTTATTGGTCAAAACAACACGTTCTCATTCATACTGTAGGAGTTCAGCACAACCACAAAAAATTGCTCCTGTTGCTCAGAAGGTGCATGTGCAAGAAGAACCAACCACATCGCAATCGTTCTTAGGAATTGAACATTCCACGCACTTCTTTGTTGTGAAATTTGCAAAAAGACCTCGGTATAAAGCCGTACAAAGTTCAATTACTACAACAGTTGAAGCCAAATGACCTTCTGTTACTTTTTCGGTTCGCTAATTGAGCTCTGGAACGCTTGGAAGAAGATGAAAATTCATATTTTCTGACACGAAGCTCACTTTGACCTCGGTGGTTAGGTTAATAAGCAAAATTTTCGCATCTGGGGCTCGGAAAACTCATGTACGATTGTTGAGAAGCCAATGTACCCTCAACGAGTAACTGTTTGAAGTAGTTTTGGGACCGGCGGGAGGAAGAATGATGCGTTGCAGTGAATGGTGTGCGCTACCTCACAATGATACCTGATTATTTGTGTCCTATTTGAGAAGATATGGACTTAGATAACATTTGTAATAAGCCTTGCAGCAATCGAACTTTTACGTGAGAAGTTTGAAAATCGCGTTGTCAGTCGTTTTTGGTATGTGCATTGGCCACCACGCAGTTGCAATTTGACTCTGTTGGATTATTATTTATGGGGAGCCGTTAAAGATAAGTGTTATGCTAACCATTCAGCAACGATTGGGGTGGCCATGGGTCAAGTACAGCTCCATACAGTCGAAAAAATACTAAAAAATTAGGTTCATCGTAGGGGCTGCTTACTAGAAAACCAGCCAAGGATATCATGTGAATGAAATAGTTAAGAATTGTACTACTTAAAAATAAAAATTAAATTAAATGAAAAAAAAATGGATGTAGGTATCAGTGGGACGGCCTATTAGTGCGTCAGTTGGGTTTTCAGGTTAGGTTTAGTAATCGTATAAAAACCAGAGTTTATCGCAGACATTAAAGGCGTGCTGATTTATGCAAACAATAAGCTTTGATGATTCTCTGAGCCCAGGCTACATGCTACATCTGGATTAACTTCATTTTAATCGTGTGCATTTTCAATGCATGCAACACCCTCTTTAAAATCATCATCCCCATCAAAATATTCATACTTAAAGCATGCGATTTTATTAGCTACATCATTATAATTATTATCTTACCATCGTCATCATTATTATAATCATCATCAAAATATTCAGATTGCATGATCCCAATAGGTGCCACTTGTCGGCCTGAGAACTCGAAGTTGACAAGAAACTTGGCAAATCTCTTCTATGTTTTGTTTTCAGGCAAATTTTCAAGCACATAAATCTTCGGGCCTTCTCTTTCGTTGAGCACTGCCTGGTGCTGTATAATTTGAGGACCTTCGTCGGAACTCAATGAGATGAGTATTGATGCAATTACTGGCTCTAATGAACCATTTGCCATTTATGCTGTCTGTGCGCATTAGTTTTTCGAGTTGATTTTCAATAAAATTCAATTTTGTTGTGCCTATAGTTGCTTGGGAAGTCTACACTCGCGCGATCTATCGGTGCTGGGTTTTTGGGTTTTTTCACTGTAGCAGAATCTGAATTTTGTTGGGCCTGTCTCTTAGCCGCAGTTTTGGCTGGAGATTTTATCGTAACGGTAACGCCATTTGTTTTTTTTTTAGTCTATACTCGCTTATTCTTTCAGTTTTAGAAATTTCGAATGATTTTTGTTTGAAATGTCAAATTTTACTAAAAACCGATGGGCAGCGCCCTCTTTCAATCGAGTATGATTCATACTCAGCGCCCTCTGTCAATCAAGTTTGAAGCATACGCGAATCAGCGGCCTCTATCAGTCAAGTTTGTTTCATACTCTCGGATACATTTCGATGTATATGTGCTGCCCATCATTTATGTGAATTTACATATGCATCCTCATTGTTACATACTTGATTGTTATAGAGAGCGCTGCCCTTCATTTTCGTGACAATTTCCGCTTTGCCACGATCACCTTTTACCCCCTCGTAAATATGAAAACGATTCTAAAGGTGTAAACTTCAAATATTCGTTTCATATTATACAAATATCTAATTCCAAACTATAAATAGTCCACCCTGTATATCTTGTACGTATATTTAGGCATAGTAAATTTATTGTAAATACATAAATATAATTCATTATGCAAATATTTTTTATTGACTCCAAAGTACTTTTCCATATTTATATTTTATAAATTTAAGTACGAGTTTTTTTATTTTTATTTATTAACTATAACTTGTGACTGACGACTAATATCACAGCAAAGTTAGATACAAATATTCATGCAATTATGTTGGAAACGTAAGTATTTATTTTTTCTATTTAAAGTTGGAGATTGATGAAAGCAGACATTACAGTTGAGTTAATGAGATGAAAACTTTTTACTTCAAGGGACCATGAAGTGTTTTGTAGTCATCATATAGTGGTTACTGTGGTGTAGTGGTAGTGCGTTGGACTGCTACGCAGAGTGTCCGGGGTTCAAATCTCGGCACAGGCAAAATCAAAAAAGTAGATAAAACAATTTTTCTACACGGCACCACCTCTTGGCAGGCAATGGCAAACCTACAAGAGTAAAAATTGCTATGAAAAGCTTTTCACTTCGCCGTTCGGATTCGGCATTAGGCCCTCCATGGGCTGTTGTGCTATTAAAAGTAAGTAAGTCATCATATAGTCATAAAATTCATAACTTGTTTCAAAATAATAAAAACAAAATGTAAATACCAATGTTCTTTTAGTGGTTCTCTAAAGGATACTTTCCTTAGGGGGGCATTCCAGCACTACTCGTAACAGATCAGTTAACGAAATTAAACCTATCGATCTCGATACTTCAGGAAAAAAATTTATCATTTACTATGATATATATTCAAAAATCTTTCGGAAATATTTTTAAGCCATTTTTAATATGGAATTGTTTCCCTTAGAGATTAGCTTGAAGGTCTCTAAGTATTAGTCTAGTTATAGAAATCAAGTTTATGGATTTGAAAACATCATTTAACACAATATAAGTAATACTTATGTCATTCTATAATTTTGTGTATTCAAAATTCTTTTGATAATATGTTGAAGCAGTTTTAAAAAAATTTGTTAATGCATATAATCGGTTCCGCTAGAAACTTAGAAGTAGTTAGCAAGGCTCTGACATACTGTCAGTTGAATTATAGCCATCAAATTTCTACACATGCAATGACAATAGCATCAATAGTATCATTCAATACTTGTTTGCATTTAAAATGTTTTTAGAAATGTTTGAAATAATTTTTTATTTACTCGTGATGTAGTAGAACTAGGAGATCACTGGTATGCTACCCACTCGAGATACAGTAATAATAAATTTTAAATATGAGAACTTAAAGAAGCACACTTTATCATTTCATAACTCCTTGTATTCAAAATCTCTTTGTAAATAATTTGAACTAATTTTTAAAAGTATTTTTGAAAGTACCAATTTCTTTCTGAGAGACTAAACGAGGCGGCAACTGTAAGGGTGACCAGTTGCGTTTTAGCAATCCAAGTAATAGATTTAAAAAATCATTTAATTTTAAACTTGTAGTAATCAAAATTTGAGGAAACATTTTTAAATTACTTGTGCAAAAATTTTAAACCATACAATGGGTTTTCTAATAGACGTGGAACAATGAAGTCACAGCCCCAACTCACAGTTGGATTTCTGTAATCAAACTTGCAAATCTGGAAACATTAGAGAGCATACTCTGTTACTTTAAAAATACTGTATTCACATTTGGTGCATTCAAATAATTCACTTAAATCAATATACATATAGGGTGTTCCACAAAGAGTTCACGATTTAATTTAGAAGTAAAACGCATATTTTTTGAGCGAGGAGTTATATTGTATTGGAAAGTGGACATGTTTCGATTAAGTATGGAATAAAATATCCGTCAAATGGCCACCGCAGCAGTGGTCACAGAGTCTTCCTCTTTGAATTAAATTATCGATGACAATTTGGGAAAGAGGTGGCTTTATCTCATCGATGACGCGTTGAATCTCGCGCCTTGAGCTCAATAATTTTTTGTGGTTTTTTTGCACAGACCTGGTATTTCGCAAAACCCAAAGAAAGAAATCACACGGCGTTGAAACGCACGAACTTGGTGGGCAATTGACAACGGAATTTAGTGAAATAATTCGGTCTGGAAATCGTTGCTCCAAGAAATCGACTACTTCATGGGCGGTGTGAAATTTTAGCGCTGTCCTTCTGAAACCACATGTCGTCCAGCTCCATACCGTCCAGTTGAAGCTGCACGAACTCCGTTATCATGTTCCTGTATGCGAATGCCATTCACAAGCACTGCATTTCCGGCCTCATTCTCACAATGATAATGCATTGTTCCTTTGTTGTAGCGCTCCATTTTTAATAATCGGAACAATCGTAGACGACAACATGTTAAATTACAGAGCTGCCACTTGCACAGGCACAAAAACATGGCCTTATAGAATTAGGAGGCAGTTTTACCAGATTTTAAGAGCGCTCTTCCTTTAGAGTCCTCAAATGGAGCGCCATATCACCTAAAATTTTATCTATAGCATTTAACTTTGTTAGATATATCATCTACTGTGAGGCTGAAAACTACCTTAATCTAGGGAGAAAACCTCCGATCTGACAACACTGGTGGGAGGTCTCTTTATGAGTTTAAGTAATCCCACTTATAGACCTGAAATCACTATGTGATATGTTTTATCATTTCTGAGCGGGTTGTATTCAAAATCGTTTTAGAAATAACTTTTAATCATTTTCAAAATTATACATACATATATAGCCATGCATGACCCAAGAGGTCGCTAATGTAATATCAGTCGATATATAGGAAGAAAGGGTTTCAATATGGAAACTTCATGAAACACACTCATTTTAGAACATTCTGTATTTAAATCTTTTTCAAAATATTTTTAATAATATTTTTTTAAAGGTTTATTGAAGAGAGTTTAAACTAAACAAGAAGCAAAGGGGTTAATAATTAAGATCTCTGCAAGATGGTTTTGGGGTCGCTCTTCTTGTGTCTTAGCAATCAAATTTATAAATCTTAAATTGCGTTGAGAGACTCACTTTTTTATTTTGTAACACGTAGTACTGTGTTCGCTGTGGCGTAGTGGTAGTGCGTTGGACTGCTACGCAGAGTCTCCGGGGTTCGAATCTCGGCACAGGCATAATCAAAATGTAGAAAAAATAATTTTTCTACACGGCACCACCTCTTGGCAGGCAGGTCCCTTCCAAATATAACACGCACAACATGAGTGGATGCGAAAAGCTCGGCCTAGGCCCTCCATGGGCTGTTGTGCCATTAAAAGTAAGGTAAGTAACACGTAGTACTTATTCGAAGCTATTTTTAAATCATTTTTGTAAATATTTTGCTACCATATGTTCTGTGAAGGAAACATCTTCCTAGAAGACGTAGTGTCAAGTCAAGTAATAACACAAAATTTAACATTTTTAAGAGCAGTAGCACAACGAAGTAATTGAAGCATCATCAGTTGAAATCTAGTCACAAAACTTATAAATCTAAAAAGCTGATGAAATACGCTTTGTTATTTGGTAACATATTGTATTCAAAATGTCTTTGGAAATATTTTTAAATAATTTTTGAAAATATGTTAGTACTTACGTATCGGTTTCTAATGAGACGAAGAAGTGGAAAATCAAAGTGGAAAAGACCGACCAGTTGAGTTTTAGTAATTCAGATTAGAGATTTGGAAAGACTAGGAAACACTCATTATATACTCTTTAGGAAACACTCGTTATAAGTATTCTCTTCTTTTAAATAAGTAGGTACATGCAGGTCTTGTTTTAAAATGGGCAAAATCGATTAAGTTGGCATGTTACTTTCCATACTGTGAAAATTTCAAAAGTTCATCTCAAAACGAAATGAGATAGAATAGTAAACCAAATTCGGAATACTGCGTTGAAGTACAATAACTTCTAGAACAATTGTAGTGAGATTTATCAACATTGGATAATAACCATGCCTACTTTACCATACAAGTGACATCTTTAAAGGAAAATATCCAAGGGAATCTTGACGCGGGTGTAATAATTGATATTGGATATTTTATTGGAAAATCCTAACCTTAATAACCTCTCCCACTTAGTCACCTTCTCTTATCAAGTAGGAAATGTGAAAGGTTTTTAAAGTTCAGTAACTCACGAACTTGACTTTCTTTCTATTGCAAAGGGTGTTTTTTTAAGAGCTTGGTTTTTGGAAATTCACAAACAAAAAAAACAGAAATTTTACAAAAGTGAATGAAATTTTTTGGTTGCTGTGGCGTAGTGGTAGTGCATTGGACTGCCACGCAGAGTGTCCGGGGTTCGAATCTCGGCACGGGCAAAATCAAAAAGTAGAAAAAATAATTTTTCTACACGGCACCACCTCTTGGCAGGCAATGGCAAACCTACAAGAGTAAAAATTGCTATTAAAAGCTTTTCACTTCGCCGTTCGGATTCGGCATTAAACTGTAGGTCCCTTCAATTCATGTACAAATATAACACGCACAACATGAGTGGATGCGAAAAGCTCGGCCTAGGCCCTCCATGGGCTGTTGTGCCATTAAAAGTAAAGAATGAAATTTTTATTTGAATCGATGAATCAATACCTGCCATTTACTTTTTAAAGATAACTTCACTTAAATGTTGCCCGTCAGCTATGCTTCAAGTGGTCCATTCTGAAGGTCAAATTTTGGCACACTTTTTCACACATTTCGGCCGGAATCTTACCAGTGACGCGTTCCAAAAGCAGTTGGTTTCCAAAGCACTAATCATGTTTAGCTTGTCCCTATAGACAAGAGACATAACATAGCTCCACAAAAACTAGTCTAACGGGGTCAAATTACACGATCTTGGTGACCAATTGACTGCACCAAAACGTGAGATTAACTGCTCACCAAATTCGCCTCTCAATTGATGCATGGTGCATGGTTTCGCGTGCAGTGTGGCATGTGGCATGTGGCACCGTTCTGTTGGAACCACATGTCGGCCGAGTATAATTCTTGCATTTTCGGCAAAAAAAAAAGTCTGTTATCATCGAACGGTACCAGTACCTTTCCCCATTGACCGTAACGCTGCGGCCTTCATCGTCTTGAACATTGAAGAAGTACGGCCCAATGATGCCGCCTGCCCATAAACCGCACCAAACAGTGCATTTCTCGGGATGCATTGCTAGCTGCTGAATTGCCTCTGGCTGGTCTTGACTCTAAATGTGGCAATTGAGCCAAAAATGAGCCTCGTCGCTGAAGACAATTTTGCGATAAAAAACGGATCCTCATTCAGCTTTTCTAAGGCCCATTCACCGAAAGTTCGACGTTGTGTTAGGTCGCCTGGCTTCAGTTCTTGCACCTGCTGTATTTTGTATGGCATTAATCCGAGATCTTTGCGTAAAATCTTCGAGGTGGTCGAATAACACAAACGCAATTGCTGCGATCGGCGCCGGATGGACATATCGCCATCTTCTTCAATACTGACAGATACAGCAGCAATATTCTCTTCGGTACGCATTCTATGGATACGATTTGATGGATGGATTTCCAATAAAGTGAAACTTGTGCGAAATTTGGTCACAATGAGCTGAATAGCCTGCGATCGATTATGGGTCGATTATGACGACCATAAAATGGACAGAGCACGAATTTTGATAGTAAATTTCAATTCAATTTGCAAATGTTGATCAGGCGTTAGATTATTCATGATGAAATGGCAAACCAAACTGAGCATTTTCTACTATGACACATGTCAAGAATCACGCGTGAACTGTCAGAAATATAAACGTTGAAAACCAAGTAGCAAAAAAATCACCCTATATATAGTATTTTTTTTTATTTTTATTCTACATAATTAAATTGTTCTTCAATTAGTCACACATCATCTCATTTGTTTAAGTTAAAATTCTGCAAATATCTTTTTTTTAATTATTTAAACTATGACTAACGCTTTTCGACTCTTATTTATTTAACTAAAAGATAAAACTCAATCATTCCTAAAACATTATTCAAAATATTTCCTTTGTACCTTGGTAATTACTCAAACTTTGTGAATTTTTCAAATGAAATTGAAATTGAAAGACACGTGTAGTAAAAAATGTTCAGTTTTCTTTTTGCTGTTGCTGTTTGTTTTCAACCAAACAAAGATAAATGAAATTATTTTTATTGTGCATTGTTGTAGTTGGAAACAACGAATTTCTAGTTGCAAGTTCAATTGACAATTGACAATTGACGCAGGTTAATCGTAGGTAGGAACTCGTACGGGCATGACTGACGTACATTTAAGTATTGGGAAGCTTTCATATAAATAAAGTTATAATTTAAATTAGCAACGAACTAAAACTTATAGAAAAATGTTAACCCAAATACTGAACACTCAATACTCATTTAATTATTATTAACCTTATAAAACAAAATAAACAAAAAGAAGTAAAGAAATAAAGAAATAAAGAAATGTGAAGAAGGTGTATCTGAAACAACCCAAGAGATTGTTGCTTTGCAACAATTCCCAGCAATTGTCACCCATAGCATTTTTAAATATTAATGCATAATGATAATAGACTTATAGACTTTGTGGTAATAACTATCAAACAGTTATTTTAATTACATACTTATAAATTCTTCTTATATCATATGTTTGTAGTATGTAAATCATATGTATGAACTCGTATGTGGTCGGTGCCTGGGCAATTACTTACATATTACTTACTTTCTTTAGGACACACGTCAGGCCTATGCATATGCACGTTCCGAATTAATCCAATTACTTTTAATGGCCAAACGGGTTAGTTCACTGTTTAACTATTGAATATTTAAATAGTCAATGGATGGTTAAATTTGAAGGGCAACGCAAGTAGAGTGGGTGAGTGAGTGTTGCCACGGTGCTTGGGTGTCGGAACAACCAAATATGTAATACTGAATTTTTCCTTGTAATAGTCACACCTATACACGCCAATCAAAACTTTTTCTGATTATGAATTATGTATTGAAATAAATAGCTCTTACACCAAAAAGTTGACAACATTTCGGCCGAAGGGGGAGGGGCTGATTTTTCTAAATTAAAGACATGCATTAAGCATTGAATACAAGTACACAATAAGTACTACCATATAATAGAAAAGCTAATCCATAGGGAGCGAATTATTCAACAGTGAGTCTAAAAACATTTTCTTTAAATGTAGACCCAAAATGAGGAAGTTTTGGATGGAGAAAGGACGCCCATCATTTAGTCGAGACTAAAATTTAAAAATTTGCGGGAAAAATCGACAAATTATCCTATAGTTGATGACAAGTCGCTTCTAGAGGGTTGTAAGATGGGGATAGGACGCCCATCAATTAGTCGAGACTAACATTTAAAAATCTGCGGGAAAAATCGACAAATTATCCAATAGTTGATGAGAAGTCGCTTCTAGAGGCTTCTAAGATGGGGAAAGGACGCCCATCATTTAGTCGAGACTAAAGTTTAAAAAACTGCTGGAAAAATCGACGAATTATCCAATAGTTGATGAGTAGTCGCTTCTAGAGGGTTGTAAGATGGGGAAAGGACGCCCATCATTTAGTCGAGACTAAAGTTTAAAAAACTGCTGGAAAAATCGACGAATTATCCAATAGTTGATGAGTAGTCGCTTCTAGAGGGTTGTAAGATGGGGAAAGGACGCCCATCATTTAGTCGAGACTAAAGTTTAAAAAACTGCTGGAAAAATCGACGAATTATCCAATAGTTGATGAGTAGTCGCTTCTAGAGGGTTGTAAGATGGGGAAAGGACGCCCATAATTTAGTCGAGACTAAAGTTTAAAAAACTGCTGGAAAAATCGACAAATTATCCAATAGTTGATGAGAAGTCGCTTCTAGAAGCTTCTAAGATGGGGAAAGGACGCCCATCATTTAGTCGAGACTAAAGTTTCAGAAACTACGAGAAAAATCGACTAATTATTTAATAGTTGATGAGGAGTCGCTTCTAGAGGGTTGTAAGATGGGGAAAGGATGCCCATCATTTAGTCGAGACTAAAGTTGAAAAAACTGCGAGAAAAATCGACAAATTATCCAATAGTTGATGAGAAGTCGCTTCTAGAGGGTTGTAAGATGGGGAAAGGACGCCCATCATTTAGTCGAGACTAAAGTTGAAAAAACTGCGAGAAAAATCGACAAATTATCCAATAGTTGATGAGAAGTCGCTTCTAGAGGGTTGTAAGACCAGCCTCCATTAGTTTCCCGATCATACATAGGTACTTACGAGACGCATCTTCAATCATTGAAGGGACTAATAAACAAAATTTACTTTTTCTAAAATGAAGAAATTGTTCAACGTTCAAGGAAAAAAGAATTTAGCTAACTCCTTAAAACGTTAGCTGACTTTTGATTTAGAATTAAGGGTGCTATCTAAAATCACTTAACAAAGACTAGACCAAAATTCGTACAGAATTCAGTTAAAAATTGAAACCAAACTCAAAATTTATATTCACATCCATTTCAGATCACTCGAAAATTTTATCAGAGAAAAAAATTTCATCGCAATCCAGACCAAATTCAGTTAAAACAATCGCTCCGAAATCCAGCTCAAATGCAGACCAAAGTTCAAACCGATATTTAAACCAAAACTTGGGGCAAAGCTTAGTTAGACCAAAGCCATGCCAAACTAATTCTCAATTTGATATTCAATTAAAGCTCAACCATTATCTAGGACGAAAGTTAAATCAAAGCATCAGACCAAAATCAGATCATAAAACAGATTGAAATGCAGACCAAAAGTAGGATCAAAAACAAACCAAAAGTTAAACCGAAACACAGACCAACATTAACACCAAAACTTCGACCAAAATATTTGTTAGAGAATCTAGTCAATTTCAGACCATCTGCAGAGGATTTCTCTTAACGAACCGTTTGATTTTCACAAGAGGTTGTCTACAATGAATGCAGTGCACCGGAGACAACAATCGGTAGTCAGCATGCCGGTTATGCCGTATCTGAACGACAAAGTGCAAAGTTTTTCTTCGAAAATGTTTAGTCTTTGAGGTAAGGCAAGAGTTGGTGACGTATAGAAATTGTTAATATTTTTACTATTTTTTGATTTTAGACTAAGTCGTGCCTCAAACCCGGTACTCTTTGGGAAGTGTCTGTCTTCCCTTCTTTCCCTTCGATCCACAATTGATATTTGTCATCCTTACGGACTTTACGTGTATATTACTTGTATATAATTTTCATTTCTTTTTTATAATATTTTCCCATTTCTTCTTATGTTTTATGTTTTTTTTCTTTCTCTTCCCTTATCTGTGTAATGTATAATTTGTCTAATAGACTGAGTGGACCGCAAATCTAATGTAGAGCCAGATGTTTACTGGCCTATTATCATCATTTTCACATCTGTGTCCCACAATTATCAAAGTCAATAATTTATTTTAAAATGACCTCGAATCTAGCGATATTTAATTTGGGAACTCTATCGTTCTAGCATTGCTAGCTACCCATCGCTAAGACGATGCTTGAGCCAACAATTACGAAAACAATCGAACATGACTCTCAGAAATTAACGTTTTCATATATTTAGGTATAAGTATTTCATTGAGTGGATAGTACAGGGTGTTCTCTTAGAAGTGTGGTTTTTAAGCAGAAATGAAACGCATATAATTTAATGTCATGGCTAAGAATTTAGATTTATTATAAAGATAAAGAGCAAGTTGCCGCCGCGGCTGGCCCGATTAAATTCCAGTCGAGAGGCTCAATTTTCGACCACGTTTCCCAGCAATTCAGCAATTAGGGTTACGATTAGTATGTCAGTAATAACGCGCCGAATATTCTCTTCCAAGACGTCAATCGTTTCGGACTTATCTGCGTAGACAAGCGACTTCACATAACCCCACAAAAAATAGTCCAGCGGAGTTAAATCGCACGATCTTCGAGGCCACGCCACAGGCCCACGACGCGAGATAATGCGCTCACCAAAAGTCTCCTTCAATAAATTGATTGTTTCGAGGGCTGCATTGCTGTATGGCATGTAGCGCCGTCTTGTTGGAACCAAAGGTCGTCCACATCAACATCCTCCAATTCACAATTCAGGCACGAAAAAGTCATTATCATGGCTCTATATCGTTCCCCAGTGACTGTAACATTATAACCGGCTTCATCTTTGAAGAAATATGGACCAATGGACCAATTCCCTCTGCCCATAGAGCACACCAAACATTGACTTTCTGAGGATGTAACAGCGTCTCAACAATGGCTTTGGCTTGTGGATTATGATCACTTCAAATGCGACAATTTTGCTTATTAACGTACCCAGTTCAACCAAAAGTGAGCTTCATCGATGAAAATAAATTTTCTTGTGAAAATCGAGATCGGTGACCATCTCGTTTTGGTAATAAATTCGCACGATTTGCCAACGTTGTTCAGGAGTTAGTCTATTTATTATGAAATAACAAACCAAACTGAGTATAAATCAAGTGACCGCTGTCAAAAAGAACAACTCCGAAATAAGTATTGCCAGATTGAAAACCACACTTCTAAAAACAAACACCCTTTATTTCAAGTTAAGAAGAAATACAACTGCTAACTTGCCTCTCAATTCCTCCATGGCTAAAACAAAGAGTGTGCGAATGGATAAGAAGTATGTATATGGTTGTGAGAAAAAGAATAAGAGAGAGTCAGTGTGCATAATTTTTTCATTCCTTCTCTTTCGTACATTTCAGTTTTCTTATTTGACCTCTGAGAAGGGATTTTTAGTCTCTTGTCTTTGATACGTACATGGTTTTCGATTTCCGTTTATTGGTCTTTGGTTATTGGCTTTTAATTTTCGATACTTGGGCTGATATTTTGGTTTTTTATTATTTTTCTACATATTCTGATCTTTCGCTTTTGACATTTGGTCAATGGCGTGCAATATCTAATTTTTTTCCATTGGCTTACGATTTTTAATTGTTAATCTTTGGTCTCTGGTTAGTGGATTTTGATATTTGCTTTGAAGTATTTGGATTTGACTATTTGGTTTTTATAATCTAAACTCTGATCTTTGGTATTTGCTCATTGGTAATTCGTTTTCTGGTTGCCTGTGGTATTTGGTTTTCGTTTACGTATTCGATTGAAGACCGCATTAAAGTTATTAAAGAACACTTCAAAAATGGTGAAATAATAAAAAACACGTTTCGCGCACTTCGTGATTATTTTGGGCGGCATAATCGCCCAAATTAAACAACCATTGGCCGGTTGGTGCGTAAATTCGAGGCTGTAGGTTCTTCAATTCAACACGTTACCATGCAATGATAACCGACTATTTTTTTCCCCAACTTGATGGAATTGACTTGAATGATGTTTATTTGCCACACTGCGCGTGAGGAAAAGTAAATTGGCCGGCAAGATCATGCGATTTAACACCATTGGACTTCTTTTTATGGGGATTTTTGAAAAGTCTAGACTTTTTGACAAAGTCTACGTAGATATGCCAGCCAATATTCGGGACCTAAAAAACAACATCATTACCGAGATAAATGCCATACAAACGCCCCTATTGGCAGATGTCATCAAAAATTTTGACCATCGAATCGACGTATGTAAAACAAGCCTTGGCGAACATTTGAGTGATATCATTTTCCATACATAAATGGCTTTGATGAACCTTCAAAATAAAGTACCCAGCTTGATTCAAAAATAAGATTTTATAGTTTACTTTCCTGCGCATCATTTGGTCAACCCTACTTCCAATATTTGGCTTTCTGGTATTTATGTAATTAATTACCGATTTCTGTATACTGACTTTAATATTTGGTCTATTGTTTTTGCTGCATGATCTTTAGTTGATAGATATTTGAATTTTAGTCTCTGATATGAAATTTTTTTGTGTTTAGGGTCTGATCGTTGGTTCATTAATCTTTGGCAGTGATTTTTGGTCTGCGGCCTCTAGTTTTTGGCCTTCAATCTCTGTTTGTTATTGCTTTAGTCTCTGTTCTTTGATCATATGTTTTTGACTGTTGGCCATTTGCAATTGGTATATGTCTCTGTTTTCTTAATTTTTGGTTTCTGGCTTCTAGTTCTTCCTCTTCAGTTTCTGATCTTTGATCTTCAGTCTTTAGTTTTAGATCGTTAGCCTTTTAGATCTTTGACTCTTGGTATCTGTGTTCTAGTCTCTGGCTTCAAGTTTTGTGTTTCCAGTGTCTTATTATTGGTTCATAGTCTTTGTTTGCTAGTTGTTTATATTCAGCTTTTGATCTTCAGTATTTAAAGGGAAAAGCTCGGTATAGCCCCTCCGAGAACAGGAGCTGTTGTACCATACTTAGAAGATCTTCAGTATTTAGTTTCAATACTTGGCCTGCCATCTTTTGCTTCTCTATTCGCAAATAATAGCAGAAAGTATTATTGCCTGGGCAATTATATACTAGCGAACAAAATTATCTACGAATTCGAATAAACCTGGTATTATTTAATTTGTAATGAGGAGAGAATTTTCCTTAGAACTTTCTTTCTTTTTCATTTTTGCAATTAAAATTATGATATACTACGTGACAAACATAGTTGAGTTAGTACATTCAACAACATATTAACTTCTTCTTCTTCTTCTTCTTCTTCTTATTATTCTTCACCGTCATATTTTTCAGTGGAGGGAGAGTCTTCAAGTCTTATAAATTTCACATGTCAATCAATAAAAGCAATTACAAACAATTACTTTAAATGGTCATATGGACAAATCATGATGATTACGTTGATTCCTGGATATAATATACATCATATAGTGTATAGAAGAAAAAAAACTACTGGTTATACATACATACATACATACATACATACATACATACATACATACATACATCTATAAGTACTATATGTATGTATGGATTTTGTGGTTTGGTAACATCAAGGCATATAAAAAAAAAATGAAATCGCGTGAAACGATGCAGCACGTACGACGAGTACACGCGACGTTTACAGCAGCAACAACAACCACGACAAAAACAACAACAACGATATCACTAACAACTGCCATCGACAACGACATCGACGACAACGACAACGACGACGGCAATGACGAAGAAAGCAACAATGAATAATAATATACAATTTCTTTGAAGTTGAAGCTTGAGTAGGTTATTAAAAAAATATAATAATTTGCAATAAAATATGAAAAAACCAAAACAAAAAAAAAAAAATAATAATAATAAATTGTTAGTATCGTAGAGTTTATTGTGTACATGTTGGAGAAAATCACGTACTGCATGTAGTGGTGTGACACCGAAAACAAAAACAACAACAACAGCAATGAGCACAGAGGGCAACACGAGCAAATGACTACAACAGCAACGCCAACAACAACAACAGCAACAACAACAACGTCGACGATATGACGATAATGACACAAGAAATTAATATCCATGTGATAGGTTCATGACGGGTATTTATTCATACACACACACACACACACACACACACACACACACACACACACACACACACACACACACACACACACACAACACACACACACACCCGAGCACAGAAATTCATATGCACATGTCTCTAGCTCCACATGTGTGTGGAAGGAAAGAGCTGAAGCCATGCCAAGTCAGGCCATAGCCTCCTAGATCTCTTGGCCCACAGCTATTGCATTTGTGGGGCATTTAGCTCTTGTACGTACACGTAGGCATATAAATTATGCCTGCCATGAGCCATCGTTCGTTCGTTGTTCATTTTTGAGTGTGATATAATGATGAGGTGCGGTGAGGTGAACTGGATGACTGGATGAATGGTAAGCGTCATTCAAAGAAAACATATGAAAAAATAAAATTAAATTTTGCCAGCCATCATGTGCACTCACATCATATATTACGGAAAACATGTGATCGAGAAATTGCAAAAGAGTGAATGTATTACATATTACATGTATAGTATGTAAGGTACTCCTACAAATGTTCATTGTATGTGCATACCCAATAGGAAATTATGCCAATTTGCCATTGAACTACGGGAGGCATATGGTAAATTTCATAATTATCATAATTTAAAAAAAAAAAAAAAATGTATATCAAGCAGCTGACTAATGCACCGTAAATCGTATGTTTAAGACTGATGACTTGTCATTTGGCTTGTCATATGACTTGCCATTTGACTTGTCATATGACTTGTCATCTGACTTGTCATATGACTTGTCATCTGACATAGTGCCGAGTAGAGTTTTTGCCTTGGAAATACAAATCAGCTAATTTGTCTTCTGACTTGTCATCTGACATGTCGTCAAACATTTTTTGACAATCCTATATATGTAAATCTCCTTATAAGATAGGTAAGTGATAGATGAGAAGCAAACGCGGAACCTCAGAATTGAGACTTTACCTTGCTGCCAATATACCAGACTTTGTCAGTTCACTTGTGTGTAGATTTAGGGTGGCTTTACACTACAAACCATAATTAATTAAACCAGCTGAATTTTCATACGACTTTTCATCTGACATGGTTTTAACTTATTTCATTTTTTCGTCAATCCTATAAATGAAAAGAATTGTGCTGCTTAGGAAATTACGATCAGTAAATTATATGTAATACTTATATCATGTCCTGGTCTTGAAACGAGCTTGGGACCACAGAGTTGAAAATTAGACTTCCGAAATGACTTGTTTTCCGACTTAGTTAGTTGACGGCTTGTTGGTAGGTTTAAGGTGATTTAACAGTAGCTTATTTAAGCAGCTGAGTTGTCTTCTAACTTAGTCGTCCGACTTGTGCTCTGAAAAAATTATAGTATCTCCTAAATACTTAGTAAGTTTATTGCGTAGGTTTCAGTTACAAAATATTTCACTGCCCCCACTCCAATAACCCAAGATAGTCTAAACTTTGAATCTGTATTATCCATATTACGACAATATTACTTTACTTTAGGTAGATGTGAATCCTGGTGACTGCTAATCTACTCCTTAGTCTTCTTTTCTACAAGGAGAGTTTTCTCGAAAGCGAGTCGAGTTTTAGACGAAATGGGACGGGTATGGACTCTCTCGTACCGGATATTTCTCTTTTGTGCTGTTCGTGCTTTTCAAATAAAAAGTAAGAGGCAAGACTTTAGAGAAAACTTGTCTAGTGGAAAAGGTAACTTTTTGACGAGATTTCATTGATCTCGAAACTTAACAAACGGGGACCCAATTGGGATCGAACTATAAAGAAAAGAGGATGGAGCTGAATGGATCATACACATCGCTCCGTACGGACGTCAGAGAACCCAGTCGCAGAACCACGGGCAATTTTCAACTTCAGATACGCCATTTCCGTTTTAACCTTTTCCAGGGAATGTTTTCACTTATTGTCATCCAAACACAAGTGTTGCTTATTTTCGTTATGAGATGATTATCTTGTCCTCTTAAACAGCCCATCCACCAAGGGGAGCCAGGGGATTTAGAAAACGTACAGAGTTATTTCGATTCTGACTCCAAAACTTCTTTATCAAATGGGTATGTTTCCATGCAGTTTTTTGTGTACAAGGTGTTTTTTTAGAAGTGTGGTTTTCAAGAAGAAATAAAACTCATATAATTTAATGTTATGGCCAAGAATTTAGCTTCACTATAAAGATAAGGATTTGCCATTATGTTTTAAAAACGATTTCGGTTAAGTGGCAGACGCGGCTGTTTCGAATAAATTCCAACCAATTTTCGACCACTTTTTCCAGCAATTCAGCAATTGGGGCCAATCGTCTCGGGCTTATCTGCGTAGACAAACGACTTCACATAACCCCACAAAAAATAGCCCAGCGGTATTAAATCGCACGATCTTGGAGGCCACGCCACAGGCCCCCGACGCGAAATAATGCGCTCACCTTGTTGGAACCAAAGGTCGTTCACATCAACATCCTCCATTTCACAATTCAGGCATGAAAAAGTCATTAATCATGGCTCTATAGCGTTCCCCATTGACTGTAACATTATGACCGGCTTCATCTTTGAAGAAATATGGACTAATGAGTCCCTCTGCTCATAGAGCACACCAAACAGTGACTTTTTGAGGATGTAACGGCGTCTCAACAATGGCTTTGGCTTGTGGATTATGATCTCTCCAAACGCGACAATTTTGCTTATTAACGTACCCATTCAACCAAAAGTGAGCTTCATCGCTGAACAATTTTTTTTGTGAAAATCGGCCCATTTAGGCCCATTCACCGAACGTGCTTGATGGTCGTTCGGCTTCAATTCTTGCACGAGTTGGATTTTGTAAGATCGCAAACTAAGATCCTTCCGCAAAATCTTCCATAATGTGGATGGGCACAGCTCCAATTGTTGCGCGCGATGGCGGATGGACTCATTCGGGTCGTCTTCGATACTCTGCTCCACTGCAGCAATAGCGTCTTCAGTGCGCACTGTACGGCGTCTCTGAGGCATTATCCACTAGAGTAAACGTGGTGCGAAACTGATCCATGGTTGCTCGAATTACCGACTCTGCTGGGCAATTATGTCTGCCGAATATTGGACGCAGCTCGCGATGCGTAGTGCGAACCGAACCATTATTTTGGTAATAAATTTGCACGATTTGCCAACGTTGGTCAGGAGTAAGTCTATTCATTATGAAATGGCAAACCAAACTGAGCATAAATCAAGTGACAGCTCTCAAAAAGACCAACTCCGAAAAAAGTATTGCCAGATTGAAAACCACACTTCTAAAAAAAAACACCCTTTATGTTGACTCTCTTCTTGCTTGTGGGCACTATTCTAACACCTGGCGGCAATTACTCTAGTTAGTTTTTGAAGAATATGGTCTGATCAAGCCCCATTTCCGTTCGATTTCCGGGGCACTGAGAACTTAAAGGAATCGAATCAGTTTTTAGACTACAAATAAAAAAAAAAAATTATCAGAATCAGTAAATAAGCAATACCCATGTAGCATGTACAAGAAGAGAGGAGAAAAATTTGAGGATAAACGAATTAACCTCTCTTCCATCTTTACCGGTAAATGTCTCTGCCATTTCGAACATCGCTCCGGAGTCAAAAGTTTTTCGAAATAAAAGTATACTCCAAGTGATGAAACTAGCGAGATACTCGAATTGACGGAATTGAAGAATTTTTTATTTATTAATATTTTCATAAAGTTTTCACTGTTATTTGAAATTTATTAACATTTTTTCGTACGTTTCTCTACCTTGAATACTTTCATCCAAGTGCCCAGATCGCAACTCTCCAACTTGGGTACGTACTTGTTCATATATCCATTTTCTTCTCTAACATTTTCATCCGATTTCCCATCGGCTTACAAATTTTAACTGAAACGTGACGTGACATCGTCGCTACGCGTTCATACTTGAGTAGCGAAAAAAGAACGTCAAAGAAAATTTTTCTAATGCCCGCAAGTCATAAATATTATTCTTACAAGTACAAAAAAAAAAAAGAAACAATAATAAATCGGGTAGAAAATATTATATGTATGTATGTATGTATGGTATAAAGAAAAGCAATAAAATTTCCCAACGGAAATGTCACATACACGAAAATATTTCAGATGCTCCTTTCTCTCCTCAGCGTCAGTGTCAGCGTCAGCGTCAGCGTTAGTGCATGACGGCGATGATATCGTTTTGAGCCCGAACAGCTGATATGTTGTAGGGAACAACCCTCATGCACCCTCCTTCGCCGGTCGCTCCATGATTTCCGCATCATTCTTTATAGTAGCCGCAATGTGTAACTTGTAGAATGTAGCTGAGTTTCCGAAGAAAAATAAAACAACAAAATCCCGCAGAAACAAGTGAGGGAGGATTTTTAATTTCATACTAAATCATTCCGTACAAAATTTTTATATGCGTTAATAACTGTAATGGGATACTCTCGAGTACCCTGAGCTGTCGTAGCAGCAATGCAGAGGAGAACAGTGGCTGGAAAAGTGTATGTGTGTGTGTGTGTGTTTTTTTTTTAAATATAAACACATGCACGTATTTGTGAAGAAAGAATTCACGTCTAAGTCAAATCATATGTCTTCGAAATTATGACTGCTTTAGAATATCTTGAATATCCCTTGGAGTCACTTGAGATATATAAAGCCCTTTGGAGTCCATTGATCATGCTTGGAATCACTTGAGATTACATGAAGGTACTTGGAGTCAATTGAGTCACTTAGACACCAAAGAAGTCATTTTTAGTCAAATGAAGTCAGAGCCACTTGAAGTCACTACGGGTCACTTGAATATGCTTGGAGTCAATTGAAGTCACATGAAGTCAATGGAAGTCACTTGGGAGAACTTGAATATGCATATAGTCGCATGGAGTCATAATGGTATGACTTTGAAATCATGACTGCTGGACTTGAATACACTTTGAGTCCCTTGAATACATTTGCAGTTACATAAAGTACTTTGGAGTCAATTCATCATGCTTGAAATCACTTGAGATCACATGTAGGCACTTGGAGTCAATTGAAGTCAATTAGACACCAATGAAGTCACTTTTAGTCAAATGAAGTCAGAGCGGGTTGCAGCCACTACGAGTCACTTGAATATGCCTGGAGTCAATTGCAGTCACTTGGGAGCACTTGATTTGCATGTAGTCGCTTGGAGTCAAATAGTCAAATCTTATGGCTTTGAAATCATGACTGCTTGGCTTGAATTTACTTTGAGTTCTTTGAAGTTACTTAAATACATTTGGAGTTGCATAAAGACTTTTTGAGTCAATTGATTATGCTTGGAATCACTTGAGATCACATGAAGGCATTTGGAGGAGTCAATTGAAGTCAGTTAGACACCAAAGAAGTCACTTTTAGTCAACTGAAGTCAGAGCCACTTGAAGTCACTACGAGTTACTTGAATATGCTTGGAGGCACATAAAGTCACATTGAAGCCAATTGAAGTCACTTGGGAGCACTTGAATATGCATGTAGTCGCTTGGAGTTAAATTTTATGACTTTGAAATCATGACTGCTGGATTTGAACACACTTTGAGTCCCTTGAAGTCCCTTGAATATATTTGGTCAGAGCCACTTGAAGTCACTACGAGTTACTTGAATATGCTTGGAGGCACATAAAGTCACATTGAAGCCAATTGAAGTCACTTGGGAGCACTTGAATATGCATGTAGTCGCTTGGAGTTAAATTTTATGACTTTGAAATCATGACTGCTGGATTTGAACACACTTTGAGTCCCTTGAAGTCCCTTGAATATATTTGGAGTAACATAAAGTACTTCGGAGTCAATTGATCATGCTTGGAATCACTTGAGATCACATGTAGGCACTTGAAGTTAATTGAAATCAGTTGGACACCAACGAAGTCATATTTTTGTCCACTAAAGTTAGAGCCACATGAAGTCTACCACGAGTCACGGAGTCAATTAAAGTCACTTGGAAGCACTTGAATACAATTGGAGTCACATGGAGTCGCTTGTAGTCAATTCCCAATCAATATCCAGCATTTCGCAAAATATCCCCCATTACGAAAATTATAATGCTTTAGAAGATTTTACTGTTGAAAACGTATTACAAGAAGCTGATCTATTTTTTTCCTCATTTTATTATTTCAACCTTTGATCTTTGAAGTATGTACGGATCAAAAGCATTTTTTTTTTATGAGGCTCATAAATTTATTAAATACTGCTTGACTTCAAATTTCAATTAACTCTAAGATACTTAGCAGTATTCAAGCGAGACTTTAAGTAACTTCAAGTGACTCCAAGTAACTTCAAGTGATTCCAAGTAAATTCATGTAACTTCAAGTGATTCCAAGTATATATAAGTATTTGAATGATTTAGTGACTTCAAATGATTTCAAGTGACTCCAAATGACTTCAAAGAAGTCGCAATTTTAATGATTTTTAAGTCGTAAGATTTTCCTTGCCAAAGGTTTAAAAAATGTTTGCATTCCTTAGAAGTCTACTACGAGTCACGGAGTCAATTAAAGTCACTTGGAAGCACTTCCTCAGATACCAAAAGAGGCTTCACTAAAAAAACAAACTCATCAGTGAATTCAAGAGAGTTAAATCAAACTTTGAGTACGGTCGCATGTTTTACTTCCCTCTCAATTTCATTCAGTATATGTAGAATTTAAATATTTAATAATACCATTTGTACAATTTTATGGCGTTATGATGATTGCCATGATGGTTTGCATAAAGTGTAATAATCAGTGTTTACCAGACGGCAATATCATATGCGGCGTCTGCAATCTTAAAGTGCATGTCAAATGTACCAAACTAATCTAATCTAAACCTAATAAAAATACTTAACTAAAAATATAAGCTACTCATGTCACATGTACAAACCCGTGTGATCCGCCCCAGTTTTCCCATAATTCAACCAACGAATTCATGAATTCTATTGCCAATGCACAATCATCAAATTCTGGCGCTCCAAGGCTAAGGTCGTTGACCCTAATCGAATGCATTTGTTGTCGAGTGCTAATCGCAAAAGTCTACCATCAAATTCGTCAAATAAAAGCAACAAGAAAAATGAAATTACCCCGGCTATGGCTCATTTACCTCAACCACTGCTGCTAGTCGCATGCTGAATCTGATGCAATCGCAACTACCGTTAGCGGCACTACCAATATTGAGACTCTCCTTGAAGCTGCTGATAATATTTCCTCACACTCTCTTCTCAGATGTTACTGCTCCTCAGTCTAATCACATTGATGACAATACCGGGTGGGGCAAAAGTAATGTTATAATGTGAATTGGCTGCCATTTCATTAGAATTTAATTTACTTTTAATGGCACATGACATATTTGTACATGAATGGATGGGACCTACAGTTTAATGCCGAATCCGAACGGCGAAGTGAAAAGCTTTTCATAGGCAATTTTTACTCTTGTCATTGCCTGCCAAGAGGTGGTGCCGTGTACTTTATGATTTTGCCTGTGCCCAGATTCGAACACCGGACACTCCAAAAGTTGCACAATTATGATATCAGTGGAAGGAACACTTTTATTATTATCTTGCAGTTTTCTAAGTGACAGAAAGCTTTTTGTGGAAATCGGCCATGGTCTGGTATTCCTCAAGGTACCCATTGAGGCCCCATTTGCCTATTAATTTTTACTAATAACTTACCAAACAATTTCAAATTTCTAAAATGTTGAATGCTAGCAGACGATATACAACCTTTTTTCCAGAGTTCGTGATATGTCTGATTGCATGAAGCTTCAAAGCGACCTCAGGTTACTTTATGAATGGTGTTCGGGCTACCGGCTATACTGCGGCTACGAGAGGTTTCGATAACAATTCCAAAACGATTCATATTTAATTGCTCACTCAATTGATTCTTTTCTACCTTCAGTCATTCTCTTATTTGGTAGATTTGGTTGCACTCACATTTTCTCTTATCAGACTGTAGACTAGAGACTATAAGGTTTTTGTAAACATTCTCTAAAGTTCAATCGACACAAGTTTAAATAATCTAGTATTAGATAAGATTTCCAATTGCCTTAAATTTAGAAAATATGTATCTTGTATTTTCTTTGTAAAGTGAATTCTACGCATATACTCGTACTTAGTAAATCATCCACTAGTCAATATAACCATGCATACTCAGTGCAATATATTTTCATTTCAATCTGTGGTTTTTTTTGTTTTTGTTTGTTTTATTTTTGCCCTAAATAGCACGGCACGTTTTGGCAATAAGCAACACACACACTCACTCGCTCACACACACTGGGACATTCATTACAGATACATGCACACGTTATTCAATTTTAGCATTTTTGTTGTAAGTATTTTCAGTTATAATTTTCTTTTGTTTTTTTTGCCTTTATTTTTCTGGGCTATGGCATAATCCTTAATCGATTTCGGTTTTGTCCTAACCTTGAAAAGGTAGTGAATATAAATTTCATTCTTTGTCGTTGTGGTTTTCGCTGTTGTTGTTGTATTTTGTTAGCACCAACCACTGTCATACTTACTTACATATGTACTTACTTTATACTTTAACAGTTGGCGTACGTACAGTAGTTTTCGCTTAATTGTATTACACTCCAAGTTACTTCGTGTGACATTATGCGACTTCAAATGATTTCGTGTAAATATTTACTTCAAATGACTCCAAGTGTACTTAAATGACTCCAAGAGACTTTAAGTGTAGACAATTGACTCCGGGTGACTTCAAATTAGAATTGATTCCAAGTGATTATAAATCTGTCATGAGATTTTAAAGTCATAAGACTTGAAATCTCATGACTTCAAACAAGAATGCATTCCTATAACTCCAAAAGAGACTTTACTTAATAAATTTTCAGTCAGTTACTCTAAAAAGGTTTCCTCGTTTTATGTTACAATATCTTCTTTTTTGTTTTGTTTTTGTTAATACAGTGTCAACACCCAGGAGGTGCCCCTATGAATGCATTGCATTGTTTGGAAGGAAGATTGATAGGTGGGAGGAAGAAGCAGTTAGAAGTAGTTATGAGCGTTTTCTTTAAATTTGCAAGTTTTTTAATAATCGGTAAAAATATTTGTAGGGAACTTATTCCATATACGCGCGCGGTCTGAAGAACTTTCTCTGTAATGCGTAGTGCGGTGGAACACCGTGTCTACGTGGAAGGCATGAGTTCCGCTTGCTGATCGTGTAGTTCTGGTCTACTGAACACACGAACTGGGGACATCAGTTTGCGCATCTCAGCAGAATATCTACCGTGAAAGTAACGGTAAAACAGAGAGACGCCTCATATAGGTGGTGTAGATCAGTCAGAGTGAAATATTTATTACACCAAGACACTTGGTCCAGAACATCATGATTCGCTGTCTCCGCAATAGCTACCCCCACCCATATCTAGGTAATTAACGGGTGAGATAACAGACAACATTGGGTCTTACGCGCATTAAACTCAAGTCTATTCGTGAGACCACTCACAGAGATTGGCTCGAGGTCTTTATTGAGTGAGTCATTTATAACAAGCCTTTTCATCTCAACCTCCAAAGAGTTAGGACGTTTTGAACAGGTATATGAATGAAAAATGATGCTGTTAAACGAGTAAATGGGATCTTTCGTTAATGACAGAAACTCATTATAAATGAAGTTAAGGGAAAGGGTATGGGGGAGAGGACCGCAACCGGCGGCACTCCAGCATTAATAGCAAGATCTTCCGACAATGTCGTCTACCACAACACGGATAGAGCGGCCGCTTAGAAAGTTCGTGATCCACCGTGTGAAGTTACTCCCGACTCCATGCGCAATCAGTTTTGACTCATGCCAGACTCTGTCAAACGCCTTTGAAATATCCAGACCAACCGCCTTGCTCTCACCGAAACCATGGACACTGTGGTACAAATGCTCGGTGAGGACCGCCATGAGATCGCCTGACAAGCGATTTCGATGGAAACCGTATTGGTGGCCTATAACCAATTCTTTTTGCTCGTGATATTTGACCAAGTAGAAGTTGACTCCATGACTTTGGATAGCGTAAAACAAATTGCGATGGGGCTTTTAAGGTTATCTGACTTATTATTCTTCTTTCAACGGCACAATAGTCCAGGGAGGGCCTAGGCCCTCTTGTTGTGAGTGTTTTATTTGCACAATGAATGGAAGGGCTTACCAGTTTTATGCCGAATCCGAACGGCGAAGTGAGATCCTTTTCTTAGGCAACTTTTTCTCTTGTAGGTTTGCCATTGCCTGGCAGTGGTCGCTGTGGCGTAGTTGGTAGTGCGTTGGCTTACTACGCAGAGTGTCCGGGGCTCAAATCTCCACACAGACAAAATCAAAAAGTAAGAAAAATAATTTTTCTACACGGCACCACCTCTTCGTTAGGCAGGCAATGCAAACCTACAAGAGTAAAAATTGCCTAAGAAAAGAATTTCACGTCGCCGTTCGGATTCGACATGAAACTGTAGGTCCCTTCCGTTCATTCAGTCTAGGCCTTCCATGGGGTGTTGTGCCATTAAAAGGAAGAATTATGGTTTCCCGGTTAATTGAGTCAAAATTCTAATGTCGACGTAATTAACCGAGGATTTTTGAATATCAGCAATTTCGGTTTATTTATTCAATTTACTCTGTAAGAGATTTGACGTCATGTTTTTGTTGTTGTTTGTCAATTGTATAAACTGTGCAATTAAACAGTTATTGGCCAAAGTGATATTTCTAGTTAAACAGACCAAAAAAAATTGCACAATTTTTACAAACTCAACTAAGTGGAAACTACTGTATTTGTTTTAAATATAATAGCGGAGGTGGTTGTGGTGCTGCTGCTGGTGGTGTTCGGCGATGATTGTGATACCGATGATTTTTTGGAACGAAAACGAGAATGCGAATGATGATGGTTGAAGTGGATACCAACTATGGTACATATTGGCTTCCGTTCGCAACTCAACAACATTTGGCAAATATGTTGGTAGGTAGGCATGCATGAATATAAAGATAAAATTTATCACCATTTGACACCCGAAATGCTAAGCCACAGGCAACCAACCAGCATAGTCTCCTTCCATCTTCATCATGAACTTCATCATCACTGGATCATGATCACTGGATCATTGAGAGTATTAGAGCTGAAAACCTTTTCACTTTCCACTCTTCACACTGCTTTCAACCCGAATACATACATTTCCAGTAGTATATTGACAAAGTTAAATTGTGTGGCATCACATCAAGATACGAGTATGCTCTAATGAGCCGCACTTCACTGTTGCCTTCTGCTGCCCCGCTTCCCTGCTTCCCTGCTCAAACTTCACCGTTCCATAACTGACTCCCTCCACACCAAACCAAACAAAGTGCGCGCATTTAGTTTGTTTAGGTCTCGATTTTGTAAATTGTCACCATATTTAAGTATTCATAGAATTGAAATGAGTATGAGAATTTGTGCCCCTATTGTTTAGATGTTGATTGCTTCGGTAAATCTCCGTCGTCCGAGCTATTTAGCTTCAAGCGTGTTCACAGTATGTACCTTTCAAGTATATATTTATAATGGTGGCAGCAAACATAATTAACTTTAAGTAAATCGAAGTTTGTTTTCTTTCACTTTCACAACAGCCGCCACCTGCTCCTTTCTTACCTTCTTCGCCCTATGGAGCGAGCTCTCTAATTTAACTACCTTCTCGCCTAACTGCGTGTTTTCTTACCTGCTGCCTTCTTACCTTCTTTTCATCTGTTTGCTAAGGTATCCCTCATCCTCCTCCTCCTCCTCCTCCTCCTCAAAAACAAAAACCTATTTACCCAGTGCGACATATTATTCTTTTCTGTTTGGTTTCAATTATTTTTGTGCACTCATTTCGAGCACTCTTTACTCTTTGGGGAGTTGAGTCTGGTTGAATCTTGAGTGTTTATCTTGCGATTTTTTGTTGTTTTTATTGTTTGTCGGAGGGAGAGAGAGAGAGAGAGAGGGAGAGAGAGAGAGGGAGCGAGAGAGAGAAGGAAAGAGAGAGGGAGAGAGAGAGAGAGAGAGAGAGGGGGAGAGAGTCTCTACTACTTAACCCCCTATCTTACCTACATTTTCAACTACACTTACCTATTTTCGTTTTATCTTTTTATCGATATTTTCATGTATTTTATGGAACAAATTGGAGCTGCACTCGTTTTAATACAAACCTACATAATTAAAATTTACGACCTTGAGGGAATTGCCTTCTCGTTTAATTGTTTTAATTGTTTAATTGTTTTTTAACACTAGACTTTCACCCGTGAATTCAGGGTTCGTTTACCCTCTTGGTCTGGTCGTCAATTCTCATATACTCCTTATATTTCTACCCATATGAAGTGAATGAGAATTATGAGAAAATGTAAAAAAAAACACCACTTGACTGCGCCAATGGCAAACTACTTACCTACTTACTTAGCTGGCTCTACAACCGATGATCGGTCTCGGCCGCCTCTTGAGTATTCATTGGGGAATATTTTAATGTGGTGGCTTCCAAGCCCGACGAACAACCATACATTCAAGGCCATTGAGAAGACCGCCGCACACATTAGTTAGACCAATGAAGGGTGTCAGATCGCTATCCAAGGGAGGCCGCGAGGAGGCTGTGTGTCGACTTGAAACATAGAAGCGTAAGGATCGAACATGAAAGCACCTGCGACTTTAACTTGTGTCCTACGCCCCACTCCCCCCCCCCCCTCCCCCTCCTGGGGAAAAAAGGAAGGTTCAGGCAATGGCAAAATCTTTATTTTTCTTTCGTTTACAACTCATGAAGAGCCTAAGCCGAGCTTCTCGCATAAATTAATGTTGCGTTTGGGGGTGGGGGGGACCCTCAATTTTATGCCGAATCCGAACGGTGTAATGAAAAACTTTTCCGTTAGCAAATGTTACTCTTGGAGGTTTGCCATTGCCTGCCAGTCACGTGCTGGAGCCGTGTAGAAAAATTGTTTTTCTACTTTTTGTTGTTTACCTGTGCCGACGATTCGAACCCCGGGCATTCTACGTAGCAGGGCAGCACACTACCATCGGTGTCCTTCATGGCAAAATCACCAAGTGATAACAAATTGCCACCACACCGTTCGGGGAACACTGGCGTTAAACTCTAGGTCCAACCATGTAGCCCATCACAATGAGCCGTTCTGGTCTAAGTACATCTCTCGACAGTCGCCAAGAAACAAACTTAGAGAAAAGTATCTAGCAATTGGAATAATTAATAAAGACGAACAATATCAAATTTTTATGATAGGATACTGTTCGAGTCTGTGTATTTATAGCTAGCTGCATGTGAACTCATTTAGTAGAGCATTAAAGTTTAAAATTTTCTATTACAAGGTGACGATGTGATACCAAAACAGCATTTAAAACCCGATTGAATCTACTCTTAGCTTAGAGGCAGTGACTACTATACCTGAGTGAAATACAGGGCCAGCTTTTTCAAGCAGAAGCGACACTTACGACAAGCGACTTACAGAATATCATAAGCACGATCAACTTAATCGGTTTAGGTGGGTGGGCAAGTTGGTGTACCCAACGAATCCATCTGCAAAATAGAATTAAATGAAATATCTTAATTTGTAAAATAAAAAATAAATAAATTAAAATGTGTGAAGTGATTATTTGAGGCGATCTGGCAAAAGTTCATTCATTTAGTTCGTTTTCCCCTAAATTACTAATATTCTTAGATTCGTGTGCGATCGATTTTAGTACGCCTTTATTCGCTGCAAAATTGTTTACTTAATTTAATTTCGCAATATATATTTGTTTTTGTTTTTGTTTTTTTTGTTTTTGTACTAGCAATTAAGTTGATATTTTACAATATATGGTATGTGGTAGCTACAATGTATATTTATTTATATTTTTCTAAGAAAAAGTAAGAAAATGTGGTGGTAAAATTATTTTTCTATAATATTAAGTATCATTAAGCTGACGCGCTTTAGCGTAGATCGCTTGCCTGCTCGCTTAACATATCAACGAAATTGACGCGAACATCGCAACATCCCATATTCTTTATGGGGGGTATAACTGAACGGTAAGTGCTTCTGCTGTGCTGCTTCTGCTCCCCACATTGGCTATTTGCTTTAGCTAGTGCTAATGCAGACGTCAATTGATGTTGTTGATGAATTTTCTTGTTGTTCATGGTGGTGATCGTGTTGTTGACCATGTTGTTGTACATATTTAGATGTTGTATGTGGTACATGTAGTTGTAGCTGATCATGATGATGGCGATGATGATGATGATGATGATGATCTGATCTGATGATGGTGATGATCTGTTGTTGATCATGATCTTGGCGTTGTTGTTATTATTGCAGCTGTAATGTTTTCAATTTATTTTGAAATTTTGACAAATTTTCTGTTTATTTTTCTTAATTTTTTACACATTTTCTTCCCTTTTCTTCTCTCTTGTCTCGCTCTCCCTGTCTCTCTCTCTCTCTCTCTCTCTCTCTCTCTCCTGTCTTGTTTCCTTTATCTCTATGTAAAAATAACAACATTTTGTTTGTGTTTTTGTTGTTCTTGTCGTTGTGGTTGTTGTTATTCACTGTAAAAATGAATGAATTAATCATTTTCAATGTTTCTATTTCAAAGTGTTCAATGCGATTGGGTGCGAAACGAAAGTAGTCGGAAGGCGATCGATGTTTTTCTCTTTTTTTGTTGCTGTTTTTGTTATTGTATTTCAAGGTTAATATACGGTTCAAAAACAATTTTCAAAAATTACATATCAATTCACATACTAATTTCACTTTAGAAGGAGAAGAAAAAGAAGAAGCAGAAGCAGCAAAAGATTGACGTCAATTGCCGTTTCTGACAAAAAAAAAATAAAAATAATTTAAATATTTTTAAATCTATTTAATATTTTTAAGAGATATTGGTTAAACAATATCACAAAAAAAAAAGAAAAGGAAATAATAACAATAATTAAATTTATAATGTTAAAAATGTCCGACTCTGACATAGGCGGCATCGTCCTTTGTAGCGCAATTCTTTGTGCTCACTGCGATCACTTCAGATTCAAGATCAGTTTGCTTGATCAGATAGCAGATCGGATTGAATAACACTTGGTTTTAAAAAGTAGAATTCCTAAGTGAAAGATTGCTACCTTCTCTAGAATGTCACACTCCAACGTACGCTGCCATAATCGACATCCACGATCACTACACATTAGAGATCTTACTTTACTTTACTTTTAATGGCACAACAGACCATGGAGGGCCTAGGCCGAGCTTTTCGCATCCACTCATGTTGTGCGTGTTAGATTTGTACATGAATGGAAGGGACATACAGTTTAATGCCGAATCCGAACGGCAAAGTGAAAAGCTCTTCATAGGCAATTTTTATTCTTGTAGGTTTGCCATTGCCTGCCTACCGAAAAGGTGCCGCCGTGTAGAAAAATTATTTTTTCTACTTTTTATTTTGCCTGTGCCGAGATTCGAACCCCGGACACTATGCGTAGCAGTCCAACGCACTACCACTACACCACAGCGACCACATTAGACACATTAGAGATCAGTGATTGGATAACACTTGGTTTTAAAAAGTTGGACTTGTAAGTGAAAGATTGCTACCTTCTCTAGATTACACACTCAAACGTCTGCTCACATCGTCGACATCTACGATCAGTACGCATTCGAGATCAGTCAGCTTGATCAGATCACAGATCGAATTGGATCACACTTGGTTTTAAGAAGTTGTATTTCTAAGTGAAAGATTACTACCTCCTTCTCTAGAATATCACACTAAAACGTATGCTGCCATCATAGACATCCACGATCACTACGCATTCGAGATCAGTGCTCTTGATCAGATCATAGATCAGAATGATAGCTACCTTCTTTGAAATGTCACACTGAAACATTTGCTGCCATAATCGACTTCCACGATCACTACGCTTTCGAGATCAGTGTTCTTGATCCGATGAACATATATAGAACGCCATTATAGACATCCACGATCACTACGCATTCGAGATCAGTGCTCTTGATCAGATCATAGATCAGAATGATTGCTACCTTCTCTAAAATGTCACACTGAAACATATGCTGCCATAATCGACTTCCACGATCACTACGCTTTCGAGATCAGTGTTCTTGATCCGATCTTAGATCAGAATGGATAACACTTAGTTATAAAAAGTTGAATTTCCAAGTGAAAGATTACTACCTCCTTCTCTAGAATGTCACACTGAAACGTATGCTGCCATAATCGACTTCCACGATCACTGCACTTTCGAGATCAGTGGATAACACTTAGCTTTAAGAACTTGGATCTATGCGAAAGATTACTATTGTACATATATTCCCTAAAATGCCCCAGTCAAACTATTTGTCGACATCATCAACGATCACTATGTATTCGAGATCATCGGGAGGGATTAGATTGGATTTCTTTCGATATACGAGTACATATATAATTTAATACGAATATATGGTATATATAAATATTTTAAGTATTTATTTTATAAATAATTAATGTACACAAATCAAATTCATGGGACCGTCTTCACGTGCTTATCTCTGTGTCGACGCAATCTGTATACATAAAAACAAAATACATTTTTCATGTTATCTGGTGTCTAGGTCAAGGAATTTTTATTAAAACCAAATAACTCAAATTAAACTAGAATAGAAATGAGTATGCTAAAATTAAAGCAAAATTAGGTATGCAAAACAAAAAAAAAAAAAAAAAAAATCTATTCTTTCTGATTCACAATCAACTTGGGATTGCATAAGATATTCTCCCAATGATCGATCTAGCATTTTTGACAAGATTATAGAGTAGGTAAGTACTTTAGTAAGTAATCTCTGGCTTATATAAAACCTGTACTAATCTCTAGCAAAACAATTGGCACCATTGAATTTCTTGGTCAAATAAGGTAAGTAAGATAAGCCGTCACGATTTCGTTTTCAATGAATTTTGAAATATTTTTTTCCCGAAACAACGCAAATTTAAATATAAAAAATCCAATTGTCATATATCGAAATTCTGATGTAATCCGGGCAATTCAGCACGTCAATATACATAGGGCTTACTTCGATGGATTAAATCGGAATTATTTTCTTACTTTTTGTAGACCTCTGTAAGCTCTTTGTGCCACTAGAAGATCCAAAAGGAAGAAGGGAAGGGATTTTTGGATTAAATATCCTTGCCGATCTCGAGAATCTCATACATTCTAATCGTTGCTCAAAGTCAAAAGATAATTTATGGAGCGGAAAGGCCCACTTGAGTAAAAAAGAATAAGCAACTTTCAAAAACCTTCCCCGAGGTGAGGTTAACTAAGGTCAAATCCACAGAAGTAAAACTTTTTTTGACAAACATTTGCTAAAATGATTAGAAAAAAAACCGAAATTTCTTCCTTTTAAGGCTTAATTTCTTTGAAAAGTTCTATTCACTTAGTTTTGACCTTAAGTGACCCCATATATTTTTAGATAAGGAATAGTTTCTTTAATGCTAAATAAATCCCGCTCTTCTAACTCCTCCCGCTCCTCTCTAACTTTTGGCTATATAAATTTCGCTTTATAAGTTCAAATTGTAGTATTAAAAATTTCTTCGGTTAATAGAGATCCGCTGATAATTGGGCTAAACCCAGGGATAATGGTAGTTAGTTGTTCTTTTCTAACAATTAAGCCCTATCTAGGGATCATGTTAAAAAATCCGGACCCAGAAACATTGTAAATGGTGATTTTGACCTTAGATTAGATTAGAAGATTAAAAGGTCAGCAGGAGGGCTATAGGACTTCCATAACACTCAGTTCGTTGATTGATGTTTCCCTAAGGAATCGCCTCCATAGATGCTCTCTTCATGTGATAAGTCCGATCTGATCTGAATGTATCTTTTGTAGATGAGCTCTATCCTGATTTGGCTGAACTTTTATCAGCTTTTCATGGAGAGGAATGAGAGATAATTCTTCTTTTTTTATAATTTAAGTACCTGCTTTCATTTTTTGTATAGTTTCATAAATGTGAAAACGTTCGGTACTTGCTGCTGCCAACTGCCACCTCAAGTCATATGCCACAATGTCACGACGAGACACACCGAGAATTACGAGTGCTGTTTGTTTTCAATTAAATTTTAGTCATAACTTTTCTTTTTTGAAAGCAGCTGATTTCACATAGCATGGTACCATAATATTTTGTTTGTTTAGTTTATGGTTTAATTGGAAATGAAATAGAAAGCTAAAGAATTTCATAGGCGAAAGAAAATTCAACTGAAAAACTATATTCGAATATGAATTTCTAAGAATTCTTGCAGTTGTGGCACATCTTGGCACATCTTGGCAAAGAGAAAATTCAATGGTTCGTTTTTTATGTACAAGTATGTGTAAGAAATTTATATTTTACATACATTCTGAGATATATGAGATACACATTTATGAAAGCTAACAAAGACCTTCTTAGGGTTAAACAGTAGCTATATGAACCTTGCAGTCTACACTTTTCTTTGGCGAATCAAGTGGTTAGACTATTGCAGATCGGTGCAGGTGATCTTTAGTTAGTTGAAAGCTAACTAACTTTTTTCTTGGTCCAAGTCGTCAAAGTTCTTATGAAGAGCTCATCGAGTTCAAACTGCGTAAAATTATAGTACCAAAACTTAGTTCTGAACTCTTCAAAGCTAAGGTTCCAACTTGATTCTAGTTATATTACTTAGATCTTACCCTTCGTGGTCCTCGCGGCATAGTTGGTAGTGTGCTGAACTTCTATGCAGGGTACTCGAGTTTTACACTCGACACAGTCAAAACAGAACCCGGACCAGCTGGTGCCCTTGCAAGCTTCTCAGATATAATTTTCACTATACGGTTCGAATGCGGCTTAAAATTAGGATCCAGAGTTCCATTTGTGTACAAAGAAGTACATATAAGTTACGGAACATGTGGAACATTCCACGAAACCTCCGTGGAATGTTGGGCCCAGTAAGTAGTAGGCTTTTATTCTATTTAGAATCAATCCATGGTTATAAGGAATTAGAGAATCCTTCCAATTTCAGTTTCTGTATATTTGTATGAAGTTACCTTAAAAAGGGTTCATCGAATGGCATAAGTCTGAGCTTTATTAACAGCCTAGCAATTACAAAGGAGAATGAAGATAGTTTTCTTCTCTTCCAGTTACAGGGTCGCCTATAGCCCAGTGCGCGGTAAGTATGATACTCAGTATGATTAAGTTGATCAGTATGGATGTGATCATCAAGTAACTGTCAAGTTCCGGCAGCCACATTGAACCCATATTTTCTTGGTTGTGATACAAATGGAAAGCGCTTCCAATTTATTATCAGCAAAGGTGGATAAGTGAGATAGTTGCCTCTTAAGCAGAAATTGCCTGGAATTGCTACTGATTTCCCCTCAGTTATAGAAGATCCAAAAGGAAGAAGGAGAGGAATTTTTGGATTAAGTATCCTTACCGATCTCGAGAATCTCATACATTCTAATCGTTACTCAAAGCCAAAAAATAATTTATCTATAAATGAGCCTCGCTCCCCATAATTCATCGGTTATTTCAATCTCGTAAATGTTCCTATGTATATGACCATTAATCCGGCAATGGCCAATATTTATGTAGCCTAAGATTCACCTAGCCTAACCTAACTTTTACACAAATCTTACCTTGAAGTTTTGATCAGTGACTTCTTCGATTACAAGAAATTCGGTTTGGTAAACACTGCCGTCATCGGAAGTCAGTCAAAGCGATTTAGAAATGTTAAAGTAATCTGTGCAGCCTCCCACGTCGACCTATTTTACTCAATTTTGGATCCGCAAAGGTATTTAGCTATGTGGCTCCCGAAATATTTCTACTCTGCATCTGCTCTCGAAATTGCGAGAAATGTTTCAAAAGCAGATCACTGAAGCTTTCTCACAAGAAATGGCTTTGGTTGGACCAAGTCTTTTATGGGATGGTACGTGAGGTTATTAAAATATAAGAACATGCTTTCAGTAAAATCGGAACATCTTATTCTTCAAAAATATTCCTTATCAAAAATTAGTTGGAGCCACTAAAGGTCAAAACCATATAAGTTTAACTATAAATATGAATTTACCCTTGAATGGTAGAAATTTTGTTTTCTTTTGCCGTAATCTTTTTTCACTATCATAAACAAAACTAACACATTCAAAAAAAAAACAATTATAGCTTATCAAAAAATACTTGGGGTCACTGAATTTTAAAATTAGGGTTGTGCGAATAATGAAAAACAAATGCGAAGGTGAATAAATAAAAAAAAATAAATAAATTTGATAATGCTAATACTAAAAAATTCTACTAAAATTTTGTACGTGAAAAAAACGACATAAGATTAAAAAAATAGACATTCATTTCAGTGATGCCAATTATCTTTTTTTTCGAACATGGGAAAAAATACTTACAGAAAAAATTGCAAAGACGAACCCGAATGCGAATATTGAAGCTTATGCGAATGTAAAAAATTATTCGCACAATCCTAGTTAAAATCACCGAAGCCTCAATCTGTATGCCCGTCCGAGCATCCATATATCCATCTATCAATCTAGCGTCCGACTGTCAGCCCCAGGGATCGGTGCACCCGGCCAATTGTCCGTCTTTCCGTCCATCTGCCCCTGTATACCAGAGCTTGAGTAAAACTAAAGCAATATCCACCAACCTGGACGCAGACATTCTTTCCTTCTAGCCAGTTAGAATTTAGGTTATGAAATGAGCCAAATCGGTCGAAGGGGCATGGTACCTCTCATGTAAGTTAAGTTTTATAACCGCGATTTGATAACACTAACGCTAAAGGAATTCAATCTAAATTCATGACATTTCTTTGAAGTGGATTTTAAAATATTTGCTGTGAAAATTGTCAATATCGGAGAGTAACCACGCCTATCTCTCATACAAATTAAATTTACAAAAACTTTGATTGAAAAATCATAGTAAAGCAAATTACCCACAGTATTGAAATAACCTCGAGAATAACTGATGTAAGAATTATCAACATCGGAATATAACCACGCCTTAAGAAAAATGTTTAATAAAGGAAATTGTTCCAAACTCTGTATATAAGTAGTTAGGCCAGCCAGCCTCAGTCGTATTTTCGGTGAAAATTATCCATATCAGGCAATAACCACGCCTACCTCCCATACAAATGAAATTTCCAAAAATGATCAAAAATTAAAATACCCTACAAAATTGCATTGCAATTCACCACTCAGAAGTGGAATAGTAACAACTGATGTGGAAATCGGGTAACAGCCACGCCTACCCTCCATACAAGTGAATTCTTGCAAGGAGACAAAGTCAAGGAAAAATGTAACACAACAAATTTGCTATAGTGAGTTATGATGATTAATAAAATAGTTCATGCAATAACCATTAACTTTAATAACCACGCCCGCCTGCCGTCAAGGGGAACGAGGAATTTCAATGTGTGGGAATGTGTAGGGTATACATAGTTCGCTCTCGACCGAAATTGCCTATTCCGATACTTTCTTTTTAATGGAAAACAACTAAATCTGTTATTGTTTTTCAGAACTAAGAAATATTTCATGCAGTTGTTGTTGCTGTTGTTTTTGGCCGATGATTGCATACGTAAAAGTGGCAACAGCAATCAACTAAATCAAATTCAAAACATTAGATATTCCTAACACAAAATATGGCATACAGAATATAGTTAAATGAAATAATTTGGCATAACGATAGAAGGAAGGAAATTTAAAAACAAAAAAGTTTCCGTTGGTCTTGTTCTACTTCTTGGTTTTGGTTTTACTTCATCAGCTAGAAGCGTGATGCCGCCTTAATCTATTTTGGTAACAATTTCCGAAAAAGCAAAAAAAAAAAAAATAAAACAAAAGCAACAATAGACAAAAAATAGAAATAATAGAATAGGAATGAATTTTTGCTCAGCGACAAAGAAAAAAAAGGAAACATGAAAAGTACGTCCAAAAAATGCGTCAGCAGCAGCAGCAGCAATAACAACAGCAGTGCAATGCAAATTTCTCCTTTATTTTATTTTATTTTATTTTATTTATTTTTACTTTTCTATTCTGATATTTGGTTTTATTCAGTTTATAGTAGTTGCTAACGGGGCTTTTAACCTTGTTGTTTGTAAAGCGAAAACTTCACCAACAAAAAATGGGGAAACAAATAAATCAAATTCCAAAAAAATATAAACTAACGAGAAGCGAATAAATTGAATTGGCAGTTTCGAAAGCTTTTTCCATTGTTTTTGGCAGCTTACTAAATTCATAATTAGTACAATTGTAATTTTGCGTAAACAAATTTGATTGGATTGTACTATTTAGTTATAAGGAAGAACAATTATTAATTTTAAAATACTTCAAAATTCACCACGCGCGTTAGTTAGGTAAAAAATGTTTGGGGGAGAGAGGAGAGAGAGCACAACGAGGGGAGAGCGCAATGAAAAAAAAAGAAACACAATATTCTACATGCTCTCAAGTATGCGTTGCTGAGGGAGGGACTTTACTTTACTTTTAATGGCACAACAGCCCATGGAGGGCTTAGGCCGAGCTTTTCGCATCCACGCATGTTGTGCGTGTTATATTTGTACATGAATGGAAGGGACCTACAGTTCAACACCGAATCCGAACGGCGAAGTGAAAAGCTTTTCATAACAATTTTTACTCTTGTAGGTTTTGCTATTGCCTGCCAAGAGGTGATGCCGTGTAGAAAAATTATTTTTTCTACTTTTTGATTTTGCCTGTGCCGAGATTCGAACCCCGGACATTCTGCGTAGCAGTCCAACGCACTACCACCACGCCACAGCGAAATAAATTAATCAAATAAAAAGGTCATTACAATTCTTAATCTATTTAAAGAAACTACTTCTCATTCTAAAAAATAACATAAATCATTAACTAAAAACCATAAACCTATGAAAAAAATGTTACTCTTCAAGAAATTAATGAAATAAAACTAATTATACAAATCGATAATTATTTCATGATCTAAAATGAAATAATTCATATCATGAGGGAGGGACTACTTAGGTATAAAAAAAGGTACAGGGAAAGAATAGGTATAAAAGATCTAAGGACGCTTCACTTCCTTGATGCATTCACTCTCTATTCGTTTTAGTTTGGTTTTATCGGGTTTAAATTTTGAAAAATTTATTTATTTCCTGTTACCTGTTACTTTTCGTTTGAACCAATTTACAGGAAATATTATATAGAAAAAATATCATAAAGGCGTCTTAGCAGTATTGAAATTATCTCTCATGTAGTGTGGCGAATGTGGTTGCTGTGGTGTAGTGGTAGTGCGTTGGACTGCTACGCAGAGTGTCCGGGGTTCGAATCTCGGCACAGGCAAAATCAAAAAGTAAAAAAAAATAATTATTCTACACGGCACCCACCTCTTGGCAGGCAATGGCAAACTTACAAGAGTAAAAATTGCTATGAAAAGTTTTTCACTTCGCCGTTCGGATTCGGCATTCAACTTTAGGTCCCTTCCATTCATGTACAAATATAACACACACAACATGAGCGGATGCGAAAAGCTCGGCCTAGGCCCTCCATGGGTTGTTGTGCCATTAAAAGTAAGTAAGTAAGTGTAGCGAATTATAGGTTTTGAAGTGAAACTTCTTATGGGAGAGTACTGTAATCTGGGATTGTCAACCTTTTGCGTGAGCGACTTAATTTATTTTGTTTGGTTCTCTGTGCACACATCACACACACACACATACCATTCCAAACAAACAAACTCATTTCTCTCACTCTCTTTATTGAGGAATAAAATCGAAATGTTACGCTGTAACACATACATAGAATGGTGGGGAGTTAAAGGGCGCACACGAAAGAGCGAGCAAAGAAAATCCTCTCGTGAAAGAACAACACCAACAGCATTCTCTCTTTCTTATTTATGTACGTACAATTTTTGCATTAAAGGAATTTCTCGAAAAAACAACACAACTAACAATAACAGTAAATTCATCTGAAGTCAATCACTCGCTAATATCAAAATTACTCGATTGTTGGCAGTGTGGTGGCTGTAACAGGTCGCTGGACTGTTATGCAGGGTGTCAGGGGTTCGAATCTCGGCACAGGCAAAATAAAAAATTAAAAAAAAAATTAAAATTTAAACAATAAAAAACTATAGTATATAATATAAAAAGAAATTAAACAAAAAAAAGCATTAACATGAAAATTTATACACGGCACCACTTCTTGGCAGGCAATGGCAAACCTGCAAGAGTAAAAATTGCCTATGAAAAGCTTTTCACTTCGCCGTTCGGATTCGGCATAAAACTGTAGGTCCCTTCCATTCATGTACAAATATAACACGCACAACATGAGTGGATGCGAAAAGCTTGGCCTTTGGCGCTACATGCGGTCATAGTCGACACTGATAAACTGAAGTTCATTGTGGTAAAGGCATAACACTTGCCACAATGGCTGCCTACCTCTTTATCGGTGTCCTGTGTGATTGCATACCCTCTCTCATTCTCCCTCCTTGTTCCTCTCACCTATCAATCTTCCTTCCATTCAACACAATGCTCTGCATTCATAGGGGTACACCCTGTGTGTTGAATGAGTCAATAATCAAAAATAAAAAAAATCAACCTTGTGTATAATACATACAGTGTCGGACAATCAAATAAGAACACCTTGCACTATAAAACTTCCATTTTTTTTTTTTTTATCGGACTGCTTATGGCAATCAATTTTTATAGAGAAGAAAATATGGTATGGTATATACTTTATAAATTTCTAGGTGGCAACACTACATTTAAATATTTTTTGGGGATTCCCAAACAAAAAAGTTGAAGCGAAGCATTCGAAGGCGGACAATCAAAATGAGAACAGCAGACGAAAAAATTTTTATTTTTTAAAGAGAAAACTTAAATTTGTTTATAATTTGTACTGGTAAGCATTTAAATGGTAGCATTGAGGGTAATTCAACAAATTAAATGTAAACTATTCCGTAATGTCACAGCAAAATGGGTCGAGCAAAGCACTGTAGCAAGGAGGAGCGTGATTTGGTGAAAAAACTGCGAAATGAGGGACAGAGAATCCGCCAAATAGCTAAAACTATTAGCAGATCCTCGATATTTGTCTACAAATCTTTATTACCTCAAAAATTTCATTGCGAGAGCGGTAGGCCCCGCAGAACTACAAGTGCAGATGACAATTGCATAAAAAGTTTGGGGGCACGCGATCCATTTAAGGCAGCTGCCGCAATTAGAGAGGAGACAGGGGTTCAAATTTGTGCTCGATCAGTAAGGTGACGTTTGGTGGGGAAAAAACGGCATGGGAGAACAGCACGAAAAGTACCAATGTTGACACAAAGACATCAAAAATGTCCCATAGAGTTCGCTGAAGCGCACATTGATTGGGATGGTTCAATTAATCCATAAAAATGTCCTAACGTATTATGGACAGACGAAAGCAAGGTGAATCTTGTTGGAAGTGATGGCAAACGTTGGGTTAGACGCCCGAAAAATGCAGAATTGAGCCCAAAATATACTAGGAAGACGTTTAAGCACGCAGGTGGAAGAATCATGGTATGGGGATGCTTCTCTTGGTATGGAGTGGATCCTCTGTATTGGATAAAAGAAACGATGGACAGATTTCTTTACGTAAACATCTTTCAGGAGGTGATGCTTCCTTATGCTGCATGGGAAATGCCCCTGAAATGGCCAATGCAACAGGATAACGACCCAAAGCACACCTCAATCCTTGAGCGAGTCTGGTTTTCCCATAATGGATTTCCCGTTATGACCTGGCCTTCACAATCTCCTGACCTTAATCCAATCGAGAACTTGTGGAATATTGTCAAAGGGAAGATTGGCAGTACCAGAGCTAAAAACAAAGACGAATTGTGGCAAAACATTCAAAGAACATGTATGGGGTATGCTACAGGCTACTTGCGCGTCTGTGGTGGAATCAATGCCTAGAATGTGTAAGGTGGTTTTAATTAACAAAAGCTATTCCACAAATTATTAGCATTAGTGAATAATTTGAGTTAATATTTTATAATTTTTTTTTTAATTGAAGTGTTCTTATTGTTTTTGTCCTTTTGAAATGTGATTTTATGTATAACTTTTAAATTTCTTTTTTTACACTGAATTGATTTTGTTTTTGTCTTAAGAAAAAATTAGATTTATGGAATAAATGAATAAAAGTAAATACCTTTTCAATTTACCGTAAGCCTAGAGAAATTTTTTTTTTTTAATGTTTTTGGTTTTAGAACAAGGTGTTGTTATTTTACTGTCCGACACTGTATGTACACATGGGATGACATTGAAGAGACGTCATCTTCGCTTATAATGCATGGGCCCGATCAATATACAAAAAAAAAAATTCCATATACATACATACATACTTAGTATGAAAAAAGTCCAATCACAATACCGGCTCTCTCTATCTGTTCATATACTCTATGATACTCTCTCTCATACATATTTAAATGGGACGAAAGGATTTTCGTATGAGAATTCTGTGTAGAAATTATTACTATTTGCTAATTATTACTTTTTTTTTTTTTGCTGAATTGCTTTTAGTCGTTTTTTAATACCTATTTTGTGAGCAATGGCAACACAAAATGGTATACAAACAAACTGTAAACCATTTTATTAAGATTGAGAGTCAAGTTAATAGTTTGCAATGATGCAAGGCCATTTGAATACCGTTAATATGATGTATGGTACATATACTTTTCATAGTTTTATTTATAAAGAAAATATTATCCAATTTACCATAAAAATATTCTCAGTCTTTTCTGCAAATGAAAATATTGGTTTCCATGTTTTCGTTCTATTTTACATACATAATTGTTCCTTTTTTTGTAAAATAGCTCATTACTATCCTGAAAACTCGGCGTGCTCGGTGGTCATTTCACCCAGCATATCGTAACGTATTCGCTGAGAGAGTGAGTTAAAGCTCTCTCTTCATGTTCGATGCAACAACAATGTCATGGTGTTGAGCGTCGCTCTTCACTACCATATTAACTCCATATTGGAGAGAGTAGAGAAAGAAAGGAAAACACTGTGGATCTATTGTAGATAATAAACTGTTAATTGTAGATAACTATAACAATAACAAAAACAAAACAATAACAAAAATAGCAACAAAAAATGTCATTATGATTTTCAGTCGTTTTTGTTGACGTGCGCTGTTTTTGTGCATAATAGTTTCCTATGAAAATAACACTAAAAGAAATAAAACAAATTCACAAAAGGTTGAAAGAGAAAACAATGTGCTACAGGAAACAATGCTACATACTTGCTTAGTATATTTGGACATACTACTGTGGGCAAAAGTTAGTAAGATTTTGTTCATAATTTCAAATTTTTTTATTCATTCTTCCAAATCTATTTCGTCCCCTTCAAAGTAATCCCCCCCGGCCCCAATACACTTGTGCCAACGTGTTTTCCAATTCTCGAAACAGTTGTTAAAGTCAATTTCCGGAATAGCCTTCAATGCGCTTAGCGATTCATGTTTAATGTATTCAATTGACTCAAAACGGTAACGGTGTCCACGAAGCGGTTTTTTGAGTTTAGAAAATAGCCCAAAGTCACACGGTCACGCCAAAAGTCAGGCGAATAGGGTGGTTGCGGAACGAGAACGATATCAGTCGAATTTTTGGCAAAATGGTCTCGTAAAACCAATGCAGTGATTTTGGAACCAATCGTGCATTCACTCTTCTTAGGCCCAAATGATGTTTTAAAATGGTTTTCACTGATCCTTCCGATATTCCAACGATGCCAGTAAGGTCTCTGACTGTTAATCGATAATCGTCGATTCTCGAGCACCAATTCCTTGATTTTATTGACCAGACGTGTTGATCATCAGTTGATGTTGATGGCCGTCCAATCTCCTGTACTGTCTATAATTGCTTGGCATCTTTGGCTAGAACTGGCAGCTTGAATTTCAGCATATTCCACGGAAAGAGACCTCCACGTACTTTTGAGCAATCGAATAACATGTTCTGATGATTTCATTTTCTTTTTGGATATCTTAGCTTTCATTAGAGCCCACACATTCTCTATGGGATTTGCATCTGGTGACGCGTTCTCGACCGACCATCTTTGAACAATTTGTACCAATCAAAAACACTTGCTCGCGACATACAATTATCACCGAAGGCCTTAGGCCTTTTGCAACGTTTCTGAACGTTTCGGCACCAGAAATTTGATTCCGCACACAAAATTTAATGGAACTTCTTTGTTGAATAATTTCACTCACTGTGAAAATCGCCGAATGCACTTTTTGTACTTCAGAAAGACAAGCGTATACTAAACACTAAACACTAATGATTATTTTGATGTGACATTTGGCACCGATGTCACCGAACCGAACAGTCATACCAACCTTAAAAAAATAATATTTTGATGAATGGGTTTCCGCGCGAAATTTAAATTAAAAAGCCTTACTACTTTTTGCCCACATTAGTATCTAAGCTTGTATCTATGCATGTATGTATGCAAGTACTTGTGATAAATTTCACTTGCTCATATCTATCTACATGCTACAAGCGTTACATACATGCTCGTACGTAAATCTCTGTGTAAACATTTTAGCATCTATCAGATGCAATAATGAATGCCATTGCACTTCATATCTCCAGCACGTATGACTGTAAGATTTGCCTGCAAACATTTTCTTTTATTTGTCTATTAATTTTTTTTTTTTTTGTCATATTCTCCTGCCTTTGCATTTAATTCGTTTTTGTTGGTGTGATGTGTCTGTTTCAGTTGTTGTTGCTGTTTGCAATTGTTGCCAATACGGAAATTACAATATTGACGTCACTTTACGTTGTTTTCGCCTTCTTTGCTGTTTTGATTAATAAAATGTAGTTACTTATGTATTTACATAAAGGAAAACAAAAACCGAAAACAACAACACCGACAACAACAACAACAGTAATAACAAATAACCAAATGAGATACGCTTTATTGCATAGATAAAGATAAAAAGTTTGATTGAAATATTTCTATATGTATACTATATGTATGTGTTGTTGCTATGCTCCGTTACATTTGCTTCTTTTTTTGTTGTTGTTGTTTTTGTGCACATGAATTTCATGAATATTATTATTTGTCATTGTTGTTGTTGCGGAAGAGTGAGAAGTAAATAATACTTTGGTAATATAATAAATATTGAATTGAGAACTTTTACTGAATTTCTTTACCCAATAATTTTGTTATTTATTTACTTGTTTTTGTTTTTGTTTTCTTATTGAAACTTTCAAATGTTTTTCTTTTTTCGATTACTAAAATCGTGCTGAATATTTCCTATTTTAGATGAGTGCTCCAACTTACTCGTATACATTCTCTCTGCGACAAAGTCATATGACTTGTCAGATGATAACACTTAGCAAATGGATTATAATAAAATATGTTTGGTCTCAGTTTTGATAAACAAGTTTGGTTTTTTAATATTCTACTGTGGGCAAAAGTTAGTAAGACTTTTTAATTTAAATTTCGCGCGGAAACCCATTTATTATTATTATTATTTTTTTAAGGTTGGTATGAGTGTCGGTGACATCGGTGCCAAATGTCACATCAAAATAATCATTAGTGTTTAGTAGTGTCTTAGTGTTTTTCTGAAGTACAAAAAGTGCATTCGGCGATTTGCACAATGAGTGAAATTATTCAACAGAGAAGTTCCATTAAATTTTGTGTGCGGAATCAAATTTCTGGTGCCGAAACGTTCAGAATGTTGCAAAAGGCCTAAGGCCTTCGGTGATAATTGTATGTCACGAGCAAGTGTTTTCGATTGGTACAAATTGTTCAAAGATGGTCGGTCGAGAACGCGTCACCAGATGCAAATCCCATAGAGAATGTGTGGGCTCTATTGAAAGCTAAGATATCCAAAAAGAAAATGAAATCATCAAAACATGTTATTCGATTGCTCAAAAGTACGTGGAGGTCTCTTTCCGTGGAATATGCTGAAATTCAAGCTGCCAGTTCTAGCCAAAGATGCCAAGCAATTATAGACAGTACAGGAGATTGGACCACGTCCAGGACGGCCATCAACATCAACTGATGATCAACTGGTCAATAAAATCAAGGAATTGGTGCTCGAGCAGCGACGATTATCGATTAACAGTCAGAGACCTTACTGGCATCGTTGGAATATCGGAAGGATCAGTGAAAACCATTTTAAAACATCATTTGGGCCTAAGAAGAGTGAATGCACGATTGGTTCCAAAATCACTGCATTCGTTTTACGAGACCATTTTGCCAAAAATTCGACTGATATCGTTCTCGTTCCGCAACCACCCTATTCGCCTGACTTTTGGTGTGACCGTGTGACTTTTGGCTATTCTATTTTCTAAACTCAAAAAACCGCTTCGTGGACACCGTTACCGTTTTGAGTCAATTGAAGACATTAAACATGAATCGCTAAGCGCATTGAAGGCTATTCCGGAAGAAATTGACTTTAACAACTGTTTCGAGAATTGGAATAAACGTTGGCACAAGTGTATTGGGGCCGGGGGGGATTACTTTGAAGGTGACGAAATAGATTTGGAAGAATGAATAAAAAAATTTGAAATTATGAACAAAGTCTTACTAACTTTTGCCCACAGTAGTAGTCTGAATTTTCGTATGAGTTTTGGCAAAAATAAAAGTTTTTATTTAAGTTGGGGTCTAAATTGTATTTTATTTACCTATTTGGCTCTCAGTTTAAGTTTCAGTTTTGATTCGAATTTCCATGTGATTTTTGGTTTAATTTTTTTACTTGGATTTGGTTTGATTTTTGGATTTTATTTCTACTTTTGTGAACACCCAAGTGCTGATCAAATTACTTCCTAAGTACATAACTAGTGCCCAGATTTTCTCATGCTTGCAATCGGGATTCCGTGCTGCCCATAACTGCTCCACTGCTGCCATAAAAGTTATCGATGGCATATGTACGTGTTCCGCTTGACCAAGACAAATTAACCTTACTTTGCCTACTTGAATTTTCCAAAACCTTTGGCATGCTTTGTCATAAGTTGAAGCAGTACTTTTATTTCGGCAAAGCTGCTAGCAAAATAATTGGCAGTTATGTGAGTACTCGATTATAGCATGTAAGAGCTGGAGATGACATTTCCCTTATACTTAATCTCCGCTCCTTACTGACGTACCACAGCGGTCAATTTTAGGACCTCTACTGCTTTCTATATTTATTAATGATATTTTGATATGTATGCAAGCATTATTAGATGACGATATTCAGTTATAGATCTCCTGTGACCCTGAACTCATTGTTGATATGACCCGTAAGCTTAATTCTGACCTTCATACCATAAAAGTTTAGACTGATAAACTTAAATTGCGTATTAACCCTTGGAAATCCAAAATCTTGCCTATCTCAAGGAAGTTCTCTCGTTATTCCTCCTTCATGTTTATGTTGTGGACTTTCAAATTGAACTTGTTGACAGGGTTCTGAGCTGGGGTTACATCCTGAACCCTAAGCTTACATGCTGTGACCACATTAATGATGTTGTCTCTAAAATCTATAATGTTTTACGCTCACTTCGATTCTCTGCCGAATATATTCCTCCTACAATTAGAGTTAACCTTGTAAAACAGTTAATGTGAAGATCCTTACATTACCTAGTTTGATGTTGTCTTTAGTCTTTTTAGACTCTACCTCACAGCGCAAACTTGTTGTAGCGTTTAACAATGTGATTCGATATGCCTTTGGACTACGTCATTTCGACGTGCACTGGAATTAAGTGACTATTTGGACATACGCAACATAATTTTTCTTCACTTGATCATTCACTCCAAAGCGCCTACATATTTGTAAGATAAATTGCAATTTTTCCACTCACTCCACAAGGTCGTCTCTGATTATTTTTCTTAGGTATACCCATCTTGATTCTAGTCAATTCTTCTTCATCAGTGGCAGTTGACTATGGAACACACTTCCATCCATACCATCTTCAACGGATGGCTAATACCAGCAGCTTGAGGAAAGCAATACTCCTCATCTATACTATTTTACTCATCTCTACTATTCACTCTCTCACTGACTCATCTTTATTTCTGGCTATTTTTCTTTCTTTCTTGCTTATTTTTAATTTTAGATTAAAAATAATATGCATTTAATTTCTTTGTATTTTACTTCTTGATCAATACTTTAAAAGAATTTATTCTTATCGTACCAAAATATTCAAATATAAATTTGGTCTATGATCCGAATTTTGACGTAAATTTTGATCAGATTTCTTGTGTGTGTTATTGCCCTCTTGATTTTTGGTATTGATTTTGATTTACGTACAAAGTTTCAAGCCAGTGCAATCATGGCTTGAGTTGACTCTCTCTTGACTCTCCCTTGTCTCTCCATTGTCTCTCCATTGTCTCTCTCTCTTGTCTCTCTCTCTCTCTTAGGCAAAATTCAATTACACTTAAAAGCATCCCGTTAACTTATTTAACGAACGCTCTCTTTACTTTACACTGCCGGCATTTATTACAGGGTGTTTTTTTTAGAAGTGTGGTTTTCAAGAAGAAATAAAACGCATATAATTTAATGTTATGGCAAAGAATTTAGCTTTATTATAAAGATAAGGATTTGCCATTATGTTTTAAAAACGATTTCGGGCAAGTGGCAAGTGGCCGTCGCGGCTGGTTCGAATAAATTCCAGCCCAGAGGCCCAATTTTCGACCACTTTTTCCAGCAATTGGGGCCGTATATCAGTAATAACGCGCCGAATATTCTCTTCCAAGGCGTCAATCGTCTCGGGATTATCTGCGTAGGCAAGCGACTTCACATAACCCCACAGAAAATAATCTTACTTGCTTTACTTTTAATGGCACAACAGCCCATGGCGGGCCTAGGCCGGCCGAGCTTTTCGCATCCACTCATGTTGCGCGTGTTATATTTGTACATGAATGGAAAGGACCTACAGTTTAGTGCCGAATCCGAACGGCAAAGTGAAAAGCTTTCCATAGCAATAGAAAATAGTCCAGCGGTGTTAAATCGCACGTTCTTGGAGGCCACGCCACAGGCCCACGACGCGAGATAATGCGCTCACCAAAAGTTTCCTTCAATAAATTGATTGTTTCGTTGGCTGAATGGTATGTAGCGCTGTCTTGTTGGAACCAAAGGTCGGCTACATCAACATCCTCCAATTCACAATTCAGGCACTAAAAAGTCATTAATCATGGCTCTATAATATAGCATTCCCCATTGACTTTAACTTTATGGGCGGCTTCATCTTTGAAGAAATATGGACCAATAATTCCTTCTACACATAGAGCACACCAAACAGTGACTTTCTGAGGATGTAACGGTGTCTCAACAATGGCTTTGGCTTGTGGATTATGATCATTCCAAATGCGATCATAATTTTGCTTATTAACGTACCCATTCAATCAAAAGTGAGCTTCATCGCTGAACAAAATTTTCTTGTGAAAATCGAGTTCGGTGCCCATTTCGTTTTGGACCCATTCACCGAACGATTAGCAAACGTTGTTCAGGAGTAAATCTATTCATTATGAAATGGTAAACCAGACTGAGTATAAATCAAGTGACAGCTGTCAAAAAGACCAACTCCGAAATAAGTATTGCCAGATTGAAAACCGCTGTAGCGTAGTGGTAATGCGTTGGACTGCTACGCAGAGTGTCCGGGGTTCGAATCTCGGCACAGGCAAAATCAAAACAAAAAAAAAACAAAAAAATTTAAAATTTAATTTTTCTACACGGCACCACCTCTTGGCAGGCAATGGCAAACCTACAAGAGTAAAAATTGCTATGAAAAGCTTTTCACTTCGCCGTTCGGATTCGGCATTAAACTGCAGGTCCCTTCATTCATGTACAGTTATAACACGTACAACATGAGTGGATGCGAAAAGCTCGGCCTAGGCCCTCCATGGGCTGTTGTGCCATTAAAAGTAAGTAAAGTAAAAGATTGAAAACCACACTTCTAAACTTTATAAGACATTTCTCTAGTCAGTTGTTGTTGTTTTTAAATGAAAATGGTATGGAGTAAGCTTTTGATGTTATTACTTTCTCTTGCTTTCTTTCAAGATGCTAAAATGTCATACTATAAATCAAAAGTTTAGTTTCATTTTAAGTTTTCGTTTTAACATTTGATAATATTTTTTGTTTATTATTTTTAACAGTTTTTGTTTTTTTTTGTTATTAATATTAAGATCATATTGATTATTTTGGCAAAGAAGTAAACAAAAACGTTTGCTTATCTTAAAATTTATTTATTTGTTATTGTACAATATTTCTGTTTAAGCTATTTTCATTTTCATTCATTAGGAAATTGTGTGCAGCCTGTTGGTTTTTGTTTTCTAATTCAATTTTATTTTATTTTTTTTTTTTTTTTGTGGATAAATTTTCATTTGTTTTGGATCAATTTGTTGAAAAACAAAATTTGTTAAACAATTTGCAGTATTTGTTTGGGATTAATAGGCGTCCGTGTTCTTGTTATACTTACATATGCTACATTCATTAATCTACCAGATACAGTGGTCGACTTTCGTATGTATGCACTTAAAAATTCCATATCAATTGTTTTGTTTTGGGCAATAAAGAAAGGCGTTGTCAGATCGCAATGCAATTTCGGTGGAAGAAGCTTTATGTAATGGGGTGCATTCTTATATTATGGAAAGTTTTCTATCTGTTTTATAGCGACGCGCATGAACTCCCCGATGTACACTGAACTTTTGGAAGACGTATTGATCTCTCAACTTGAAGACTTCTCTGAAAAAGAATACTTATGCATATTTCAACAGGATAACGCTTCTCTATTCATGTTTCCAAAGAAGCACGACAGTGGTTTTCGAATAAAACCAGACCACTACTTCAGTGGCCGGCCTGCCGCCCTAACTGCAATCCGATGGAGAACCTTTGGGGTATCCGCGCCGGTAAGGTCTATGGAAATGGAAGTCAATTCAACCGTGTTACTGGTTTAAAAGCAGCAATCGAACAGTGTTGGTCCGACATTGATCTTAATACCCTCCGAAAACTAACAAACTCTTTGGCGAATCGATTTTTTGCTGTTATTGAAAGCAAAGGTGGCAACACAAAGTATTGAGAGCAGTTTGAGTAAAAATATTGTGCTAGTTTATTTATTTTTATTTTGAAATGAATTTTTTCAAATGAATTTAAGAATTAAATGAAAGAATACATGATTTAGTTATTATTTAAAATATCCTAAATAATAAAGAAAATATTCTGTATCGAAATGGGTGAAAGTCGACCACTGTATGGTATAGGCTGAACATTGTTTTTGTTTATCTGTCTGCAATGCGAGTGTAGAAATTACAGGAACAAATTATTATTATTTTCATTGAAATTTTTTCTTTTATTTTTTCTGCCTCTTGCTTGTTTTTTTTTGTGTTTTTTTTTTGTTTTTTTTTGTTTTTCTGTTTACTTCATTCATTATGTTTTATTTTTTAAGTTTTCAACCAAAAAAAGAATAGAAGAAATAAGTTTTTTGTTAGAAAACCTCAAGTTTTCGATAAGTTATTGATGTGTAATTGGAATTTGTTAAGAACTTTGAATAAATTATAAACAACGGAAAACATTTTGGAAATTTATGTTTTCCATTAGAGTGTAATCGAAACTCGGAATGGTGAAACAAACCTACCCCAAGTGGGTGATAGAACATTTGCCTGAGAAATGCTTTGGCTCAGCGGAAAGAATTATGGATGATGAAATTAATTGAGTGCCATTCGAGTGTATGCCGGAATTTGAAGGTTCACCTTTGACGTCACATGAGTACAGAGAGAAGGTGCCGAGAAGAGGAGATCGAAGAGAGGAATAAATATATGTACATATCAAGAAGCACATTGGATCTTGAAAATTCGTGAACATGATCACTGGTTTTTATTATCTGATTTTCAATTAGGAAATATTTTCAGTTTTGGTGTTTTTTTTTTATATTAATTTCGACAGGCAATTGATTTTGACCTTAAGTGGAACACACAGTAAATTTTGATGAGAATTTTTTTCCCCTCAGTGCAATGCAGCGAGGATCTTGCTCTACTTGGTCCATATATATCTTGCTCTACTTGGTCCATATACCCCCATGGAACCCATATACGCTTATATGGGTTCCAGGCCATAGGAACATCGAGGGTATAATGAAGTGGCCGATGAGCTAGCTAGATTGGGTTCGGCCCATGACATCGCTACAGCGGAATCTGTCGCAACAGCTCATGTTGAGGTAATGGAAGATGATACTCCGGCTAGAAGGATGTTTTCAACAAGCCACGGTGGAGGAACACGCAGACGCTGCACGCCCTAATCTTCGTTGGAAGATCTCCCAGATACAGGGAGATCTATCTGCACTTGGCCTTACCAACTGGCACCAGTCGAGTCTTCTTTATCATATCTTTCAAGGGTAAATTTCTTACAGAAAGTTAGATTTAGATGGTTTTGACCTCCAGCGACCCCACGCACTTTTCGATGTGGTGTAACTTTCACGAAGACTTTATATAAATCAGTTAAAGGACTCTGTGCAATTCTGCAATGGCATCTCCATCGACTAGAAGTTGAAAAGTGTAAGGAGGAATCTTTGCGGAAGATAATTGTCGAATATAAATCTTTTTACCTTCCAGACCTCTATGGTGGAATGTATTTCAAGCATAGGTATGGGTATGGATGATTCAAAAAAGAATAGTTAAGTTCAGGAAAAGAGCTGTACAGAGAGGAGGTGGAGTGCGTGCTGGCGTAAAAAGGAGAAACTTTCAGCTTTTTATAAGCAATAAGTAATTAGGCTTCAGATGTCATAGTTTCAGGAATTGTCATCTGGAGGTAAAGAGAGCATTCCACTTGTTGTAACCTGTCCACTGAAACCTGATACTCATCGAAATGATTTCAAAAATAAATGAATTGTTCTTTCTTTTATAGAGCCTGAAGGTAAAAAGAAAAGTGTTCCCATTTTATTGATGATTGTAATCGAGATAGAAATTAGAGAAGGTAGCTTAGAAATGTTGAAACCAATTACACTATCGAGATAATCGAAGCGAGTGAAAAAGCATGTTAGAACTTCATGTGAAAAAGTACTTTGACATTTAATCGATTATAAGAGACTTTCGATAAAATGATCAGGGTAGCATACTCTTTAAAAAGTCACCGAGACAAAATTGGCTCTGTTCTGTTCTAACAGCGAGATTAGTGAGGGGCAGACTGTGAGCGATTCTGTTCTGTTCGATCACCGAGATTGGTGAGACTGTGAGAGAATATTTCATGCCTTTCACTCAATTGACCAATCATGATCGTCGCTTAAACTATCTCTCTTTGTGACTCTCTCGGGAAACCATTCAACAGATATTATCTCTCTTCGTTGCATATCCGATATTTATCTTTTTAATCTTTATCTTCTACCTTAACGAATTAGGTTTTTTACTCTTTAACTGATGAGCTGCTATAATATTTAATCTATTTATGTGCAACATTTTGGATTGGCTGTAATTTATTTATTTTGCTATTTTTAATATTTAATTTTATTATTTATTTTTTTTTTTTCTTTTAATATTTTTTTGTTTTTTCATTTTGAACTTTTTTCCACATGTAGCCAAAAACAATATATAATAAGTAGGTATATTTTAAAATTTTTAAATCAGTTTCAGAAGATATATTATTTTCTAGAGCGAACAAGGCGGCGAACGCCTGGTGCCTGGTGCCTGGCAGGTGCTTTAACCGACATACTGGCCGTTGCTCGGTCCACGTACTTACAGTTCATGGGTGTGGGCGTTATGAAGCAAACAGCAAACGCTGGGTGAACGACCACAATGGAACGTGTCCGCATCCCACTCAAGTATTCATACTTTATTCGCTCACTCGTGGGGTATTGACTGATAAAATGTTGCCTTCTATTTTTAGGCGATGATGATGACGATGATGATGAAAAATAATTTTCAGCGTGCTAATTATTTTGACAAAAAAAAAAGAAAACACTCAAAATTGTTGATGTTGCAGTCTATTGACTGCATACCAGAAATAGAAATAGAAAAAGAAGAAAATGAATATTTAAGAAAATTTATTTATTTGAGATACTTATATTTTTTATTGTGAAATAGAATTTTCTTTTTAAAAATATGAAAATTTCATTCTATTGATTTTAATTCTATGTATAGTAAAAATTCAAGTAAGTATAATAATAATTAAACAAAATAAAACAATTTATTTACTATAAAACATTTTAATGCAAAACAATAAAAGTAACGATATAATAATTGCTAGAATATTCCATGCATGCCAACACAAATACACAATTAATACTTAATAATATTAATAATAGTTTTTAATAATGTAAACATTTGAAAAAAAAAAACAAATAATAAAAGAAAAAAGTAATAAAAAATAAAATTATAATTAACAAAATAACCAGAAATAATGGAAAAGTAAGTAAAGGGAGAATGAAAATGAATCAGCGAATTGAATTCAATTTACAGAAAAACCATAGCAAAAATATTAGATCAACTGCCTAAAAATTGTTATTATTGTAAGAAGTGATTTTTGGTACCCGGCATAAATTGGATAATAGGTCTGAATTGGAATATCAGGATGAAATGCTTAAACGGGTAAAAATTTGGACACTTGCCTGAATTGGGACATCAATCCGAATCGAACAATCGGCCTGAAATAAATATCGCTATGAGATGGAACGGAATATCGTTGTGAACTGGACCAATGTTTTGAACTAGAACGGAATATCGTTGTGAACTGGACCAATGTTTTGAACTAGAACATCAGATGAACCCAGGACAAAGCCTTGCGAAACCCTAATGTTTATCTTAACAGATGAGCTTAAACTTTCATCCACTCTAACACGCTCAATTCTAGAAATTAAGTACGACATTACCCAGAACATCGTTCTGAAATGGAATTCAAGATAAATTGGAACAATGAGCATCGTTTTGAATTGGAACACAGTCTGAATTGAATGGAATATCGGAATTAAATCATTTTCCTGAATTGGAGTAAGGGCTGATGTGAAACATCTGTTTGATTAGGAGCAAGGCCTGTAATGAAGCCTCCTGATGAATTGAAACATCACTCTGAATTAGAATGAATTGAAAAAACACCACTCGGAATTGGAACGCGGAGTGAACTAAAGCATTGGAGCATCGATCTGAAATGGAACGAGCGATTTGCATTGGAACACAGTCTAACTACGAACATGACCGGGATTAGAAACTCGGCCTGAATGGGAATATCTGTCTAATGTGGAACACAATCTAAACTAAAAAATTATTGCAACATCGATCTGAATTGGAACATGGTCTGAATTAGAAAGTCTGCCTGAATGGGAATAATCGGTCTAATGTGGAACACAATCTAAACTAAAAAATTATTGCAACATCGATCTGAATTGGAACATGGTCTGAATTAGAAAGTCTGCCTCAATGGGAATATCGGTCTAATGTGGAACACAATCTAAACTAAAAAATTATTGCAACATCGATCTGAATTGGAACATGGTCTGAATAAGAAAGTCAGCCTGAATAGGAATAATCGGTCTAATGTGGAACACAATCTAAACTAAAAAAGTATTAAGGGATTGATCTAAATTGTAATGATCTGTTTGATTTTGAACATGGTCTGAATTAGAAAGTCGCCATGAATTGGATTATCGGCCTAATGTGGAACACCTGCTAAAGTATTAGAACATCGATCTGAATTGAAACATCGGCTTGATATGGAACACAGACAGAATTGGAACATGCGTCGGAATTGAAGAAGCGCACTTAATTAAATCATCGGTCTGCTTTGGAACACGCTTTAAAATGGAACATCGCTCTGAAGTGAAATATCGGGGTGATTTGGACCATGTTCCCCTAACTTCCCACCAAGGTGTAAACTCCACCAAAGATATCAAACATTTTCACTTGAGTCTTTTCGCAACTGCAAAAACGCTGCATGCGCTGCTTACTCATATTCGAATTTTGTAGTTTTTTTCTTCTCTTCTCTTCTCTTCTCTTTACTTTTTTTTTTTTATTATTATTATTTGTTTATTCTGCGATATACAATAATTGCATATTAGCAACAATCAAGGGGAAAAAACTAAACAAAAAAAACACTTTCCACCCAGTGCAACAAAAGTGGGAATAGCAACAGCAAAATTGTATCTAATTGCGATAAATGCAACAATTGTCACTTTTGTTGCAAAGATTTAAAGATTTCCCCGACCGATTTCAAAGAAGCAGTTAATGGCTTGAAGGGGGCGGTCGGCAGCGACGCTCAAGTACTTACATAAAAGGCGACTGTGTGTGTTTGAATCGTGTGGCATGAAACTTGGGCGGTGCAAATTAAGTATATAAAATGAATGATTTTGTTCATGTCGTTCACATGGAACACATGACAAATGACATCACCTTTTAAGTTTTTAATTAGCCTTGTTGTCATTGTTGTTCTTGCTATTGTTATTGTTATTGTTATTATTGTTGTTGTTGTTACTGTCAAAACTGCACAAATTCAAGTACACGAACTATGGAATAAGAATAGAAACAATTTAGAAAAAATAATCATGCAACCAACAAATAAATGGAAAAAATGATCGAAATGGTTGGAATGATCGAAAAACTTACTCAATGGAACAAAAACAAAAAAAAAACCAATAAATGGGAAAATCTTTGTGCCTTACTATAACACCAACCGCTCTCCTAAAAAAATTCGTCAAAGAGAAAGAGAGAGTGCAAATCTTTAATCGATTCACTCAATAGTAATTTGAAAATATTCCTCTCTTTCATTTGTCAACTACATACCGACATATTGAAATGAAATTTTCGACTTTGTTGGGTAGAGGGTACAGAAGAGAGTCGTAATCGTCTCTTTTTTTCGCCTCACTCGACATCAGCTGAAAAGCAAATAAGCAACACACTGAGAGCGAATGCGAAGTGAGGATTATACATTAGAGGTGGTCGCAAAAAAAAAACCGAAAGCTTATGTCGAGAGTATTTCAAAACAAATTTTTTCTTTCTTTTTCGGCCTTCCTAAAAACCGCCAAAATTAATTTTTGTTTATAACTTTGGCAGTTGATGTCCGATTTTTATAAATGATACATTGTTGTAAAGGGCTCAACGATTGCTACATTTTCTTCTATTAGGAGGTATTATTGATCTCCGGAGTCATTTGTAATAGTTAGGTTGCGTACTCAGAGTTGTACCCTTGCCCCCCAAAGGGATTTTTTTTTTGTTTTGGAAGTTTTTTAAATAGGAAGAGCTCAGAAAATCATTAAATTCTTGCCCAAGAAGTGTTCCATTAGGTTAATAAAAGAAAAAGTTATACTTACTACTTACTTAGCTGGCACTACAACCGATGATCATCTGCACCTGCAGCCTTATTGTTTTTCAGCCGAGCAATGGCTGTTAAGACCTCCTTATAGTCAGGTGGCGGTACTTCAACGCCGTCAGTGATTGGGTTTTCCGGAGTGGGTTCCGCAGTGGCGGGATTATTGCCGTCATCGCCATTAAGCAGCTGCGAAAAGTGCTCCCTCCATAATCTCATTATGCCCTGGATATCTGTCACCAGATTTCCATCTTCATCCTTACAGGAAGAGGCCCCGGTCTTCAAACCAAGAGTCAGGCGTCTTATTCTTTCAAAGAATTTTCCGACCTCGTTCCTGTCCCGCAACATTTCGATGTCATTGAACTCGCGTCTTTCTTCATCTCTTTTCTTGCGCCTGAAAAGACGTTTCTCCTCCCTTCTCAACTTTCTGTATCGCTCCTTAGCAGCTCGCGTTGCAACTGACTGCAGGGTGGCTCTGTAGACTGTGTTTTTTGCTTCAGTAGCATCGCGACACTCTTGGTCGTACCACATATTTCTCCGTCGACGGTGGTAGCCTAGCACCTCTTCGGCAGCCGTACGCATAGAGCGGGAAATGTGCGTCCACTGTGCGCATATATCATCAAGTTGAGGGGTGTTTTGCGAAAGGAGAAGTGCAAGTTGGTTGGCAAAGACTTTGGTTGTCTGTTGTGATTGCAGCTTTTCGACATCCAGCTTTCTCTTTGTACCTATCCGTACGCGATTTGCTACACATATACATGTGCAGACCTTGGCTGCAACCAAGTAGTGGTCTGAGTCGATGATTGCACCACGTATTGTGCGTACGTCTAGTACATTGGAAGCGTGCCTTCCGTCGATCACAACGTGATCAATTTGGTTTCGTGTGTTTTGATCCGGGGACAGCCAAGTGGCCTTATGGATATCTTTATGTTGGAATCTGGTGCTACTAACTGTCATGTTTCGTGCCGCGGCGAAGTCGATCAGTCTCATACCGTTATCGGTGGCTTCGTCGTGGAGACTGAATTTTCCGATCGTCGGGCCAAAGAGACTCTCCTTGCCCACCTTGGCATTAAAGTCGCCTAACACGATTTTACCATCGTGGCGGGGGCAATGCTCATAAGCTTTGTCGAGGAGCTCGTAGAAGTCATCTTTGGTCGTTTCATCCTTCTCATCCGTCGGGGCATGGACACAAATTAGGCGGTTGTTGAAGAATTTTGCCTTGATGCGGATAGTGGCTAGGCGCTCGTTCACGGCCGTGAACCTCGAGACTAGATGACGCAGTCTCTTCCCAACCACAAATCCAACACCAAATTCGTGTCTCGACGCATGACAGCTGTAGTAGATATCACAGGATGCTCTTTTGGAGCAACCCTGTCCCGTCCATCGCATTTCCTGTACAGCGGTGATGTCAGCTCTATATTTTTGGGGGACATGCACCAGCTGGATAGAGGCACCTTCCCTGTAGAGGGTTCGGACATTCCAGGTGCATATCCGTAAATCGTTGTCCTTTGGGCGTTTGCGGGAGTCGTCAACATTAGAGGGGTTCGTTATCCGAGGCTTATTTGGAGGATTCATTGGTGGGTATTTTAACGTGGTGGGTTCCAAGCCCGACGCACAACCATTCATTCAAGGCCATGGAGAAGCCCACCGCACATATTAGTTAACTCACTGACGGTTGTCAGATCGCTATCCAGGGGACGCCACGAGGAGGCTGTGTGTCGAATTGAAACGTAGAAGCGCAAGGATCGACCATGGACGCACCTGCGACTGTCACGAACTTTACCTTGTGTCCTACGCCCCAGGCCCCCCGTAATTAGAAATTAGAAATTTCCTTGCCCTTTATAAGTTATAGGTATTATTAATATAGTTTTTTTTTTTTCTGGATTTTTTGTTTAATGAAGAAACCCGAAAGTAACTAGAACTGCTTGAGGATATTCAGATATTATTTTTGCTGATTTCTGCCAAAAACAAGAAACGAAATATTATAAAAATAAAAGCAGAAACAAAATCGTCAGAAATAAAATCAAAGTAAAAAATACAAAAAATACTACAGTGTGTCATGGTTGATTAGGCAAAATAATCTAAGAAGCTGATACGGGATTTATTTGATTGTGTAATTTATAAGTACATTGTGTAATAATTATTTCGCTTTAAGGTACTAACCTAAAGGAGTTAATTGCAAAGAAGCAGGATTGTAATTTATAACTTGTGCGGCTTGTGCAGCATTTTTACCTTTCGCATGGTTATCGCTTACAGCAAGATTTTCAGCTTCTATTTCAACTCCCGACCCGCTCGATACAAGTAAATGCTAACTAATTGTTGTCTGAGCTTGAAATTATAAGGTTGCCTCCCTGTCAATTGGTTATCCAACTAGTTAAGCAACCGATTAATGTGATCTGATTACTCACTGGCTTCCTCAGGATCAGAACGCCGTGAAACTTCAGTTAGTATAAAGCTATGAACAAAATATTCTGTTCAATTTATAACAACAACCTAGTACGAAAACAAAGCGGTGAAAAGTTCTAAGTATTGTTAAGGAGTCTCTTCGTAAGGATTTTAATCTTGTTTCTAATAATGTCGGATCACGTCAGAATTCGAAAACAAAAACTTAGAAGAAAATGTTTATAATTTAAGGTAAACATATGGTAAATACAAAAGTTTACGGATAACCTCCAAGGCCCGCCTTCTTCTAACAATGGAATCTCTCTAACTATATCGGGGATAATTCAAAAAGAGCCTGAGGTATTACCATAACTAACTCAATAGTTTTTATGGTAAATTACTGGCCAAGAGTGTGAGATATTATATTTCTAGTTGTCCCTTTCTTTTGGCCAAAAAGAACATCTCCACTTGAATTCACTTCCACAATCCCTTCTGCTTTAGTCACATCTACAAGCAATGATCAATTGCAAGTATTCGAAACTAAATATAACGAGTGTAGGGTGCAGTTAGTTTTAGGACTAGACGACGAAGAGGAGCAACTGATACGTTATTGCTCTTCATCTGGTACCTTCTGTTTTTTTCCATTCAGTATTGAGGGAGTCATATTTAAGAATGTAGTTAAGCGAAACTATAAAATATCAACTATGTATGTACATATGTGTATGGTTAAATGAATATGGTACATACTTACATACATATATGTATGTATGTGAACATAAGTGTATTTACTTAATCTTTATATAAATACATATATACATAGGTATACATAAATGCATGAAGTGCATAAAGTGCATATACATATGTATGTATGTATGTTAGCAATGAATTCAAGGTCAGTGCAATATAGCAAAGCGAGCAGCAACAGCAACACAGTAGCAACTTTAATATATACATACATACATACATACATACTTGCATATACGTAAATATAAAATTGGGTGCAAAAACAGCAATAAGAAACTATAACTAAGCATTTGTATGCTTGTGTGAGGGTATATTAGCTTCATGCCTCACCTCTACCGCTCTTCACTCACTGCCATCACCCTAGTCACTACTCGCTGTTTTACTTAACATAATGCTTCGCTTCGTTGTACTTACGTACGTACGTATGTGTGTATGTGTGTGTGTAGTAGCTTAAGTTTATTTTATACTTGTACGTGTCGGTAGGTTTTCGGTGCCAGCATGTCTGTTTAAGCACATTTCAGCACCACTCAGTCAGTCAGCTGGCATATGTATACCATACATATACATATATATGTATGTATTTGGCTCTCTCGTTCTCTCTTTCGTATGAGTGCTTTTGACACTTTCGTTTACTCTTACAGACGACGTGTACTCATTTTCCTCGTTTACTCGTTGAAAAAATTAAAATAAAAAAAACCAACAGTTGAAAAATGGTGTAATTTCATGCTATTCATCAAATAAATGCGGGACAGGCGGACTAACAGACAGACCGCTACAATTATCATTTCAAAAGTGAAGTAAGTAAATAGAAAAAATGGGAAAAAGAAGAAAACAATCTGTAAAAGTAAAAACAGCAAAACGCGACAATAATAAAAATGTTCTCAAATTTTATTATTCCGAAAATGTTAATAAAACTTTAAAATGGAAAATGATTTTCGATTTCCGAATGATTTTTCGCTTCCGAATGATTTGGGCTGCACAAGCCGCATTTTTACCTTTCGCATGGTTATCGCTTACAGCAAGATTTTCAACTTCTATTTCAACTCCCGACCCGCTCGATACAAGTAAATGCTAACTAATTGTTGTCTGAGCTTGAAATTATAATATACAAATAGAACATGATTTTTGACATGTAATCATGCTTATTCACCGCTCACTAGCTGCCTTCCATAACCGCACACTCATCACTTACCGCACTCTTATACTCTCAACACCCCACTAATATAATGCTCATTCTTCACTCGTTCTCTCAATATTTCTCTTATCTCACCATATAACAATTGGCCTCACTTCTACACGCACTGATACTTACTCACTGAGGTTTCTGTTATTGTTGTTGCTGTCGTTTTATAAATTTTATTACTGTTATTACGAATTTGTTGTTGCGATTTTTTCGCTCTTACTTAATCTGTAATAACAAATCTAAATACTAGAGAGCCGAGACCTCCCTCTCACCCGCACCACCCCTTTATATAACTACTTATGTGTGTGCATGTATGTATGTGCATAGCGCTCGTTTCCTGCAAGACTGTCATAAATCAGACTGAAAAAGAAAAATCAAAAAATCAAGTTTACAGAAATAACTGCGCTTTATCTTGTGTAAAAAAATCGTATCTTTAGTGATGAACTCTTTACGTGTGAGAGTGTGGAGTGACAGGTAAATTCGAAAGTTTAAAATTCTCAAAATTTAAGGTTTTTTAGTTGTGACATTATTGCTGCAAACGGGTGATATGTGCATATCTATAATTTTTTAAATCCCCCATAACAACAACAACAACAACGACAACAACAACCTACAATGAACAATGAAATGTAAATAATTAGCAAAATCAACAAAATAGGTATATCACGCCACACAAGCAAAAGAAACAACAACAATTATAATAATTTAGATAAAAATAATCGTGCATTAAGCATCAAACGAAAACTTAAACCAAATAGAAAAATGTGAATAAATTATTATCCAACCCAAAAAAAATATTTAGAAAAAAAATTATTTAGTCAAAACAAATAAACAATTTTTTCCTTTTCTTTGCGTCTCCCACGTCTCGTTGTCTTCTTTTTAAGGTTGAAAGGCAGGAAAAATATTTATACCTACGTCAGAATTTCTTAGTGCCTAACAAAAATAAATTGGTACAAGGTTGGTACAAAACCAGAGTCTTAAATGTTATACCTTGAAAGAGAATTATGTATAATTTATGTTTTTGTAAGTTGCCCATAACTTTTATTCCACCACTGATTCAATTCTTGGTCTGGCGGCTAATTCTAAACGTCTTATACGAGGTATGATCAAAAAATAACCGTTATTTTCAATTTTTTCAAAAAGTATTTATTTATTTATCAACAACTATCTTGTCTCCTTCAAAGTAATCCCCCTCAGGTATAATACACTTATGCCAGCGTTTTTTCCAATCCTCGAAACACTTCTGAAACGCGCTTTTTGGTATCGCCAACAGCTCAACAGCTCCTGTTTCGATTTTTCTTTTATCTCCTCAATCGTAGCAAAACGATTTCCTTTCATCGGTGTCTTCAGTTTTGGGAAGAGGAAATAGTCAGCGGGGTCCGGGGGCCAAGTCCGGTGAATACGGTGGTTGAGGCATGATAACGGTTTTGTTTTTGGCCAAAAACTTACACACAAGCGACGTTGTTTTTGCTCAAAATTTAGCAATTTCGGAACAATCTTCGCTGCCGCACGTTTCATGCCTAAAACATCCATAAAAATTGCTTGGCATGAGCCGAACGATATGCCAACATCATCAGCAACCTCTCTGATATGGATTCGACGATTCGACGATTATCCAAAATCATTTTCTCCACTGCGTCAATGTTTTCATCGGTTGTTGACGTGCTCGGGCGACCAGGACGAGCATCGTCATTGACATCTTCTCGGCCTTCCTTAAACCACAATTGGTTATACCACAATTGAACTCTGCTCATAGTAGACTCGCCAAAGGCCAAAGGCCACAGTCCACATTTCAAATGTCCTTGCGTATTTAATTTCATTTTTTACACAAAACTGAATACAGTTTCTTTGATCCATTTTTTCGAATAGTAAAAAATCGAAGAGCACACCAAAACACGACTAACCTTTTTATCTGTCAAAAACAAACTGACAATATCCAAAATGGTTGGTATTGCCAACATATACTATATAACAGACATGTGTACCAACATAACAGAAAAAAATTTGAAAAATGCGAAAATCGAACATACGTAGCTCACGAAATTTGAATAACGGTTATTTTTTGATCACACCTCGTATTTCTAACGATATGAAGTGAATGAGAATTAGAAGAAAGTGTACAAATACAAGTACACCACTTGGTGTACTTTCCGGAACCGGCATTTAACTCTAGGTCCAACCATGTAATAGTGTGGTATCACATTGGGCCGTTCTGGCCTAAGCGGGCAGCCGAAAAAAAGGGGAGAAATGGCAGGTGGTATACAAAATTGCTCTAGCAGTATTTCCATATATGTAACTTTTATGACGTTTCTCTTATATGGTGCAACATTCCTGGCAAAAGTTTCATGCAACAATTTTACTGTGTAAGGGCTGCATGAAAGTTCAAAAGGGAATGGCAAAAAATCTCTCACTACTTATATAGTTCCACCGTGAAAGAGCTGACTATGATCCTTTCACTTTTTAGTGGATAGATAACTTATATTGCTCTCACTCAGTACCATAATAGATTATCTTATTTTTTTTTAATGCTAGGAATGTCCACTTCAGCTGCCGTCTGTGGGCTGCGCTGTCCGGAGAACTACTAGGCAAGGGGTTACTCTTCCAAAAGACGAGAGAAATTCGTTTTTTCTGTATGAACATTAACACACTTGATCACACTTGAGTATGAGAGTAAAAATACGCTCTATGGTAGGAATAGCGGAAGAGAACAGTGAGTGAATAAGCTGATGAGCATAATTTTTTGTTCTTGTAAGCCATTGCTTGCAATCAAGTGGAACATGAATTACATAATATTCACCAATACATCCAACATCCACCCACCCCCACGCAGAGCAATCGAAACGGACCCTGTATAACCTATTACACACTTTTAAGGTATACTTAAGCTAATGGCTTCACGTAATAACATGCCAAGGTATTAAAATTAGAAAATAAAAACAACACAAATTTACTACAAATAGTATAAGCGTATATATACTTATATTTAAATATACTTGTAAACATGCATTTTGCCATAAAAAATAAAGAGAATAAATTTAAATTGGTTTTTTTTTTCATTTACGTACATACAAAAACTTATGGGTGCGTGCGTGTGTGTGTGTGTGTGTGTGTGTGTGTGTGTGTGTGTGTGTGTGTGTGTGTGTGTGTGTGTGTGTGTGTGTGTGTGTATGTTAGTTAGTATATGTATGTTGTTGCTGTTGACATTGCTGGTTATCAGTAACAAGACTGCAACAATTACAATAACTACAGCAGCAACAACAACGAGACCAACATCAACATACTAACCAACCATCAACAATTAAGGCAAACTGAAAAATAAAAAGAAAAAACAAATAAATGTAACAACAAACAGCAAGTATGTAGAGTGTACAGTGTGGAAACAAGAGAGAAAAAAAAACAGAATTGAACAAATAACACGTATGAGTAATTACCTGAGTATACATACATACAGACATACATAGATATGGTACATAATCGTATATAGCGCAACAATAGCAACAACTAACTATACATACATCAAATATGTAGTATGAAATTATTTGTTGTTGTACTTCCACCGAACTAGACAAACTGTCAGATAGCTATACAATTACAACAACGAATATACCGAGGTAGATTCATGCATACATTTGCAGTAGCGGATCAAGAAGAGAGAGGGGCAGTGAAGGGCACCTTATGGGAACTCTAGCTCCTCCCAAAAATGAGAATGCTGTAAAACTTTTCGACAACGAAACTGTTTATCATACTCGGACCTACTCCGACCTACTCCGACCTACTCGAACCTACTCGGATCTACTCGAACCTACTCGGAACCTACTCGAACCGAGTAGATCCCGGACCTACATGGACCTCTACTAGGACGTAAAATTTTACATTTTAAGGTCATGCACACAGAGGTCCTACTTAAAGAGTCTTTGATAATGGTTTCGATGTGGTTTTAGCTCTGACTTAATGGCCTGGTCTTTGGGTTGAATTTCATTTAGAGTTTAGCCCTGACTTTTGGTAAAAAATTCGTTCTGAATTTTCCTGACCTCTACTAGGACGTACAATTTTACATTTTAAGGTCATGCACACAGCGGTCCTGCTTAAAGAGTTTTTGATAATGGTTTCGATGTGGTTTTAGCTCTGACTTAATGGCCTGGTCTTTGGGTTGAATTTCATTTAGAGTTTAGCCCTGACTTTTGGTAAAAAATTCGTTCTGCATTTTCCGAACGAAAATTGAATTTTTTGGTCAGAATTTTGATGTAAAGTTTGGTTTTTTATTTTCTTTTTTAGAGATTTTTAACGTGTGTAATAAATAGTTTGAGTGTCGATTCAAACTTGGTCTAAGTTTTGGTAAGTTTTTAATCTGAGTTTTACTTTGAATTTTGATTTAGATTTTGTGTGGATTTTGTACGATTTTTGAACTGCATTTTAGTAAAATTTTGTTTGGCATTTTGGTCTGAATTTGGATTTGGCTTTTAGTATGAATTTTGAATTTTTGTGTCAATCTTTGGTTTGAATTCAGCTTTGAGTGAATTTTTGGAATGAGTTTCCGTATGAATTTTGATCCGATCTTTCTTCTTGTTTTGATGGTACAACAGTCCATGGAGGGCCTAGGCTGAGCGTGTTACATTTGTACATGAATGGAAACTACATGGAGCTACAGTTTTATGCCGAATCCGAACAGCAAAGTTAAAAGCTTTTAGTAGCCAGCTTTTACTCTTGTAGGAGGATTGTCATTGCCTGGCAGGAGAGGGTGGCCGAATTGAAGAATTATTTCTTCTACTTTTTGATGTTGCCAGTGCCGAACCCAGGGCACTCTGCATAGCAGGCCAGCACACAACCAACTACGACTCGGCGAATTTTTAGTTGAAAGATAATTTGAATTTTTGTGTATGATGTTAGCTCAGACATTTGATCCGAATTATAGTTTGAATTTCGATTGGAATTTTACTGGGTTTTGTTCATAATTTTTTTTTCCATATTTTGTTCCAAATTTTTGTCTAATTTTTTTTTTTTTTTTTTTTGTTAATTATCTTTTGAATTTTTATTCGAATTTAGATTTTGTTTCAAATTTCTATTCTGAATTAACTTTGAATTTTTCGTCCGAATTTCCGTCTCACGTTTTTTTCAATCTTTGGTCTGAATTTTCGGTTCCACCAAAAATTTTATTTAAATTTTAATCTGAATTTGCGATCTTGAATTTTGGTTTAATTTTGTACCCCAATATTCGGCTGAGCTTTGGTAAAAATTTGGTTCAAATTTTGAATTGGATTTTAGCCTAAGTATTGGGCAAAAGTTTTGCCTTTATTGGCCTTATTTTTCAAGCCCCTCTCCAATTCAAATTTTAAATCCGCTACTGGTACGTATAAGTATGCATCTTATATATATGTACAGGGTTAGGCGATTGAAGTGTTACCAACTTCACACCGGTATATCTGGCAACGCGATATTGCCAACTATGTCATATTCATACTAATGACAGCCCTTTATGTTGTTTACACGCTACCACAAGCATTTGCGTCTAAACAAAAGTTCTCCGAAATGGAATTCAATCGTAATAGTGTAATTGCGTTATACAGGGTGTTTTTTTTTTGGAAGTATGGTTTTCAAGAAGAAATAAAACGCATATAATTTAATGTTATGGCCAAGAATTTAGCGTTATTATAAAGATAAAGATTTGCCATTATGTTTTAAAAACGATTTCGCAAGTGGCAAGTGGCCGCCGCGGCTGGTTCGAATAAATTCCAGCCGAGAGGCCCAAATTTCGACCACTTTTTCCAGCAATTCAGCAATTGGGGCCGTATATCAGTAATAACGCGCCGAATATTCTCTTCTAAGGCGTCAATCATCTCGGGCTTATCTGCGTAGACAAGCGACTTCACATAACCCCACAAAAAATAGTCCAGCGGTGTTAAATCGCACGATTTTGGAGGCCACGCCATAGGCCCACGATGCGAGATAATGCGCTCACCAAAAGACTCCTTCAATAAATTGATTGTTTCGAGGGCTGCATTGCTGTATGGCATGTAGCGCCGTCTTGTTGGAACCAAAGGTCGTCCACATCAACATCCTCCAATTCGCTATTCAGGCACGAAAAAGTCATTAATCATGGCTCTATAGCGTTCCCCATTGACTGTAACATTATGACCGGCTTCATCTTTGAAGAAATATGGACCAATGATTCCCTCTGCGCATAGAGCACACCAAACAGTGACTTTTTGAGGATGTAACGGCGTCTCAACAATGGCTTTGGCTTGTGAATTATGATCACTCCAAATGCGACTTTTTCCTTTACTTTTAATGGCACAACACCCATTGAGGGCCTAGGCCGAGCTTTTCGCATCCACTCATGTTGTGCGTGTTATATTTGACCGTGAATGGAAGGGACCTACAGTTTAATTCCGAATCCGAACGGCGAAGTGAAAAGCTTTTCATAGCAATTTTTACTCTTGTAGGTTTGCTATTGCCTGCCTGCCGAAGAGGTGGTGCCGTGCACCAATACTTTCTACTTTTTGATTTTGCCTGTGCCGAGATTCAAACCCCGGACACTCTGCGTAGCAGTCCAACGCACTATCACTACGCCACAGCGACCACTTCCAAATGCGACAATTTTGCTTATTAACGTACCCATTCAACCAAAAGTGAACTTCATCGCTGAACAAAATGATCGGGATCGGTGGCCATCTCGTTTTAGGCCCATTCAACGAAGTGCGACGCGCTTGATGGTCGTTCGGCTACAATTCTTGCATGAGTTAGATTTTGTAAGATCGCAAACCAAGATTCCACCCGCAAAATCTTCCATAAAGTGGATGGGCACAGCTTCAATTGTTGCGCGCGATGGCGGATGGACTCATTCGGGTCTTCTTCGATACTCTGCTCCACAGGAGCAAAAGCGTCTTCGGTGCGCACTGTACGGCGTCTCTGAGGCATTATCCACTAGAGTAAACGTGGTGCGAAACTGATCCATGGTTGCTCGAATTACCGACTCTGCTGGGCGATTATATCGGCCGAACCATTATTTTGGTAATAAATTTGCGCGATTTACAAACGTTGCTCAGAAGTAAGTCTATTTAGTGTGAAATGGCAAACCAAACTGAGTAACAGCTGTCAAAAAGACCAACTCCGAAAAAAGTATTGCCAGATTGAAAACCACACTTCTAAAAAAAACAGCCTTTATTTGAGTGGAAATCAAGGTCAATCTCAAAGTGAATAAAGTGTTTGTTTATCGCACCATAAATCGTTATAATGATACAGGCAGCATTGCCAAACGCTATGGTGGTGGATGAAAAAATCAAAAACATCAGCTGAAATGGTTCGGAAAGTGAAGGCTCGACTTGAACGAAGTCCACGTCGTAGTGGTAATCCAGTGGCCAAATAACTGAAAATATCCCAGCGAAGAATCTGACGCATATTCCAAAATGAGCTCAAGGTAAAACCCTACAACTACATGATCTCTTACACCAAAGCACAAAAAAAAGCTAGAGTCGAAAGAGCAAAGGAGTTGTTACGCTTGCACGAACGTGGCGAATTGCCAAACATTGTGTTTTCGGATGGGAAAAATTTCCCTCTTAAGCAGTTCATAAACTCTCAAAATCTCTAAAATCGTGTTTACTTAACTGAACGCACTTACGAAAATTTGAGCTTACGAACGGCCACCCGAAGTAATTTTCCATCTCAAGTAATGATATGGGCAGCTATGACCGCCGATGGACGCTGCCCAATCGGTTTCATCGAGCCTGGTGTCAATGCTCAATGCGACTTCTTATCGGGAAAATGTTTTGGAAGCTGCTTTAAAGCCGTGGGGGAGTGTACGCAAGCATTTCGGTGGTATACCATGGCCGTTCCAACAAGACTCGGCACCGTCTCATAAAGCTCGTGTGAATCAAGAATGGTTAAAAAACCATGTTCCACAATTCGTTTCGTTCACACAATGGCTTTCGAATTCGCCAGATGCAAATCCGATGGACTTTTCCATCTGGGTCATTTTGGAGAGCAAGGTGAGGACTAAAAATATGCCAGCATGGATGCGCTGAAGAAAGCCATTGTACGGGAATGTGCCAAAATACCGCAAGATCATCATAGATCATGCAGCATGCAACTCATTTTTTAACCGTTTGAAGGCCATAGTCAAGGCAAAAGGTGACCGGCCACATCGAGCTAAAGTGAATGGATTGTAAAATTGTTTTTTATTTCCACACATTTTTGTAATTTGAATCAATAAAATATAATTTCACACAAGAAAATGTGATCGTTTGAATAGGTAACAGTTCAATCGTCTAACCCTGTATGTCTGTATGTAGATATATTTTACTAGACTGACGCACCATTTGACAACAGTTTTGTTTGTTGCGCTTTGCAAATAGATATTTTGTCTTGGTTGGGGTTTGTTCTTTTTTTTTTGTTAGTTTAAAATTTTTTTCTTTTTTTTTTGCTTTTTAAAAGCTTACAAACCTTACAATCGTTCACTCCCCTACCTCAATGATTTTACAGTTTGCTGTGGCTACGATCATATGGAATCGCTAGGGTGTGTAGCTACAAGTTTAAAAACTATAAACAGTAAATAGTAAAAAAATATTTACCTATAAAATTGCTCAACTATTTACTTACGCCTTAGCTCAAGTAGAATTCCATCCATTGCGAATTGCGAAATATATTTAGAAAAATCTAGACCCCATCTGAAGAGCAAACCAAAATTTACTTGCTCTGGTCCAGAAACACCTCCTGTGTCATAATAATAACACTAATAATAACTTGACAATAAATGGCTTTTTCTCACTGTGACAAAGAAAAGGCTACCCTTACTTACTTATGGCACTTAGAAAGGCTACCCCCAAGTAGATTAAGCGAAAAGTTGGGGGACCTATGTAGGTCCCAGTAAAGTATCGCTCTCACCTTGATAAATGTTAATGGACCTAAAAGAGGTTACGGTAAATTAGTGATAGGTGATTCGAATAGTTTAAAACAAGGAGAATAATAAGATAATCGGCGAAGCTGCGGAGTTATTTCAGGTTTAACGTTCAACTTGACTCACAGAAAACTTTCGCACAAAGCGGCCTAAACCAGGGCAGGTTTCTTCCGTTTGTATGTAAACAAATAAAATAAATACACTACTGTGGGCAAAAAGTAGTAAGACTTTGTTCATAATTTCAAATTTTTTTATTCATTCTTCCAAATCTATTTCGTCCCCTTCAAAGTAATCTCCCCCGGCCCCAATACACTTGTGCCAACGTTTTTTCCAATTCTCGAAACAGTTGTTAAAGTCAATTTCCGGAATAGCCTTCAATGCGCTTAGCGATTCATGTTTAATGTCTTTAATTGACTCAAAACGGTGTCCACGAAGCGGCATGAAGCGGTTTTTTGAGTTCAGAAAATAGCCAAAAGTCACACGGTGCTAAGTCAGGCGAATAGGGTGGTTGCGGAACGAGAACGATATCAGTCGAATTTTTGGCAAAATGGTCTCGTAAAACGAATGCAGTGATTTTGGAACCAATCGTGCATTCACTCTTCTTAGGCCCAAATGATGTTTTAAAATGGTTTTCACTGATCCTTCCGATATTCCAACGATGCCAGTAAGGTCTCTGACTGTTAATCGTCGATTCTCGATTCTCGAGCACCAATTCCTTGACGTGTTGATCATCAGTTGATGTTGATGGCCGTCCTGGACGTGGTTCGTCGTCAACGCGTTCTCGACCGACCATCTTTGAACAATTTGTACCAATCAAAAACACTTGCTCGCGACATACAATTATCACCGAAGGCCTTAGGCCTTTTGCAACATTCTGAACGTTTCGGCACCAGAAATTTGATTCCGCACACAAAATTTAATGGAACTTCTTTGTTGAGTAATTTCACTCCTTGTGAAAATCGCCGAATGCACTTTTTGTACTTCAGAAAGACAAGCGTATACTAAACACTAATGATTATTTTGATGTGACATTTGGCACCGATGTCACCGACAGTCATACCAACCTTAAAAAAATAATATTTTGATGAATGGGTTTCCGCGCGAAATTTAAATTAAAAAGTCTTACTAACTTTTGCCCACAGTAGTAAATTGAGGTGTGTGAGGTCAGTGAGGTCAGTCAGTGGTCGCTGTGGCGTAGTGGTGGTGCGTTGGATTGCTACGCAGAGTATTCGGGGTTCGAATCTCGGCACAGGCAAAATCAAAAAGTAGAAAAAATAATTTTTCTACACGGTACCACCTCTTGGGTAGGCAGGCAATGGCAAATCTACAAGAGTATAAAATGGCTATGAAAAGCTTTTCACTTCGCCGTTCGGATTCGGCATTAAACTGTAGGTCCCTTCCATTCATGGTCAAATATAACACGCACAATATGAGTGGATGCGAAAAGCTTGGCCTAGGCCCTCCATGGGCTGTTGTGCCATTAAAAGTAAAGTAAGTAAGTGCGTGGTCAGGCCTAGGTCCTAGCAATTAAGTGCAAATGGGTCAGGTGTGATCTAGACACACACATCTTGGGCTGTAGTGTCAATGAATGAATGAATCCTTCAGAAAAGAGCTTAATCAGGTTATTAGAATTTTGAAAATTTTGCCCGTCTTATAAATTTCTACGTTGAATAGTGAAATTATTCTGATTTCGCAATCATTTTGCTAAATCACAAATAAATTTTGTTGAGGGGGGAGGGGGTGGGGACGGTTGAGGTACCAAAAAGTACACGAGTTTGAAATTCTCATAGAACCCAAATCAACAACAAAACAAAACATCAATGAGGAAAACAAAAGTCAAGCAAATTCATTTAATTCTCTTGACTTTTTCACATTTTTCTATTTTGCATTTATTTTGTTATTTATTGAAATGTAAATTAAAAATACTACAGGAACAAAAAAAAAAAAAAAAACAACAACAGCAACAACAACAACAACTGTATATAAAATAAAATGAAATGAAATAGAATTTAACAATAGCAACAATTTATGATGATGATGTAAATTGTATCTATAGATATAAATACAAACATACACACACACATTTATTTATACAAAACCCAGTAGAAAAATGCATGACCTACCAGCGGAAACATCGATGATGAAACATCTATCGCAAGTTTAGGAAGCAGAAAATAAGTAATAAAATTAATGAAATAATGATTTCTGTGGCTAACGTGACGTGAGAATATGTAGAATAAGTATCTCGATACTCATTCTGGCGGAAAGAATATGAAAGCAAAACATGAGGAGAATCAAGTAAATAGTCGAGTCGCCTCGTGTGTTGTGTGAGGAGGCTAGAAAGAAAGCCAAAACTGATTCTTTCTAAATTCAGATCTTATTTCGGTTTCTATTAAATCAATATTTTTTTTTTTTTTTTTGAATATACATTTCCCCTCTCAGTTCTGAATTAAATCCATAATTAACCCATTAACATTCAACTTTATCATATGGTAATACAATTTCAACCAACTTTGAAGTTCACTTCTTTCGAAACGTTTATACATTATAAGTATTTACGAGGTGATGAAATATGATCGTGACAAAACAGAAATTGCCACGGAAATGAAGGGCAGCGCCCTCTGTCGATCAAGTATGGAAAAAATGAGGATGCATACGTATATACACATATGGTAAATGATGGGCAGCACATAGGCATCCAATATCCCTCTATATCCCTCTATCGACTGATAAAGGGCGCTGATTCGCACGATTGATAAAGGGCGCTGAGTATGAATCATACTCGATTAATAGAGAGCCCTGCCCATCAGTTTCTAGTAAAATGTAACATTTTAAACCAGCATTTTACATTTCAAACCAATATTAGTTAGAAATTTCTAGAGCTAAAAGAATAAGCAAGTATAGACTGAAAAAAAAAACGCGAAAGTAGCGTATGAAAAATTATGTGAATACACATACGCATCCACTAAAGAGAAAAGCAATAGATTTACTTGAAAAGTTGCCTGCAAATCTTTCCTCCATATAAAGAAAATAACTAGCCTCAGCATAACAAAACATAGTCAACCTCATAAAAAATTTTCCACCTGTGTCCAATATATCCTCAATTTCAGCTATTGTTAACCGATTAATCTCCGGCAATTCTGTAAGCCACCAAAGGTAATTGTGCCAAATTTCTTAACGCCTCTTAACCTCTTCAGGTTCCTGCTGGCCACTAATGGGTTTCCAGCACCTTGACTGTCTGACTTCAGATCTGAAATTCTAGTAGTCTGAATAATATCTTTTCAGAATTTAGGTTCTTTTTTAGAAATAAAGGGACTCATTTTTTATAGTTTCAGTCGTGAAAAAGACACGGGATTGGGATTCCAGAGCCTCGAATGTTTGACTTCATGTCTGAATTTCTGGTAGCCTGAATATTATCTTTCATGAATTTAGGTTCTTTTCAGAAAAACGGGGACCCATTTTTCTACAAGAGTAAAAATTACATAAGAAAAGCTTTTCACTACGCCCTTCGGATTCGGAATAAAACATTAGGGCCCTTCTTGTTCATGGACAACATGAAAGGATGTCAAAGCTCGGCCTAGGCTCCCTGTAAGCTGTTGTAAATTTAAAAGAAGAATAATTAACCCATCAAAGTTCATCGTTACCATTGACGGACACTTTATTAAATTTCCTTTTTGTTGCTGGGTTGATTACTTATGTGTTTTACCAAAGGTAGGTATTTGAAATTTTATAGCACTATCTCTCTCGTTGGCCACTAATGGGTTCCGAGTACTCAGAATTTTTTATCAGGCTTGATTTCCTGATACTCGAAATTTTAGTTTGATTTCTATTCTGACTTTGGTTTGAAAATTGGATCTGATTTGTATCTGGTATTCGGTGTAAATTTCGATCTGATTGTGTGATTTGAATTTTGATCTCAATTGCGATTTGACTTTTGATTTAAATATTTTGTTCTGAATTTGGGGCTACGTTTTGGCCTAAACCTGGTTTGAATTTTTGAACTGATTACTGATTTTCTATCAGAATTTTACCCTAAACATTTTTTCTAATTTTTCAATCCTTAACAGAACCTGGAGCAGAAAGAGCTGGCTGTGAATTTTGTTATGATTTTTAAATTTTCTTTTCAGTAAAAAGAAATGTTTTCTTAATTTCAGTCACCTTGTGGCAATAAAGTGCAAAAAATTTCGCAACGATACGGGGTCTAGTTCTGACTGTGCACTAATGGGTTAAGAGAGTTTCGAAAAAATTTTTGTTTTTGTATTTCTGTTTTAAATTGTATTTTGGTTTAGAATTGCCTGAATATGTTCAATGTGGCTTTTTTTTTTATTTTTATTTCAATCGCGAATTCGTGCATGAGTTGTAAAAGCCTCAGCCACTTTCCCACTGGGTGCGTGTGTGAGTGTGTGGTTATTTGCATTTCGCTAATAAAAATGATATGCAATTAAATTAATTGCTACGCTAAAATGCAAAAAAAGAACCAAAAACAAAAAACCAACAACAAACGAAACAGAAAAAAAAATGTTAAAGTAGAAATGCGATATAACAACAACAACAACAACAACAAAATGATAATAAAAAATTGCAATACAACAACAACGAAAATAATAAGTAATCATAATATTAAAACAAAAAAAAACAAAAACAAAAAAAATTTAAATGTTGAAATATCAATGCTCTTTGCTGCTGCTGTTGTTGGTGCTTTTTATTATTATTGTTATTATCGTTGTTGTTGTTGTTGTGGTGGTGGTGGTGGTGGTGGTGGTGGATATGTGTACGAGTATTACGGCGATTGTTGGTGATGGGCGTTGTTGTTGTTGTTGGTGATGGCTGTTGTTGTTGTTGTTGTTGTTGTTGTTGTTGTTGTTGTTGTTGTTGTTGTTGTTGTTGTTGTTGTTGTTGTTGTTGTTGTTGTTGTTATTGTTGTTATCGTTGTTGTTGTTGTTGTTGTTGTTGTTATTGTTGTTATTGTTGTTATATTTGTTATTGTTGTTGTTCTTGTTGTTTTGTTGTGGTGGTGGTGGTGGATATGTGTACGAGTATTACGGCGATTGTTGGTGATGGCTGTTGTTGTTGTTGTTGTTGTTGTTGTTGTTGTTGTTGTTGTTGTTGTGGTTGTGGTTGTTGTTGTTGTTGTTGTTGTGGTGCGGTTAATGCAATTGCATTGTGATTGTCGTTGTCGTTTGAGCCCCTCCTTCTTCTTTTTGTTTTTGTGTTTTTTTTTTTAATATTATTTTGATTGTTGTAGTAAGTAGTTGTTGTAGCAATTACATACATACATATGTACATATGAATATTTAACAAAGATATAATTTTTTATTGCCATATAATGAAAAATAAATAAAAATGAAATACAAATAAAAAATACTTACAAAATGAACAAACGCTTGCATTTTATATTTATTTATTTATTTATTTATTAAGTAATTCTCTTCGTACGCTCCTCTCTTACCCGAATTGTATTGTTTGTAGTGTGGTACTATATGTATGTAGATATTTAAGTACTTGCCTATACCCTACACTCAATAAATAAGTAGTTCCATTAGTTAATATCTAGGATCCTGCTGTATGATCGAAGAGAAAACTATTTGTTCGTTTATTTCATGGTTGTACTTATGAGGAGTACTGCTTCGTTATACTACTTATTGTACATAATGTATGTTGCACAACTATATCACATTTTTCTAAATTTTCTAAATAGTTTTAAACTCCCTGTCAAAAAAAAAATTAACTTAAGTAGAACAATTTCCCTCTTTTTTCTCTTTCAACAGCAGCCATTACTCTTTTATTTTAATATAATGGCGGTTAGAAAATCCCGTTATAAGATTGCAAGATATCTACAGGGTGTTTTTTTTTTAGAAGTGTGGTTTTCAAGAAGAAATAAAACGCATATAATTTAATGTTATGCCCAAGAATTTAGCTTTATTATAAGATAAAGATAAGGATTTGCCATTATGTTTTAAAAACGATTTCGCAAGTGGCAAGTGGCCGCGCCGCGGCTGGTTCGAATAAATTCCAGCCGAGAGGCCCAATTTTCGACCACTTTTTCCAGCAATTCAGCAATTGGGGCCGTATGTCAGTAATAACGCGCCGAATATTCTCTTCCAAGGCGTCAATCGTCTCGGGCTTATCTGCGTAGGCAAGCGACTTTACATAACCCCACAGAAAATATTCTTACTTGCTTTACTTTTAATGGCACAACAGCCCATGGCGGGCCTAGGCCGGCCGAGCTTTTCGCATCCACTCATGTTGCGCGTGTTATATTTGTACATGAATGGAAAGGACCTACAGTTTAATGCCGACTCCGAACGGCAAAGTGAAAAGCTTTTCATAGCAATAGAAAATAGTCCAGCGGTGTTAAATCGCACGATCTTGGAGGCCACGCCACAGGCCCACGACGCGAGATAATGCGCTCACCAAAAGTTTCCTTCAATAAATTGATTGTTTCGAGGGCGGCATGGCTGTATGGCATGTAGCGTCGTCTTGTTGCAACCAAAGGTCGTCCACATCAACATCCTCCAATTCACTATTCAAGCACGAAAAAGTCATTAATCATGGCTCTATAGCGTTCCCCATGGACTGTAACATTATGACCGGCTTCATCTTTGAAGAAATATGGACCAATGGACCAATTCCCTCTGCCCATAGAGCACACCAAACAGTGACTTTTTGAGGATGTAACGGCGTCTCAACAATGGCTTTGGCTTGTGGATTATGATCACTTCAAATGCGACAATTTTGCTTATTAACGTACCCATTTCAACCAAAAGTGAACTTCATCGATGAAAATAAATTTTCTTGTGAAAATCGAGATCGGTGACCATCTCGTTTTGGTAATAAATTTGCACGATTTGCCAACGTTGTTCAGGAGTTAGTCTATTTATTATGAAATGGCAAACCAAACTGAGTATAAATCAAGTGACAGGTGTCAAAAAGACCAACTCCAAAAAAAGTATTGCCAGATTGAAAACCACAATTCTAAAAATAACACCTTTTACTTATATTATTTCGTTTCGTTTATAACTGTAGCAGCACACATTTGTGAATTTATTTATAAATGTAATAATTTGTTTTAAAATTTTACACAATCAGTTATTAACTATGGTAATTCGTTAAACCTCTTTGTGATTGAATATATTCAAAATATTAGCGTATTCATGGAATTAAGAAAGTGTTTTAATAAATTTCCGTCTATAGCTTCCCATTCTCTCATACTTGCTTTTGAGCGCAGCTCAGCACTGTTGTATTGGCGATTTTGTGCATAAACAGCTCTTGTCTGTATGGTAAGTGCCGAATATTTTCTAAAGGTTTTAAGTCGGGGGAGTAGACTGGCCAGTCCAAAACAGAGATATTTTTTGACGGCAGCCACGATTTTGTTTCTTTGCTTGTGTGAATTGGTGCATTGGACCAATGCTGTCCAAGGTCCAATGTTTTGCAGAATTTTGTTCAATAAAACGAAGCAGACTACACTTAAGCACTCTCTAATGTAATCGCTGCTCTTCATTTGTGAGCACACCACCTAGAACTCTAGCACGCCATCTGCAGAAAACGCACGCCATATTATTAGCCAACCACCTCCGAAATTTCTTTTAGAAAAATATTGCGTTCCTTTGAAACCACGCCAGTGCTGTTTGTTACCATATGGACCATCTAAATTCTAGAAACAATTATCTACCAAAACAAAAAAAGAGATTCAGATTCAGGAGAGATGCAGATAGAAAATAATAATTATAGGTATACCATACTCGAGGGGTGCTGTTTTAAGTTTCAGACGGCAAATGTTTGCAGCTTCCTTAAAAAAACCCTCCATTTTATTTGCGGTAGCTGCCAATTGCGTGCAACTCAGTGTGGAATTGCTGGCTTTTCTTATAATTTTCCGACGTTCACGCTCGGAAAGCTTTCGTTTCGGATATTATTTTTTGAATGTACCACGTGTGCAACTATGAATTTTTTTTAAGAAAATACACGTTCATTCAAGAAAAATGGTTATACATTCAATATTCAAAGTAATGGCCATTGCTAGCTACACATTTTTCCCATCTTTCTGCCATCTTTGAGTCAAACCAGTCATCGAGCCATTTTTTTTACATTTTCGTACGAATCGAAGTGCTGCTCAGCAAGTGCGTGCCCGATTGATGAAAATAAGTGGTAGTCAGATGGAGCCACCAAGTCTGGTGATAAGCCGTATCCGCATGGGGAGGGGGCTTCCCAGCTGTACGAATCTACCTATTCCCGAGTCTGGGTTGTTCGATCGATGGGATGGTGCATTGTCATCAAGAAAAATCACTTGTTGTGTTGCCTAACTTGATATTCTGACGATTTTGGCGCAAAGCACAAGCACGGTTCAAATCGGCCAATTATTGTTGGTAGCGTTGACCAGTAACTGTTTCACCTGGTTTCAGAAGGTCAAACCAGATAACACCTCGCTGATCCCAGAAGAAACCACAGAGAATTGTCTTCTGATTTGGCTTTGCTGTCGATTTGGCCGGTGTCGGTGTACCGGGCTTAACATATGATCGCTTACGTTTGGGATTCTCGAAATAGATCCATTTTTCAACGCCAGTAACAATTCGATGAAGAATGAAGATATGACTTTCTTTTGTAGCTGGCGAGCAGCATTTCACAGGTGGTGTTTCGATTTTCTTTCAGTCTTTCAGTCTTTCATGAATTGACATGCGGCATCCATCTTCCCTCTCCGGAACCTTCAAAATCAATCCCATGGCTTTTAAACAGCAGCAGTTGAGAAATGCATTGTTGGTTCACATTTACTTGTACTGCAAGTTGTTCTTGCTTTCGACCATCATCCTCATCCTCATCAAGTAAAGCTCGCAATTCGGCATCCCGCATCTTCAAACCTTTTCGGTGGTCTTCCACGTTCTTCGTTTCTCATATCAAAATCGCCACTTTTAAAATTGTTGAACCACTCGTTGCACTGTGTTTTGCCTAGAGCGTGCTGGCCATAAGCTTCCTCCACAAGCATTCGAAGAGATTCCAAATCAAATTTCTTCAATTGGAAACAGAAAATTAATGATGTCCGCAAAGCGTAGTTTGTAGGCACAAAATGAGACATTTTTACGAGTGAACAAAAAATTTGGTTGTATGAAACTTCAATGAATGCAGAAATTCGTTAACAGTGATAGCCTTGTGAGATGGTGCATTGTCGTGGTGCAAAATCCATGAGTTTTCTTTCCACAAACTTGGCCTTTGCTCAATGAATTTGCTCTCTCAAATGCTGCATGTCGCTCAGATAATATTCTTTATTTACCGTCTAACCTTCTGGCAAGAATTCCGAGTGCACAATAGCGTAATAATCAAAGGAAAAAGTCAATACTACCTTGACTTTTGAAATCGTCACCTAGACTGATTTTCAATGCACTGTACCACTCAGTGGCACGTGTTTTTGATAAAGTCGATTCACTGTAAGCCTTCTGTAACATTTTCAGCGATTCGGTGCAGGAAATTCCACTTGCAAAACATAGAATATTTGAGACAAATTCTTCGTTGTTTGACATTTTTATTCATTGTAAAAATCGCAAAACTTCAGCGAGCACTGTAAACAAACTAAATGGCAGCTCACGTTCAAACTTCACGTTAGGAAGTGGTGCCAACTTAGCGACAAATTTTTACAGTCCACTTAAGAAGGCTTCTTAAATGATCATTTCCCGGTATTTTTTTTTGTTTTTGTCAGAATGTATGTAGTCATCACACAGGATGTCATTGTAAAGGATAGAGGAGCAGAGCAGTGGTGCCAACTTAGGAACAAAACATAACTTTTTTAATCCCTTTAAGCGGGGTTTTTAAATGATAATTTCCTGCTACTTTTTTGACAGAATGTATGTAGTCATCACACAGGATTTCATTGTAAAGGATAGAGGAGTAGAGCAGTGGTGCCAACTTAGGAACAAAACAGAATTTTAATAATCCCTTTAAGAGGGGTTTTTAAATGATGATTTCCTGCTACTTTTTTGACGGAATGTATGTAGTTATCACACAGGATGTCATTGTAAAGGATAGAGGAGTAGAGCAGTGGTGCCAACTTAGGAACAAAACATAACTTTTATAATCCCTTTAAGCGGGGTTTTTAAATGATAATTTCCTGCTATTTTTTTGTCAGAATGTATGTAGTCATCACACAGGATGTCATTATAAAGGATAGAGGAGTAGAACAGTGGTGCCAACTTAGGGACAAAGCAGAATTTTTATAATCCCTTTAAGAGGGGTTTTTAAATGATAATTTCCTGCTACTTTTTTGACGGAATGTATGTAGTTATCACACAGGATGTCATTGTAAAGGATAGAGGAGTAGAGCAGTGGTGCCAACTTAGGAACAAAACATAACTTTTATAATCCCTTTAAGCGGGGTTTTTAAATGATAATTTCCTGCTATTTTTTTGTCAGAATGTATGTAGTCATCACACAGGATGTCATTATAAAGGATAGAGGAGTAGAACAGTGGTGCCAACTTAGGGACAAAGCAGAATTTTTATAATCCCTTTAAGAGGGGTTTTTAAATGATAATTTCCTGCTACTTTTTTGACGGAATGTATGTAGTCATCACACAGGATGTCATTGTAAAGGATAGAGGAGCAGAGCAGTGGTGCCAACTTAGGAACAAAACATAACTTTTATAATCCCTTTAAGCGGGGTTTTTAAATGATAATTTCCTGCTACTTTTTTGACAGAATGTATGTAGTCATCACACAGGATGTCATTGTAAAGGATAGAGGAGTAGAGCAGTGGTGCTCTACGAGTTAGGGACAAAACAGAATTTTTATAATCCCTTTAAGCGGGGTTTTTAAGTGATCATTTCATTTGACAGAATGTATGTAGTCATCTCACAAAAAAAAAACCACGAAATAGTTTAAAAAAAATATGTCGGGGAACAAAAATTTCATGAGGGTTACGGTGCAGTATGTAGCTCATGGGAAATGTCGTTGAAGTGGCTTAAATCAAAAGCGAACAACTTCATTGTTATATATTCTTCTTTTTTTTTCTTTTTTCTTTTGTCGTTATTATCACATTCGCTTAAATTAAAAATGTAAATTATTGTAAATAATAATATCCATTAATTTATGCATAAAATTGCCATTGGCAAACGTACAAACACACTGACAAACACATGTAGGAGACATTTTACGTGATGCTAGTTACGCATTTAAGTACAAAATGCATTTATGCATTTCATGATTCTGTTTGTTGTGTTTGCTTTTAATTAATTGTATTAATTGGCCTCACGCTGTTTTTACCACAGAATGCAATTTTTTTGTTTGTTTCTTATTGCTCTCATTGTTGTTACAGTATCGAAGTTGTGGTTGTTGTTGCGCTGCACAAGTGCATACAACAGCAACAACAACAACAGCGGCAGCAGCAGCAGCCAGCAGCAGCCAGCTAGCAATTTTTATTGGTTGCACATAAATTTTAAATGTTATTATTATTTTCATTTAACCGCAGCTAAAGTGTCGTCGGTCGTTAATGTCAGTCGGCCTCATCGACCGCAATGTCGTTGCCGCTGACCGTCGTCGCTCTTTTTGTATTTCTGCTGGCTGTGTTGCTTCCGTATGCAGCTCAAGGCTTAACAGATTTATTTGCTGTTGTTTCCCCTCAATTATTATTATTATTTTTTTTATATTTATTTATTTTGTTGCCCTGCATTATTCTTGCAATTTAAATTAATTTAATTTTTAAGTGAAAAATAAATTATTTATTTTTTCTTTTTTTTAAAGTTAAATACTTTTATTAAAATCACTTTTAATTTCGTGACCTTTAAGGCACTACATTTTATCTCTTGTGACTTTCTGGGGCATAAAAATACCATAGCCTAATTACGGCCAAGTTGATAAGCGGCAGTGGTTCTCAAATGAGTTTGATGTGGACACGGTGCGCCTGCGTGTGATTTTTGGTGATGATGACATGATAGAGTCAAGCAGAGAAACGTTAGGCTAAATTAACCCATTAGCGTTCAGCGAGCACCAGAAAAGTTAAAAAAGTCATTGTTACCTTTGCTACCTTACAGAATTAATTCGATAAAATACGAGTTTCGTAAAATTTAATGTTCTATGGTAAATTTTAAGCATTAAGTGCTCAGTTAGTTTGAGGTGAAATTTGGATTTTAAAAATTTTTCTATATTTAAGTTTCCTATACTTATACTTATCCAAAATAAAAAACTTCTTGTACTTTTGTTGAACCCTGTTGGGCCTATTTATGCAATTTTTACAATTACGTTCAGTTATTGTGGTCACTGTGGCGTCGTTAGTAAATTGCTGGAAAGCTACAGAAGATGACCGGTTCGAAACTAGGTACAGTAAAAAATTTGAAATACATAAAAAAAGCGGGACCACCTCTAGGCTGATAATTTCAAACCTCGACGATCCGCATATTAAAACATAACTCGCACAACATGAAGTGATGCGAAATAGGTCCGACACGGGCTGATGTGCGATTAAAGAAGAAGTAGAAAAAGAATATGAATATTAGGAAGAAGTTAAGGTTTTTGGAGAAGTGTATCTCAGCGGAAAATATAAAGGGTGATTTTTTAAGAGAGCTCGGTTTTACAAAAGTCAGTGAAGTGTGGTCGCTGTGGCGTAGTGGTAATGCGTTGGACTGCTACGCAGAGTGTCCGGGGTTCGAATCTCGGCACAGGCAAAATAAAAAGTAGAAAAAAATAATTTTTCTACACGGCACCACCTCTTGGCAGGCAATAGCAAAACTACAAGAGTAAAAATTGCTATGAAAAGCTTTTCACTTCGCCGTTCGGATTCGGCATTAAACTGTAGGTCCCTTCCATTCATGTACAAATTTAACACGCACAACATGAGTGAATGCGAAAAGCTCGGCCTAGGCCCTCCATGGGCTGTTGTACCATTAAAAGTAAGTAAGTAAAGAATGAAATTTTTATTTGGATCGATAAACCTATTCCTGCCATTTATTTTTTTAAAGATAATTTCACTTAATTGTTTTGATTTATCATTCCAAATAAAAATTTAATTCACTTTTAAAAATTTCAGTGTTTTTTTTAAATTTTCAAAAACTAAGCTCTTATAAAATATCCCTTTACTTATTTATTTCTGGAAGATTGAGCCCTTACAAAACCTCACCACCTGGTGATTCTTCTGAGAAACGAAACCGATGCATCTGATTTATGATAGCCTCTTTTTCACAGCCTTCGTTTGCTTCCGTATGCAGCTCAAGGCTTAATGTCACTTCCGCTTCGCTCCAATTAGAAAAGGTATAGAGAAGTTTTTGGAAGATCTAGTCTGGGATTTTGGGTAATCTATGTTAAGTTGCTGGTTCCATAAAGTCATCAAATGAGGCTAGACTTTGTTGCTAGTCTGAAAGTATTGCCAAATCCAGTACCTTGACCCCTTTTCGCTTCGTTGAGACAAAAAGTATGTGATTGGGTTTAAGACCTGTTGGAGCTATGCCCTTATACTATTTGTCATGTGGTGCCTCTAGCCATTATCCTGCCCCTGATACAACTTGGATAGAATATCATTCTGGAGGTGAATCTGGGCTGAATGAAATTGAGCGTTAATCGGCCTTTTTACATGATTTCTACTAAATATGGTAAATCTCTTTTGGATTTATCAAATGCATTTGGATCACAATTGAAGAGTAATTTATTTTCTTTCTATAAATTTCTTCTTTCAGAAGGCAAATGACACATGGTACTCGGTAGAAAAAAGCAAATTTCAAGTTTCATTAATGCAAACTAATGAAAAACACTGTTTTTATATATTTTTTATTTATTTAAAAGATATAATTTGTGTTATTTATAAAAATGAAAAGTTTTTTTTTATCCATCAATTTTGCATAGAAACTCTTAGCTTCACCGAAAATCCAATCAAAAGTGAAGTTGGCTGTGCTCTCCCTACTCGTTCTATTCCATTGATTCCTTTACAGGGATGCATTTATATGTTTACACAGGTGGATTTTAATATCATGAATACCTCAGCTCCTCAATTTTAAAATCAATATGGATGCGGAATGATTGTCACGTACAAAGATGTCACTCATGTTACATATACAGGGTGATATGATATGCTTTCATATTTCGTCCATTCATATACAATATTTACAATTTATATATCTATCTAAATTTTTAATGACAGCTAAAAGTAAATTGAAACTTTGCTAAGTGTACATTTAATTGTGGCACCATTTGGAGAAAATGTTTGCGAAAGAAGTTGCACAAATTGAAATTCAATACTGATTCAATTATAGTATGTTTTATATTGATATTGTGTAGCTTAAAAGTTTTTGGTTTTTTTTTCCATTGGTTTTTGATTGAAATCTCCTTGTAAATGGCAAATAATACATTTTGATAACTGTCAAAAGTTTGAACAAAAAATGCAAATGAAAACCAAAAGAAATTTCATATTGTTAAATAATAGCTGAATTCACGCCCCCGCAACAGTTGAGTATAACTCAATATCGCTCACTCATCAACATCGCAATCTCCCAATAACAACTGCATTGAAATAGAAAAAATGTATTGGATATAAAGGTAGAAAACAGAATAGAATGGGTACAAGAAAAATGTAGCTGAAAAATGAAATCGAGTACTTTGAATAAATTTGAAGTATGAAAATGAATGAAACTGGGTGTGGAGAGGAACGGAATGGTATTTGAATATGGAAAATGGAATTGAAGGAAATTTAATGGATATGTGTGTAAAAAAGTAATTGGATGCCGCAAATGAAGTGACATTGGCATTGAGGTAGGTAGGAGTAGGGTCCATTAAGTGGAAACTACTGTAATTAAAAAAACCAATCTATCACAAGGGCCCATTGTAATACCAGGGGTGAGGCCAGAGGGGACTTTGACAGGCTGTAGCCCTTCCTCAAACTGAAAGAGCTTAAAATTAAAAAAAAAAAAAACAGTAAGCACCGGTTAAGTAACCTCAGCTTAAGATGTCGGATTTTTGAGTTACTAAAGCGGGAAGGGTAGGAAGAAGAATAAGAAAGCGGAGAAGGCACTTAAAAGATTGAATTTCTATGGTTATTTACTGGTAAAAATAGCAACTTACAGGCACTTAAGAGAGAGGTACTAAATTAAATCGGAAATTTCACAGACAGTTTATATAAATATATGAACCTCGATATGAGATTTGGTTTGAATTTGGATCGGAATTGTGGTCTGAATTAGATCTGAATTTTGGCCTAAATTTGCGTTCCAATGTGGACTTAAATTGTAGTTAGAAATTTGGTCTGAATTTAAGAATGAATTTCATTTTCATTTAGTCTGTTATTGTTGTTGTTGCTGTTATAATGGCGGTTAGTACCACGAATTCATTTAGCGCTAGCGCTACGTTTTGATAGAACGTCCTTAGTTGTTTTCTGGTTTGTTTGCTTTTGTGGGACAAGGCGTGAGAATCATATCCATCCCGTCTGATCCAAGAAGTGTAAGAGTTTGTTTAAGCTTATTTCACACAGTTGTCTGCAGTTCCTTAAATTAGGTTTAGCCAGGATTTTCATCTTAGTTCCGCCCTAGTGCCGGGCATTTAGTCTGAGTTATAATATTATTTTTACTCGAATTTAAATTGACTTTTGATCTCAATTTCCATCCAATTTTTGTTCTGAAATTTCGTCTAATAACCCCCCCTTTCGCCCCTCCCCCCTCAATTTTTGGCCTGAATTCCATTCTAGATTTCTGTCTGATTTTTAGTTCGAATTTTGATCTGATATTAAGTTAAAGTTTTTCTCTGCCTACTTACTGCCTTGACTTTTAGTCCTAAGCTTGATTTATTTTTTATTTCGGATTTTGTTCTGAGTTTCGGTATGATATGGTCTCCATTTGGTTGAATTTCGGCGGTGATTTCGATTTGATTTTATGATTTAAATTTTACATGAGTTTTGGTTCGAATTGTTATCTGAATTTCGGACTGATTTTGTTTTGTGAATTTTGATTAGTTTTTTGGACTGATTTCTGACCTGATCAATTAACAATTGGCAGGAACAGTCAGTCCTTTTCAAGTCCTAGATCCAAGTCGCTGGATTTTCATAAACTTGACTATGTCAGCCTCGGCGTACAGCTTCGTTCCATCTTACTCGATACACGTCGTCCACGCATACTGGACCGTAGATCTTACGGAGTATCTTCCTCTCGAACGCTCCTAACAGCCTCTCATCATTGATGGTCAATGTCCACGTCTCTGCGTCATACATTAGGACGGGAAGGATGAGTGACTTATAGAGCGTTATTTTGGTCGGTCGAGATAGGGCTCTACTTCTCAATTGCCAAGAGTTAATCTCTGCTTGATCTAAAGGCTGACATTATTGTGGGAGTTTATGCTGGATCCCAGGTAAACGAAATCCATGACGACTTCAAAAGCATAAGTATCAACAGGGGCGTTTTATCCAAGACGCCGTGACTCTTTGTTTTCTGACACAAGGTATTTCGTTTTGTCCTCGTTCACCACTAGACCCACTCGACGATACACCCTTTCAGATTGGAGAATGCTGCACTGACTGCTCGCGCGTTGGTGCCAATGATGCCAATATCTCTTGTAGAAAATAGTGCCAGAGATGCTCGTACTATTTTCTCCAGCATAAGGTTAAAGAAGTCGCACGATAGGGAGTCACCTTGTCTGAAACCTCTTTTGGTATCAAATGGTGCGGAGAGGTCTGTACCAATTTTCACTGCACTGGTGGTGTTGGTCAGTGTCATTTTGCAAAGACGAATGAGCTTTGCAGGGATACCAAAATCAGACATTGCGGCGTCCAATGATCCCTAATCGTGCTGTCGAAGGCGGCTTTATAATCGACGAATAGATGATGAATGTCGATCTGTTTTTTTCGGGTCTTTTCCAGGATCTGCCGTACAAATATATCACGCACAACATGAGTGGATGCGAAAAGCTTTGGCTACATGTGGTCCAAGTCGACACTGATAAACTGAAGTTCATTGTGGTAAAGGCATAACACTTGCCACAATGGCTGCCTATCCCTTTATCGATGTCCTGTGTGATTGCATTTCCTCTATAATTCTCCCTCCTTCTTTCTCCCACCTATCAATCTTCCTTCCATTCAAAACAATGCTCTGCATTCATAATGGTGCATCCTGAGTGTTGAATGTATCAATAAAAAACAAAAAGAGAGTTAATATTTGGTCGATGGTGGATTTACCAGGCCTGAAGCCACACTGATAAGGTCCAATCAATTTGTTGACCATGGGCTTCAGTCTTTCGCACAGTACGCTCGATAGAACCTTATATGCGATATTAAAAAGGCTTATCCCACGCTAGTTGGCGCAGATCGTGGAATCACCTTTCTTGCTTGGAAAACTAATCGTAATTATTTTGTTGTTGTAGACTTTCAAATTGTGTAAGGAAAAGTCTAAGAGAAAAGAAGGATGAAGTTATACTTAAATGAACTTGTTATGCAATCAGCTATCGTGGTTCAGATGAGATATCAAGTGCTTTTTATCCGAGGTTCACGTCGTTTTTATAATTGATTATCTGGAAGAAAAAAATCACTCAAATATTAAATAAAATAAAAATTATTCATTGATATTCCCTTACCGGCAGTCATGGCCTCTCGATTTGTTTTGATTTTTTTTTGTGAACAGCTGATATCATGGTTGCCAACTTGTGGGGAAAACTCCATTATTGAAAATTTACGAAAAATGCTTCATTTGTACTCAATTATTTTGAGTAATTTGTGGGTGTTTTTACCCGTGATTACTTCTTCGTAAACTTTCAAATAAAAAATAAATAATTGTATGAGAACATCATGGCAACTATGGCTGGTACAGAGCTGCGCAAAGTTGCATTTTATGCAGTGTAAACGATTTAAACATCAAAAATGAAGAGTATAGGGAGTAACAATTTTTTTATGTTATGAATTCGTGTGGTTTGTGGTCGAAAAACTCGGGCAAGACCTTTCTGCCGTCCTCTTGGGAATTCAACTTTACGCCATTAAGATAATTCTGCAACGAGTGAAACAAATAGTTATCCGAAGATGCAAGGTCTGGGCTGTATGGTGGATGCATTAAAACTTTTCAGCCAAGCCACCACAGTTTTTGGCGGGTCACCAAAGAAGTATGTGGGGTCTAGCGTTGTCGTGATGAATGACGACGCCCTAATTCCGGACGTTTCTCCTCGAGCGCCACTTCATTCAATCTTGTTAATTGTAGACAGTACATTTCAGAATTAATTGCTTGGCCACCGTGCAATCCCACCAAATAACAAGTAAAATCTTCCTTGGCATTAGTTCCGGAGCAGACGCACCTCGTGTTGACCATGATCATGATCATACGTTAACTATTTTTCGTCACCACTAACCAATCTGCGGTGAAAAATTGGTCAAAATCAATCCGTTTCAGAAGAGATTCACTTACCGAAATGAGGTCAGTAAGATTTTTTTTCACTCAGATTTTATGAGGCACCCCAATATCCAGTTTTTATTGGAATTGCCTGCCTTTTTTAAATGGTTCATGGTTCAAAATCGTTTCGTAAGCAATGCCAAGATCCGTAGCGATGTCGTGACTACATAGGCAGTTGGTCTTCCTCCACCTATTCAAGATTTACGTGCGTCGTTTACATCAAAATTTCCAGAGCGGAATCGATCATACCATTTTCCAACTGTCCTTTCCGATAAAGTACCTTCTCCATAATGAGGAAAAAAAATTTCTGTGAACCTTCGCGGCCGTTTAGAGCTTTTCAAAGAAATAAAGTAAAATGTAATAAATTTTTTTTCCAGATTCTGCACTCATTTTAGTGACGTTAAAACAGTTGAGTAATGAAGAAATGTCAATGGGGGAAAAAAGATTGTTTATGATTCTCAGAGATGACAACTACCTTTAGCAACAAAGAGTTGCCAGATCGGATCATTACTTACAGAGTTATCGTACTTTAAACTTTACTCTTTCACTTTTCGGTTCTTTCTTTTCAGCCTACCTCAATTATTCGCATTCGAAAATTTATGTTATTCGAATTCGTATTCGCTTTCGTTTTCGCTTTTTCATCACTCGCCCAACCCTAATTTTTAAAAAAATAATATAAGATTGTGATAAAGTGACACTCTTCGAACATCACATTTATGAATACTAGCCACAATTTGGTCGGTATTGGGTCTTTGGTACTTGACTGCAAAGAACAAAACTTAAAAGATTTATAATATTTCTTTATTTTTGGTTTTTTTCGTTATTTTTATGGGACATGCTTTTTTAAATTTTTTTTTTTTTTTATGATTTTATTTCGGGCTTGTGACTTTCACACTTTCGGGGATTGTTTAAAGTTGATTTATCGCAATCCATAGACAAAAGTAAATAATTGTTTTTTTCAATTATTTGTTCACTGTTGCATGTTCTTTTTAAATATTTATAATTTATTTCAATTTAAAAAGGCGAAAATTAAAAACTCTTAACTTAAAAAGAAATAAAGAAATAAAGCAAACAAAAACATAAACAAAATTCAGACAACAAAATATCAAAAACAAGACAAGTAATTAATGTAATTAATTTATTTTTATGCACTTCTGCTTTTAAGTTTTTACCTTGTTACCCAATTGGCTTTTAATTGAAATTTTAAATATATTACGTACATACAAACATACACCTCAGATTTGAATCACTAATTTAATTTATGGCATGTGCAGTGATTTTTGTTGTTGTTTATTTTGTTTTTCCTTCATTAGTTTTTGGCTTTTGTTTTGTTTTGATTTTTGCATTTGTTTACTTGAAAAATGAAAACAACATTTGGCACGTGCCAAATTTATGCAGTTTTTTTTTTTCATTATTTAAATTTAATTATTTTTCTTAAGCACTAGAGCAGGCAAATTGCTGGTTGATATCTCCTATCCCCTAATGTCATAGATCTCGAATTGGAAGTCTTTTAAGTTTGCTTCGTACTTGACGTAATCTTGAGTGCTCGACTGTTTCCAAGAGTTTTTGACTTAAATTTACTTACCTTTTTACACTGTATCACTCTTAACCAAGCAAGGTCGTTACAGTGGGCCAGCAGAGAAGTTTCTACCCGAAATACCTTTCGCTGAGCTAGTGGCCTTGAAATGTGGAGCCTTTATTTCAGTTTCAGAGAGGGAAGATTTTTGCCAAATTAATTGGAAATTTTCAAATCATTAATTGGACCAAAAATTGCATAAAAATTTTAAAAACCAAAATTCGGGCCAGAATTCAGATTAAAATAGAAATCAAATATCCAGACCAATATATTTAGCAAAATTCATATTAAAAAGAGAGGGAATATTTTACCAAGTTATATAGAAATTTTCAAATAATTAATTGGATCAAAAATCGAAATCCTTCAAAATCTTAACCGAATCTTATTTGTAAAATCAGATAAAAATCGGACAAAATTTAGGTCAGAAACCCGGTCAAAGTTCAGAAGAAATTCTGACCCAAAAGGGAATCAATAACAAGACTAGAATCCTGACCGAAAATCGAACCACATCTCACTCTCTCATTCTCCCTCCTTCTTCCTCTCACATATCAATCTTCCTTCCATTCAACACAATGCTCTGCATTCATAGACGTACACCCTGTGCGTTGAATGTAACAATAAAAAAAAACAAAAAGGCTAGAATGAGATCAAAAATCATTTCTAAAAACCCGACCCAAAAATTACGCCAAAAGAAGTACAAATTCGGAGCAAGAGGAAATAAAATTCAGACCAAAAAAAAAACAATCCAAAGCTCAAACCAAAATTCAGATTAAAATGCATGTCAAATATCAGGCCGATATACAGACCAAAATTCATAATAAAAGGGAACCGAAAGGTCAAACTAAAATGTAATCCAAATATTATATAGATCAAAAATAAAAAAAGCTAGAAACTGACCAATATCAAGTCCAAGGAAAGATCGAATTAAGACCAAAAATGAATCAAGAAATCAAGCTAAAAATAAACCAAAATTCAGACCAAATCCAAAACAAAATTCGGGCCGAACTCTTATCGAAAATCAGTCAAAAGGCTATACCAAATCTATACTAAATCCCTACCAAAACGAAATCATAAGCACATTCCAGACCACCGAAACACCGAACCTCCGAACTACCGAGTCACCGAACCACCGAACTACCGAACCACCGAACCACCGAACCACCGAACCACCTAACCTCCGAACCACCGAACCAACGAACCTCCGAACCACCGAACCTCCGAACCACCGAACTACCAAACAACCGAACCACCGATCTACCGAACCACCGAACACCATTTAGTAAACGAAAATTCTGTAAAAAGTATTCAAGTCTAATTCAAGTCTAAACTCAGACCAAGAGAGAGTTCAACAAAAGCCTAAAATTGGTCGAAAAATCATTAATTAACAATACCCAAGCCAAAAAGATACTGAATTCACACCAAAAGGAGACCGTCACGTAATTCCCTCGGATTTCATATTATTTCGATGAAATGTTCTCTCACGACTGGGTTGCAAAGAGAAGATTCGAGAGGTCTGCCCTCTGGAGTGCCACTCTATGAACTTGCGTGTCTTCTAATAGAAAAATAGCAGGGTGTTGATGTGATTGCCTTGATTTCTATTACACTTATTGTCAAACAAGTCAATAAGGAAACCATCGATGTCTAAAAACCACAGTTATGAAGTGAGTGCAGTGTTTCGGGTGTATCAAGAATAATTAAAACAAAAATGTACATATATAAGAACTCAGTTTGTCAGTTGGTATATTTTCTGTTTGATCGGTTCATGTTTTCCTGTGGTCAGGTACTCCGTGAGTCCCCTTTTACACACGGCAAGTTATCTCGATCAATTCTACTGCTTTTACTTTGTCTGACATGTCAAAGAACGAACAGCACAAAAGAAAACTTGGCGGTATGAGCAAGTCTGTGGTCTTTCCTCAATCGCCTACAAGAGACGAGCATATCGTCGAAAATATCGCGTGGCCAACAAGCACCGGCTGACAAAACTATTCCTCGAACTTGGTGTCGAACTTTGTTGAGCATGGGCCAGTCGAAAGATCGTCGACAAGCCGTTCATCAACGAACAAGACGTTCCAATGAACTGGTTGAAGCGGTAAGAGAGTGTGTTGCCGAGAACCCACATATGTCGCGCTTAGTATTTTATGGTCACTGGAACGACCTTGCAGCGCATTTTGAAGCATGATTTGCATTTTCTTCCGTATAAAGAGCAATTGACTCAAAGCATAGAAAGGATCGTCCACGTTGCTTGGAATACGGCCAAACAGTCGCTCGAATGGTTGACACTGACTTTGATGACCGACTAGGGCCATTTCACTCTCTCTGGCGCCACTAAAAAGTCAAATTGTCGCATTTGGGAAACGGAGAATCCATACGAGATCCATGAAACACCAGTGCATGACCTAAAAGTTACTGGTCAAAACCATCATTGGGCCATTTTTCGTCAGAGAAACAGCGAAATAATCGATGGGAATCGATATCGGTTGATGTTACCTCATTACATATGTCTGTCCACAAATGTGTGAAAAAGTTGTGGATGGACCGTTACTGGTTTTTTAAAAGACGGTGCGCGTTGCCACACTGCAAATTAAACAATGCAGTTTCTGAAAGGAAAATTCCTTGGACGTGTGGTGTCAACAAATGGCGACATTGACTAGCCACCCAGATCTCTAGATATGATCCCTCCGGACTTCTTTATGTAGTGTTATCTGAAAAGCAAAGTTTACGGCAGGAAGGCTCAGACCATTAATGAGCTCAAGGCAAACATTCGTGCCGAAATCATAGCTATACCGATGCTCGAATAAGTGATGGAAAACGCAGCAAAAAGGGCACATTTTGGTTTGGCCAATAAGGGTGGCCACTTGATTGATGTTGTATTCAACAACTAGTCCAAATAAATTGTAAAGGACCAAATTAAATAAAAATACCTGATAAGTATATGGAAATCGGTTGTTGTTTTGTAAGTTATTCAACATTCACACATCGACATAAAAGATGGCTCACCCTGTATTTTCTTGATTTAATTTAATCTTCAAATGATCTATGGTAAAGTAGTTATGAATAGTTAGTAGATGATGGATGTAGTATCTATGGTATCTGCGTTGTCTAACATGCCGCTATATAAAAATCACTTAGAACACTTTATGGTGAAACTAAGCAACAGTGAAATAATTGCAAAACTACACAAATCGAATTTGTTGCAAAAACAGAAGAAAAAAAAGATTAAGTAAAAGCAAAAATTGCAAAAATACATACTTAGAACAGCAGAGGGTTGGAGAGAGAAAACGGTGGCAACGACAACAGCTACAGTGGATGGCTGAATTGAGATGGATACACTGCAAGAGAGGAGAGGAAGAGAGAGCGAACGGGTGAGAGAGCGGCAACTAACAAAGGCACAACAACAACAAACTAGAAATACTTAATGCCTTGTAGTGCTTTATTTAATTAAAATTTATCATTGCAATGAAGATAAATGAAAAGCAGCGAATAAAGCAGAGAACAGAAGTGTAGGTGAAGGAGTGAAGTCGGGTCTAAAGCGTGCACGAGAACGAGGTAAAAAAAAAACAACAATCTGTACTAGAAATCGATTATAACAAGCTTGAATGAATTTTCAATTTTCTTGATTAGATGTAGGCAGAAAATTAAGCCTGAAGAAACTGTAGACGAAATTAAATAAAGGAAGTCTCAGAAATACTAGTAGGTGATACGATTTACTTGGATTAAATAGTATAAATTAAAAATATTACAGATACTTAGTTTAAGCGAAAATCTCGGCCAAGGCCCTCCGCTAAAAGAAAGAAGAAGAACAACAAATTTTGTCCACTAGTCGAAATAGCTTAGGCTTAGTTCTAAATAGTAAACTCACATGATGAAAAATATATATTGTACATATTATTTCAGTATTAGAGAATGTCATAGGGTCAATCGATTGGCTTGTCATACTTTAAAGACAGAAAAACATTTCTAATTTGTTACTTAGCACAAGACAAACCGTATTCGACTTTTGTCTGATGTAAATCCATTGCCTATTTATATATATATATTTTGTTTTATTGATACATTCAACACACAGGCTGTACTCCTATGAATGCAGATCATTGTGTTGATTGGAAGGAAGATTGATAGGTGAGTGGAAGAAGGGGGGAGAATGAGAGAGAGAATACAATCATAGGACACCGACAAAAACACTTTCAAGGCCGCAATCGTAAGAGCTAAAACTGATTTGGCATTTTGAAACCGATGCAACGCAATAATCTCTTTGGACTTAAATCACAAGGCAGAAGGAATAAAATTTTTGATTTTGAGATAAAGAGATAAAGTAGTACGAAGAATTGGGATTGAAGAGCCAATGTATAGAGAAGTGACTGGACCAAAAACGCAGAAATATAATGGTAAATACCCAAAATACTTACTTACTTTGAACTCATCAAGCAAGGATTCATGTGACCGAAAGATGTGCGTAGTGTAAATTTTCATCAATTTTAATTCAATTAGAAATCAATTAATATTCATTTTCAATAAATTTCAAATAATATTGAATAGGTTTTTTTTTAGTTTTGATCAGTTATAAATACATTTATGAAAAATATTGATCAATATATGTATAATATATTTTTTTAGAACTCTTAAATCAATTGTAATTCAAATTCCTTCAATTCTAATGAATTTTAATCAACTTAAAATCAATTATTAATCAATATATTTATCAATATACATAAATTGAAAAAAAAAAATGGAATTCAAATTTTACCACTTTTAATTAAATTTTAGTTAATTTTAATGAATTTGAATCAAATAACCTATTTTACTTTGATAAATTTTACTTTTGATCAGTTAATAAATAAATTTATGAAAAATATGATCAATATATGTATACTTAATATATTTTTTTAGAACTTTTAAATCAATTGTAATCCCAATTCCTTCCAATTTTAATGAATTTTTATCAACTTTAAATCAATTATTGATCAACATATTGAGCAATATTCATAAATTTAAAAAAAAGGAATTCAAATTTAAACACTTTTAATTAAATTTTAGTTAATTTTAATAAATTTTAATCAAATAACATATTCTACTTTGATAAATTTTACTTTTGATCAGTTTATAAATAAATTTATGAAAAATATGATCAATATATGTATACTTAATATATTTTTTTAAAAACTTTTAAATTAATTATAATTCCAATTTCTTCAATTTTAATGAATTTGTATCAACTTTAAATCAATTATTGATCAATATATTGATCAATATTCATTAATTTAAAAAAAATTAATTTAAATTTAAACACTTTTAATTAAATTTTAGTTAATTTTAATAAATTTGAATTAAATAATTTAAATTAATTTATATTTTAAATTAATTATAATTCCAATTTCTTCAATTTTAATGAATTTGTATCAACTTTGAATCAATTATTGATCAATATATTGATCAATATTCATAAATTTAAAAAAAATTAATTCAAATTTAAACACTTTTAATTAAATTTTAGTTAATTTTAATAAATTTGAATTAAATAATTTATTTTACTTTGATAAATTTTTACTTAATTTTGAACATACATAGTTTAAACAAGTTTCATAAATATTAAATTAATTTTTATCACTTTTTTTTCAATAAGATTCAATTTTAAATTCTATTTCAGTCTACATTCTTCTATAAGTTTTCAACTAACTGTCTACACTTTTTAATTTAAAATAAATTTTTACCTTGGCAAACTAATTTTTAACCAATTTTTGAAGAGCTTTCTTAAAAATTTAAATCTATTTTAATTAAATTTCTCCAATTTCTAAGATGTTTAAAAAACATTGACAAAATTTTGGAACTCGTTTGATTAATTTTCAACAAATAATAATCTATTTTCAACACTTTTTTCAATGGAAACTCTGTTTTAACAAATTTTCGAATTTCTTCTCTTTCGTTCCTATTAGTTGTAATTCAATTTTAAATCGATTTACATCTGTCCAAAATCAATTTTAATCCAGTTTATTAAAATATTTTTAATATGACTTCATACTGATTAATTTTTATCAACTTTAGGTAAGTTTGATCCATTCCCACCAATTTCAAATCAATTTTTTTCACCTTCAGTCAATATTTGTTTGATCAATTTTAACTACAATTTTTGAACCCACTTTGAGCACTTTTCGTTAAGTTAAAATTAATTCTTATTACTTTCATTCAATTATAAATCATTTTCAGTATATTTCGAAAAGTTTTAACAGAATTTGAATAGGGTTTAATCCGTGTTCAGCAATTTTGATATAGAATTTTACAGTTTCTAAATTTTTGTCACTTTAAAACTAATGAAATTGTATCTGATTTTAATTAATTTTAAGTAAATTTTCATCAATTTTAAAAACTCAATTATAATTTAAAATTCATTTGTATCAATAAAAATTAATTTTGATCAAATTATCATCAAATATAAGTCAAATTCCCTAGTACTTATATTTCAGTTGAAGATTTACGCATGCGGAAAGTAAAAATTGGAACAGGATAGGAAATAAACATTACAAGTCCAGATTTTGTATGTAGAAGAAGATACCCTCAGAGTTATGTCTAGAAGATTGTGAAGCACTAATCCACAAAACAAGGAAATGTTGGGAAATGTACGAAATTGCAGAGTAATGAACTAGTAACCATGGGCCCGGGTTTGATACGCCACCTCTTGAGCAACTATATGTGTGCTATGTAAAGTACAATGTCTAGATCCACATCAGACTAGTATGTATCTCTCTCATAGATCTCATAAGTACACGCGATACACTTAATGCAACCTCGAAAGCAATACAATTGAAGAGTTTGGTTTCATCTCTGCCCGGAGGCTTTCTCTGATTAGCTTTTGAAAGATAAACAAATATTTTTTCAAGGAGGTTTAAGACTTCAAGATGATGTTAGAATCGTAAAGATATTTCGAGAAAAACTATTTTAGAAGTTCTTATGGACTGTACGAGTATAAGTAGACTGTAGGTCCACTTACAGATAAGATATTGATACTTCATATTCTACGTTCATTGAATTACAATTCGGGGCAACGCGACGTTTACTGTAGTTGCTGGCTGGTGATGAGAGAGAGATGGCAAGGGCGAAAGAAGGAGAATCAAGGAGAGGCCAGTTAGTGCAAAGAAAGGGGCAAATTTTGTTTATTTTTTTATATTTTTGTTAGTTTTTTTTTTCTTTTCTTTTTTTTTCTGCACAAAGAACGTTTTAAAAAATGACCTAATCACCAGCAAACAGAAAAATATCAAAGTGTTGAAGATTGAACACTCCTCGCTTGTGGCAAATACTATCATTTTTTGCGCAAACAAAAAAAATAAATATTGAAGAACGTGAAACGGCGAGATGTCGAACGTTGACGTGAAGCTTGGGGGCAGTGGGCGACAGGCAAAACAAAAAACAAAAGCAAAATCATCGACACTGCCCGCAACAATTTCAACGGGGAAAGGAGGTGGCGGACTACATTGTTTGCTGTTGTTGTTGTCGGTGAACCTGACAGACCGCAAGTCGTCAAGAACGGAAACCAAACAACTCACAAATCACAAAAGTGCCGCACCACAAAAACAATGCAAAAAAAAAGAAAGAAAATATCAAAACACAAAATCTTATTAAATTGTGGCGTGTTGTCATGTTTTTATTTAGTACCAGAACAAAAATTATTTTTATTTTCTTAATTTGTTTTTTTTTTGCACTAATTCTCTTTCTATTGAATTGCTTTTTCTTGCCAAAAAGAACAAAATTGAAAAAAAAAAAAAAAAAAAAAAAAAATTATTTTAAAAATGTTTTATTTCTTATAAATATGCTTTTAAATTAAAATTAAGACAAGAAGTTAAACGAAAAAATTAAAAGGCAAAAAAAATAATGATTTTTCAGTTTTATATTTTTTTAATGCATACGTGACTTAAGCATTATTATTTTACTGAAGGGTTTCAATTTCAGCTGAAGAAAGATAATATTTTAAATAATTATTTCTCTAAAATATTTTTGTTCGTTTGTACTTTAGCTTGGTGTCACTCTGTTGGCAAGAAGCTACGATCTCAGTAGGCAATTGAGAAGCAGTGCCCTCTCTCGACCTACGGAAATAGCGCTCTATAAGTTCGTCTTCCTTATCGTCCTTATGCCCTGAGGCATGGGCTGAGGCATGGGCATTGATCATCAATGATGACAGGCTGTAAGAACTTGGACCTTATTGGATCGTCAGATTATGTATCGTGCATCGAATAAGATGGAACCGTAAGCTGTACGCTCATGTTGAGCGAATGGAAGATAGCGCTCCGGCTAGAAGGGTGTTTTAATCGAGCCACGGTGGTGGAACACGCAGAAGTAGGACGTCCTAATCTCCGTTGCAAAGACCAGGAACAGGGGACGTGTGTGCACTTGGCCTTACCAACTGGCACCAGCGCGTGCATTGCAGATGCGACTGGCGGAGCTTTGTCGAGCCGGCCATGACCGATCATCGGCTGTAGGGCCAACTAAATACTAAATGATTTGATTTAGCACTCGATAAGTTCGTGGTCCATGAACAATTATGTAGATAGATACTATCAAAAGATTGTATCGAAAGTAAATCGAACCCAAGTAACAAAGAAATGAGTTACTCATCAAACTGAAGCTAATAAAAAAATTATCACAACAAGAACAGTGAATAAATAAGAATAACGGCTCATTAACGTTTGAAGTGGATGAGGTTGATGAAGATGTTGGTAGACGTCATGATGTAGCCAAAGAAGTTATCCAAGTAGTATAACTCGAAGCCTAACGACTTTAAGGACTATAAAACAAATCGGCATAAAAACACATAAGCGGTTGCTACTTAGAGACCTCGAAATGCATGTGAGATCACTTTATTTTTGTTGTTTTTTTAATTGATTACATGGTAACAATTAGTAAGTGTATACAACAATGTTTGCTGGGGCTTAGTTGGTAATGTATTGGACTGTTATGCAGAGTGTCCGGGGTTCAAATTTCGGCACATGCAAAATAAAAAAAATTGGTGAAAAACAATTTCTCTACACGGCACCACCTCTTCGTTAGGCAGGCAATGGCAAGCCTCCAAGAGTAACATTTACCTATGAAAAGCTTTTCACTTCGCCGTTCAGAGTCGGCATAAAACTTTAGGTCCCTTCCATTCATGTACAAACATAACACGCACAACATGATGTGGATGCGAAGAGCTCAGCCTCGAAGTGGCCACCCTTGGCACGAATACACCGCTTCAAACGATTGGAAAATTGGTTTCGCAGTTCCTCCGCCGTGATTCGATCCCATTCACGACGCAACGACTATTTCAGAGATTGCCCAATTTTTAAGACGTTTTTAAGACGTTTACCTCTAAAATGGACCATACATACACTGTGTTTAAGCCACCCTAATGCCCCTTTTCTTTCCTATTCATTGTCTCTATTGTCATTTCTTTTGCTTTCTTTTTCTGTCTGTTAGTTCGTCTCTAGAACACTTTCACCCCGGTCGGTTGGGCTCTTCGATATATTTATTGTACAATTTTTCCTTTCAATAAATTTGTTAAATTTGTTGATAAATTGAGAACACAAATTCCTTGTGTTTTTTTGTTTTTGATATCTATTTATATAATTCACTTCTGAATTTAAACACACTGTAATCCATGTGGTCACTGTGGCGTAGAGGTAGTGCGTTGGGCTGCTACGCAGAATGTCGGGGTTCGAATCTCGGAACAGGCAAAATCAAAAATAGAGTAGAAAAAACTACCTCTTGGCAGGCAATGGCAAACCTACAAGAGTAAAAATTGCCTATGAAAAATTAAAATCTTTTCACTTCGCCGTTCGGATTCGGCATAAAACTGTAGGTCCCTTCCATTCATGTACACGTACAACATGAGTGGAAAAGCTCGGCCTAGGCCCACCATTGGCTGTTGTGCCATTAAAAGTAAAGTAAAGTAAAGTAAGTAATCCATCGGGCATATATGGTGGCCATTCTTGAGATGTGATAAAATAAGGAAAATGGACCCCTGCAGTATTCTTGTGTCGTTTTGTCTCTGTAAGCGGGCGCAGAGTCTTGCTAGAACGTCCAATCATTATCGCCAAAAGCGCCAGGGGAGTACCAGAGTAGTACCTGTTGATTTCAGCTCCTTTTTGTTTGTTTTTTTTTTTTAACGAGGAGGAATGCATAAAGAGCTTAGTCAGTGCGAGACATTAAAACCACTTCTCGTTCCTCACGGAACCACTGTTTGGTATTACGTCGGAAGGTCGTAATGAGCGTAATGCTCAATGCTTTAGTCATGGTTATGTCCATGTCAGTGGATGATTACTGCCTCCATATATTCGGCATATTCCGCATTTCCGGTATTTACACTGCGTTCGGCATCATTACGTGCACGTTCTGCGTTGGATAGCGTATTCATGCTATCTACAGCAACCATACATGCGTGGAATACAGCAATTGTATTGCACATCGGTTTTGTAAAGTTAATTTCAGAAGGAGGTTCGCCAAAGGCTCTCTCCAACTCTTCGCTGTCACTCCTGAAGCGCGGGCAGTGAAATAGTATATGTTGCAGCTTGTGCATTGAACCTTTGCAGGTGCAGGTACTGCTTGAAACACCCATGCTTAGCACTTAGCAATTATGTGGTTATGTGTTAATTCAATTCACCGTGTTTGCGTGATATCCACTCTTCTATGTTAAGAAAAAGGTTGAACGTCCATAGACCCTTCTCGGATAGCTCCCACTTTCGCTGTCATTCCATAATGGTGCGCTGCTGCCTCTCCTCTTATTTTGTAGCATTCGTTGGTCTTTGGTCAAATTTGCCATGTAGCCGCTTAATTTCTTGTGCATGTAAGTCAATTGGCATCATACTTGCGATGATGCAAATAGCGTCGTCCGATACCGTGAATGGTTTCCCGAGAGAGTCACAAAGAGAGATAGTTTAAGCGACGATCATGATTGGTCAATTGAGTGAAAGGCATAAAATATTCTCTCACAGTCTCACCAATCTCGGTGATCGAACAGAACAGAATCGCTCACAGTCTGCCCCTCACTAATCTCGCTGTTAGAACAGAACAGAGCCAATTTTGTTCTGGGTGACTTTTTAAAGAGTATGCTACCCTGATCATTTTATCGAAAGTCTCTTATAATCGATTAAATGTTAAAGTACTTTTTCACATGAAGTTTTAACATGCTTTTTCACTCGGTTCGATTATCTCGATAGTGTAATTAGTTTCAACATTTCTAAGCTACCTTCTCTAATTTCTATCTCGATTACAATCATCAATAAAATGGGAACACTTTTCTTTTTACCTTCAGGCTCTGTATAAGAAAGATCAATTCATTTCTTTTTGGAATCATTTCGATGAGTATCAGTTTTCAGTGGACAGGTTACAACAAGTGGAATGCTCTCTTTACCTCCAGATGACAATTCCTGAAACTATGACATCTGAAGCCTAATTACTTATTGCTTATAAAAAGCTGAAAGTTTCTCCTTTTTACGCCAGCACTCCGCACTGGCTACTCTCAGGGCACGTTACGCCGTTTCGGAAGCAGCCATAGTTCTTCATCAGTGCTGTTTGTGTTTCAATAATCCATACATATAAGTTACTCATATTCGAAGAGATAACCGAAAATTACCACTACAAGAATTTTCACTGAATGATACGGAAAAATTTCTCCCAAGGCAAACTGGTTAACTTAACCCTGACATGGTCGAGTTGTAAATGTATAATTACTCGTATATTGTATACATATTTAACTTTAACACAAAAAAATATGTTATTTACATAAATTTCCATGTAAATTACATAATTAATTGAGCAAATGATTAATGTGTTGTAAGTAAAGGGTGATTTTTTTCTTACTTAGTTTTTTGACGTTAATATTTCGGACAGTTCACGCATGATTTTTGACATGCGCCAAAATAACGAATGCTCAGTTTGGTTTGCCATTTCATCATGAATAGACTAACGCCTGAACAATGTTTGCAAATTATTATCAAAATTCGTGCTCTGTGAAAAATGGGTATCGCAAGCTACTTCCATTTTGGCTCAATAGATATAGTACGTGAATAAGCAGAATTGCCGTATTTGGAGTGAAGACCAGCCACAGGCCATTCAGCAGCTACCAACTTACTTACTTTACTTTTAATGGCACAACAGCGCGTGGAGGGTCCAGGCCGAGCTTTTCGCATCCACTCATGTTGTGCGTGTTATGCGAGTATTTGTACATGAATGGAAGAGACCTACAGTTTAATGCCGAATCCGAACGTCAAAGTGAAAAGCTTTTCATAGGCAAATTTTACTCTTGTAGGTTTGCCATTGCCTGCCTGCCGAAGAGGTGATGCCGTGTAGAAAAATTATTTTTTCTACTTTTTGTTTTTTCCCTGTGCCGAGATTCGAACCCCGGACACTCTGCGTAGCAGTCCAACGCCTTACCACTACGCCACAGCGACCGCTGTGCATCCCAAAAATGCACTGTTTGAGGTGGTTTATGGGCAGTAGTATGCGTCATCATTGGGCTGTACTTCTTCAAAGACGATGAAGGCCGCAACGTTACGGTCAATGGAGGAAGGTGCCGGTACCGTTCGATGATAACACGCTTTTTTTTGCCGAAAATGCATGAATTGGACTTGGCCGACATGTGGTTCTAACAATACGGTGTCACATGCCACATGCCACACTGCACGCGAAACCATACACCATGAATCAATTGAGAAGCGAATTTGGTCAGCAGCTAATTTCACGTTTTGGTGCAGTCAATTGGCAACCAAGATCGTGTGATTTGACCCCGTTAGACTATTTTTTGTGGGGGTATGTTAAGTCTTTTGTCTATAGGAACAAGCCAAACACCATTGATTGCTGCTTTGGAAGCCAACACCAGCATTGAATGCGTCATTGGTGAGATTCCGGCCGAAATGTGTGAAAAAATGTGCCGAAATTTGACCTTCAGAATGGAGCACTTGAAGCGTAGCCGCGGGCAACAATTAAGTGAAATTATCTTTAAAAAGTTAATGGCAGGAATTAGTTTATCGATCCAATTAAAAATGTCATTCACTTTTGTAAAATTTCTGAGTTTTTTCGATTTACAAAAACCAAACTCTTAAAAAATCACCCTTTACAATCAATAATCTTTTGATTTCCTATAATAATACAAAATAAAACAATAAAACAAACAATAATTAAATACATTTATTGGTACTAAATACTATTTAATTCCATTATTATAAAAAAATATTATTATAAAATATAATAAATAAAATTATAAAAAATCATAACGATTTGTGGGAAAAAAGTAATTATTTATCTGAAAAATCAACATAAAAACATAATTAATTGTTGTAAGAATCAGATTAAATCGTAAACACAAATTTAAATTTAATAATTTAAACGATAAAAACAATTTGAGCTGACATTTAAAATGACTTAAATGATTTCCCTAAATAATTCATATGAAAAAAATAAATAAATAAAAACAAAATTTTTTTTATACTTTTGTGTATTCTTTGGCTGCTTCTCAGTTCAGTAAGAATTAATTTGTCAATTTTAATGTATGTAATAGTTTTTATGGTATCACAGTGTGTCGCGTGTGTCGATGTGGTTGTTTGTAAATTTCTAATTACACACAGTGTCGGACAATGAAATTAGAACAACTTGTTCTGAAACCAAAAAACCTTAAAAAAATACTTCTCTCGGCTTATGATAAATTTAAAATGTATTAACTTTCATTTCATTCATTTATTTCATAAGTTTAATTTTTTCTTAAAACAAAAACAAAATCAATTCAGTGTAAAAAAAGAAATTTAAAAGTTATACATAAAATCACATTTCAAAAGGACAAAATCAAAAGAACACTTCAATTAAAAAAAAAAATTATAAAATATTAACTCAAATTATTCACTAATGCTAATAATTTGTGGAATAGCTTTTGTTAATTAAAACCGCCTTACACCTTCTAGGCATTGATTCCACCAGAGACGCGCAAGTAGCCTGGGGCATACCCCATACATGCTCTTTGAATGTTTTGCCACAATTCGTCTGTTGTTTTTAACTCTGGTACTGCCAATCTTCTCTTTGACAATATTCCACAAGTTATCGATTGGATTAAGGTCAGGAGATTGTGAAGGCCAGGTCATAACGGGAAATCCATTATGGGAAAACCAGACTCGCTCAAGGATTGAGGTGTGCTTTGGGTCGTTATCCTGTTGCATTTGGCATTTCAGGGGCATTTCCCCATTCAGCATAAGGAAGAATCACCTCCTGAAGGATGTTTACGTAAAGAGATCTGTCCATCGTTTTTTTTATCTAATACAGAGGACCCACTCCATACCAAGAGAAGCATCCCCGTACCATAATGCTTCCACCTCCGTGCTTAAACGTCTTCCTAGTATATTTTGGGCGCCTAACCCAACGTTTGCCATCACTTCCAAAAAGATTCACCTTGCTTTCGTCTGTCCATAATACGTTAGGCCATTTTTATGGATTAATTGAACCATCCCAATCAATGTACGCTTCAGCGAACTCTATGTGACATTTTTGATGTCTTTGTGTCAACGTTAGTACTTTTCGTGCTGTTCTCCTATACATTCCACCACCCCTCCCCCCCCCCCCCCCCCCAAACGTCACCTTACTGATCGAGCACAAATTTGAGACCACTGTCTCCTCTCTAATAGCGGCAGCTGCCTTAAATGGATCGCCTACCGCCAAACTTTTTATGCGATTGTCATTTGCACTTGCAGTTCTGCGGGGCCTACCACTCTCGCAATGAAATTTTTGAGGTAATAAAGATTTGTAGACAAATATCGAGGATCTGCTAATAGTTTTAGCTATTTGGCGGATTCTCTGTCCCTCATTTCGCAGTTTGTTCACCAAATCACGCTCCTCCTTGCTGCCGTGCTTTGCTCGACCCATTTTGCTGTAACATTACGGAATAAGTAGTTTACATTTAATTTGTTGAATTACCCTCAATGCTACCATTTAAATGCTCATCAGTACAAATTATAAACAAATTTAAGTTTTCTCTTTAAAAAATAAAAAATTTTTCGTCTGCTGTTCTCATTTTGATTGTCCGCCTTCGAATGCTTCGCTTCAACTTTTTTGTTTGGGAATACTTAAAAAAATATTTACATGTAGTGTTGCCACCTGGAAATTTATAAAGTATATACCATACCATATTTTCTTCTCTATAAAAATTGATTGCCATTAGCAGTCCGATAAAAAAAAGAAATCAATAGAAGTTTTATATTGCAAGGTGTTCTTATTTGATTGTCCGACACTGTAAATACACAAAAAAAAAAAAAAAATTTTATTTACACACTCACTAATTTATATTTGAAGTTTTAATCTTTAAACTCGTTTCAACTCGATTCGAATACATTAACACACTAAATTACAGTACTTTCAAGAAGAAAGCAATCGGCTTTTTCGCATGAAATAATTTGAATATCAAGTAGGCCTTGATTTTCAAAAAACTTGATTTCATTGTAAATTTCGCAATGTAATTGTAGAAACAGTCCAAGAGCATATTTAAGAAATGAGTTCCGTATACGCGAAACGTTTTGAAGCAGTCTTTCTTTGTTCCCATCCTAAAGGTCCCAGGATGTCACACTTGAGTGCTTCGAAGTACTTAAAAAAGTGGAAGGCGTTTGTCCAGCATTGGAACCAACACTTTTTGGTGCACAAAAATGTGGACGACTTGCCAAATCGCGGCATTTGTAGAGCTTCCTCGAAACAGGAGGACTTGCTTATAAAGAGGATTTTCGAAGCTAATCCAGCCATATCCTTGAAAGCAGCTAAACAAAAATTGGCTCGAAAGGGCATAAATGTCTCTCTGAGTACAATAAGAAACCGTTTGAGGGAGTTTTAGATCCAATTTCGAGCAACGAAAGGGTAAAACCCTTACTAACTGCAAAGCAAATAAGAAAACGCCAAGAGTGGGCAACTGAACATGTGGATGACGATTGGAGCCAAGTGGTGTTCACAGGCGAATCCTCCTTTTGGATGACAAACACTATTAAGCGTGCTTGGTCCACTAAAGACGGTAAGATGCGATGATCCAGCGATCAGTGAAACATCCAGGAAAGGCTCATGTTTGGGGATGCTTCACAAAACAAGGATTTGGCAAATTAATCATGTTCACGAGGAATTTGGATGCCAACTTCATGACCACGATATCCCGTCATGGACTTCTGCCATCAACGGATGTGTGATTTGGGGCAGGAAGCCGAGATTGGGTTCTTCAAGAGGACAACGACCCAAAACATCGTAGTCACTTGTGTAGCAGTTGGAAAGAGGAAAACGGCGTAACTTCATTGGATTGGCCCTCACAGACGCCAGATGCGAATCCGATCGGAAAGGTTTGGGCTCTTATGAAGTTAAAACTACGTGGAGAAAAGATACGTTCAATAAATCATTTGAAACGGCTTCTTAGGGTAATATGGCGAAGTTTAACACGGTCATGTGCTGAAAAATTAGTCGATAGCATGCATTTCCGTTGTAATGAAATTACAGAGAACGGTGGTGGTGGCGGACGCCATATTAATATATTTGCCCAATGAATAATTAATCATTTCAAGATGCTGTGGACTTTTTTTTAAGATACCTTAATTTTTCCAGTGACTTAAGCCGATTGCTTTCTTGTTCAAACTACTGTAAATGCTTCTTGGCTGCTGCTGCTGCTGCTTCTTCTTTACTTTTCTGTTCTATTTGTTATTGCTGTTCTATGCTTAAGTTATAAAATTATAAAAAAAAGAAAAGAAAACTACAAAAAACAAATAGAAAATAAAGCCAAATCCCATCGACATTAAACTGCATAAACCTTTATACTCTTCTATGCCAAGTCGACCAAAGTTTAAGTATTAAAAATATTAAGTAAATGGAGTGTGAGTCATCGTCGTCGGTTGGGAGCACGTTTACTGTACGAGCCCAACTTTATATTGTATATAAAAAAAAAGAAAAAAACAAAAAATAAAAAAATTATAATAATGAATAACAAATTAACCACAACAAAAAAAATTAATAAATATGTATAGTACATATATAAAAGGAATATAAAAAAAAACAAAAAAAAAAATAAAAATAAAAATAAAAAAAAAAAATAAAAAAAAAATAGAAAGAAAATTAAATGGAATAAACAACGATATTTCCTGTTTTATTTCGTTATTTAGTTATTTTGTTTTTGTTTTTGTTCTTTTTTTTTTTTCTTTCTTTCTTTTGTACTAACATTAGAGTAGAATTTTTGTTGTTGTTTTCAACAAATTAACTTTAAACTAGAAATTTATGCTAATTATGTTATTGTCTTGAAGCTGTGTTGTTGTTATTGTTTTGTTTTGTATCTATGTACCTATATGTATGTATGTCTTCTCTTCCACGTGGGTATAAATATAAATATAAATATAGTAGGTAACCTAATGAGTCACCCTTTACTTTTACTTTTAATGGCCCATCAGCCCATGGAGGGCCTAGGCCGAGCTTTTCGCATCCACTCATGTTGTGCGTGTTATATTTGTACATGAATGGAAGGGACGACCTACAGTTTAATGCCGAATCCGAACGGCGAAGTGAAAAGCTTTTCATAGGCAAATGTTACTCTTGGAGGTTTGCCATTGTCTGCCTACCGAAGAGGTGGTGCCGTGTAGAAAAATTATTTTTTCTACTTTTTGATTTTTTGATTTTGCCTGTGACGAGATTCGAACCCCGAACACTCTGCGTAGCAGTCCCCCGCACTACCACTACGCCACAGCGACCACCCTTTAATAACCCCTTGCCAAGCATTCATATATCGCACATTGATTATCATAGTGAGTGAAACTTTGCGAAAAAAAATTACACAAAACGCTCTTCCCTGAGTTATGTTAAAGCATTTAAAGTTTTAAGCTAGGAAGGCAAACTAACTCACTGCTTCAAATGAATGCGACTCTAGCATTGAGGCATATTTTGCAGTTTACTTCTTTAGAATCATTTTTAATATTTACGAGGCGGTAAAAGATGATCGCGGCAAAACGGCAATTGTCACAGAAATGAAGGGCAGCGACCTCTACAAAACAGGTATGAAATAAATTATGCGCCCTCTATCAATCGATAGAGGAGTCCTCGATTTCTTAATCGATTATTAGAGAGAGCGCTGATTCGCGTTTTATTCATACTCAATTTATAAGTAGAAAGCGGCGCCCATCAATCAGTTTCTATTAAAATTTCACATTTCAAACAAAAATCGTTAGAAATTTCTAGAGCTGAAAGATTGAACGAGTATAGACTGAAAATAACAAATAGCGATTGTGGTACGATAAAATCTCCAGCAAAAACTGCGAATGTAAACTTCGCAAGCAATTTGAGGCACAACAGAACTCGAATTTCATTGAAAAATCAACTCGCAAAGACTAATGCGGAGAGAATGGCAAATGAGTTCATTTGAGCCAATAGTTACATTCAATACATTCAACACACAGGGTGTATTGCTATTAAGTAATGCAGAGCATTGTGTTGATTGGAAGGAAGATTGTTAGGTGGGAGGAAGAAGGAGAGAGAGAATGAGAGAGGGAATGCAATCACAGCATAGTTATTAATAAAGTTTACATCAACACTCATATGTCATTGATTACCGACGCAGTTCCTCAGATTATACAGCACCAGGCAATCATTGAGGTGAGCGAACGAAGATTTACTTGAAAATTTGATTGAAAATCTTTCCTCCGTGGACAGAAAACAACACGCATCACGAGCAACAAAAGATAGGCGAGATTTGCCAAGTTTCTAGTCAACCTCATGCAACACTCGCGAGTTCTCAGACCGGCAAGTGGAAAATTTGCCACCTTTTGAGATCATACAACCTAAATATTTTGATTTTAATTACAATGATGTAGCAAATAAATTGACTATGAATATTTTGATGGAGGTGATGATTTTGAAGAGGACGTTGCATGCATTGGAAATGCAATCGATCAAAATTAAGTTAATCCAGATGTAGCACACCTGGGATCAGGGAATCATCAAACTGAACTAAACAAGTATTTTTTTCACGATTGCAATTTTGAATTTGAATTTTGTTGGACCTACATTTATCGACGAAGTCTACATACATTGTCGTTGTCTCTCAGCCGCAGTTTTTGCTGGAGATGTTATCTCGTAACACAATCGATATTTGTTTGTGTTTTACTTACTTACTTTACTTTTAATGGCACAACAGCCCATGGAGGGCCTAGGCCGAGCTTTTCGCATCCGGCGAAGTGAAAAGCTTTTCATAGCAGATTTTACTCTTGTAGGTTTGCCATTGCCTGCCTGCCGAAGAGGTGATGCCGTGTAGAAAAATTATTTTTTCTCCTTTTTTGTTTTTTGTTTTTGATTTTGCCTGTGCCGAGATTCGAACCCCAGACACTCTGCGTAGTAGTCCAGCGCACTACCACTACGCCACAGCCACTGTTTGTGTCTTGCGTTTGTTTTTTTCCCCAGTCTATACACGCTCATTCTTTCACCTCTAGACATTTCTAATGAATTTTGTTTGAAATGTCAAATTTGACTAGAAACTGAAGGGCAGCTCGCTCTATCAGTCGAGTATGATCATACTCAGCGCCCTCTATCAATCAGGTTTGAAACATACGCGAATCAGCGCTCTCTATTAATCTAGTTTGAAATATACGCGAATCAGCGCCCTCTATCAATCTAGTTTGAAACATACTCGTGGATACATATGGATGTTTATGTGATGCCCATCATCATTTATGTGTACGAGGTGTGATCAAAAAATAACCGTTATTTTCAAATTTCATGAGTTACGTATGTTCGATTTTCGCATTTTCGATTTTCTGTTATGTTGGTACACATGTCTGTTATATATGTTGGCAATACCAACCATTTTGGATTGTCAGTTTGTTTTTGACAGATAAAAAGGTTAGTCGTGTTTTGGTGTGCTCTTCGATTTTTTACTATTCGAAAAAATGGATCAAAGAAACTGTATTCAGTTTTGTGTAAAAAATGAAATTAAATGCGCAAGGACATTTGAAATGTGGACTGTGGCCTTTGGCCTTTGGCGAGTCTACTATGAGCAGAACACAAGTTCAATTGTGGTATAACCAATTGTGGTTTAAGGAAGGCCGAGAAGATGTCAATGACGATGCTCGTCCTGGTCGCCCGAGCACGTCAACAACCGATGAAAACATTGACGCAGTGAAGAAAATGATTTAGGATAGTCGTCGAATCGTCGAATCACTATCAGAGAGGTTGCTGATGATGTTGGCATATCGTTCGGCTCATGCCAAGCAATTTTTATGGATGTTTTAGGCATGAAACGTGCGGCAGCGAAGATTGTTCCAAAATTGCTAAATTTTGAGCAAAAACAACGTCGCTTGTGCGTAAGTTTTTGGCCAAAAACAAAACCGTTATCATGCCTCAACCACCGTATTCACCGGACTTGGCCCCCGCTGACTTTTTCCTCTTCCCAAAACTGAAGAAAACTGAAGACACCGATGAAAGGAAAGCGTTTTGCTACGATTGAGGAGATAAAAGAAAAATCGAAACAGGAGCTGTTGAGCTGTTGGCGATACCAAAAAGCGCGTTTCAGAAGTGTTTCGAGGATTGGAAAAAATGCTGGCATAAGTGTATTATATCTGAGGGGGATTACTTTGAAGGAGACAAGATAGTTGTGGATGAATAAATAAATTATTTTTGAAAAAAACGGTTATTTTTTGATCATACCTCGTATATACATATGCATCCACATTTTTTTCATACCTGATTGATAGAGGGCGCTGCACTTCTTTTCCGATTCTAACGATTATAAAGAAGTAAACTTCAAAAAAAAAGCTACTAGATTATTTATTAAAAAGTCAAGTATTCGAAAATTAATGAATTGAGCATTTTTAGATACTGGAATTTTAACGAGAAAATTAACATTAAATTGTTACACAGTGTTGTCAAGACGAAATGAAACAGTTGGAGTGGTCACACGGTGTCTTATTCATTTCTCATACCAACTTCTACGACTTTATAACAATACGACAAAATAAGATACTTTGAGTCTTCAAGTAGCAAAAAGCATTGCCTCCAAATGCAAAATTTGAGGGATTTTTTTTTGTCATTAGGTGATGGTGATATTCTCTTCTTGGCAAATTGTTGTTGCTTTTACCTTCCATTGCGTTTTGACCTCTCAATAACGGTAAAATACTCTCTCTCACTGCGCTCAGTTGAAACGTCATCTCAGTTGAAACGTCATCTCAGTTGAAACTTTCTTTTTTATATTGATACATCATTCAACACACAGGGTGTACTGCTCTTAAGTAATGCAGAGCATTGTGTTGATTGGAAGGAAGATTGTTAGGTGGGAGGAAGAAGGAGAGAGAGAATGAGAGAGGGAATGCAATCACAGCATAGTTATTAATAAAGTTTATTAGTTAATTATTATTTATTAATTAAAAATATTAGGTAGAAATTACTACGACTGAACTTTTCAGTGCGCTACTTAGTTTGTACTCGTAGCTTAAATTTGACAGCCCTGCTGTCACTGCTGAATATATCGAAAAGTAAATAAATAAAATTGTAAATTCGTTCAAAAACACGAAAAAAAAAACACCTCACCTTCAATCCATCATGTACCATATGTAGTTTTGTTGTAGGGTTTTAATTCTTTTAACCTCGCTGGTTAGAAGAAGCAAAAACAACTACACCAAAACAGCGACGAAGAATCAAAAGATCAAGCAGTAGAGATTGTAAAATATTGTATGTAACATTGTAATATGAAGCTGAAAATGATTTATCATTAAAAATAAGGCAAAGCAAAACGAAAAAAAATAAAAAAAAGACAAACACAAAACTAAATAATTGATGTATTTTTAACGAACAATTTTGTTACATACAATTTTGTTACAGCAGGCAAACAGACGGACGGACAGAGACATTTTAAATTCAATGAAAACACTTTTCATTTCATAAATTCTTTTTTTTTACATTACATATTTATATATTTCTATGTATGTATGTATGTATGTATGTATGTATGAATGTTTGTTTGCTTGTACGAATATACTCTGCCATAATATAATACATATGTGCTCATGATGCCATAAAAACTTTTAACATGACAGCACAAAAAAAAAAAAAAGATGAAGTACAAAAAAAAAAAAAGAAAAAATCATCCTCATGTTGTGTATTTGAAATAAATTAAATAAAAAAAAACATTATTTTTTTTTGCTGCCACTGCTTCTGCTCTTCTTCTTCTTCTTCTTCTTCAATGATAATTTGATACTCGCATTTCGTAGTGATTTTGGGTTTTTTTTTTTTTCATTTTAAAAAATTTTCCATCATTTCAGTTCACTTCATTTTTGTTATTATTTTTTAATTTTAAATTTTTTTTTTGTGTTACTAACGAAAATTGCAAAGCCATTATTTAACAAAACAACTGACAATCTGTCAAATATATCAAAAAAAAAAAACAATGTAAAAAAATCATCAAGAACTGAAAACTTTTTAAAATGATTTTGCTTTCAAAAAAGAAGAAACGCTTTTAAATTTTACTTTAAAACACATTTTATTTCTATGTCTTTCACTCATTCATTCTCCACTTTGGCAATTATTTCGTCAAAGTTATTTCATACCCTAATACCCGTTGTCTTCTCGAGAATAAACAGAAGAAACAAATCTTACCATAGCAAGAATAAGTAATTTCATATTTTTCCCAACTTTTTTGTAGAACACACACGCACGCACCACCGCCATAATGCATGTAATGAATGACTGTAGCATGCCTGTGCAATTAGGGCAGCTAGTGTATGAGAGCTCCACAGATAAGGAGAGTGTGAGAGCGTAAAGTGTTGGGCTGTGTATGTGTGTGTGTGTGTCTTTCTGCTTGTGGTCTCCCCTCATTAATGAAACCGTTTATATCGTCTGCTAAACTGATAATTGCATACACATTAGTTCCAGCCGCGTAACTGGACAAATTACATGTTTGCTACATGCATACATACATACATACATACATACATACATATACACATAGCATGTAGTTGTTGCTACTTGTGATTGCTTTATACATTCGTACAGACTCATGCAACTACAACTACAACAGCAATAGTGAATGTTCCATTTTACCGTTTCATCTCCATACAGTCGCCATCACTTCAACTCTCCTTGTTGTTCTGCTCCTTGTTGCTTTCATACAGTTCCATCATTCTCTCACCTCTGCTCGCTTTCTCTCTCTCTCTCTCTCTCTCGTTTACAGGTTTGCATGTGCGCATACATACAGTAGCGAGTAAAAAAAAAAGCAGCAACAGTTAGTCCTTCGGTTGCCATATATCAACCATAAAGTAGCGGTTAGCAGATCTCCGGGGGGTAGTGGGTTTACCATATGGGTAGCTAGCCTCTTACTACTTATCCCATACGTTGTGATCGTTGCTTTCGAAATATTATATTTTCTCTTTTAACGAGACGAAAAACCAAAATACCTGGCGGAACTCACAGTTTTATACCGAATCCGAATGACGCAATTTATTTTTACTCTTTGCCAATGCAATTTCAGTTGTTTTTATTTTCGATTTGTCCCGCACACTACCAGGCGACTAATTAAAAAGAACAACTGCCTCTAATTGTTGTTTCTTTTATCTTCCATGTACAATAGGAACGCTAGAACTTTCAGGCTGATATGTATGTCACATTTTATTCAACGTCGCTACTGCTTTCAACTGCTTCTGCTCACAACGCCCTCAGTTCAACCACCAGGAGCACACTTCACTTTCAAGTCCATCTTCTAGGTGTTGAGGGGGCTCAGAAATGCTATATTCTTGTAGTTAATTTTAAGTCCAACATAACTTGGTCTTAATTTCGGATGGCGTCGTCGGTCAACTCTGACATCGGCATCTCTCGTCGCCATTATACCTGATAAGCGGACCTTAAACAGTTAAGCATACTGACAATTTTTATAAATACTGGCATTATTAATGATCATGTCATTACTTGGAATTCAGAAATTTATGATTTTTTCTGTCATTGCAATTGACATTTTCAATGATCGCGTAAGTTTGGCATCAATATAATGATGAAAATAATGACAATACTAATATTGTGATTATCACTGACTCTGTAATGCCTCGCTCATCATCACCACACATAAAAAACACGTAAGATGAATCGAACAGCAAATCGCTTTCTCGCTGCACAGAGTTGCAATCGAGTAACCCTTGACCCAGCGCTGCATTTTGTATACTTCCAACTGTATGTAAATATCCGCAACTACATAGTTGTTGGTATGTGTATGTGTGTGTGAGCTCGAACTTGCTCGAGCATATTGGTACAGCAAACGTTTACCGAGCATCTAAAATGGATTCGTGGTTTCGTTCTTAGTTACTCTCCGGGTGTAGCTACTAAGTATGTTCCGAATATTCACATCATTATGCATAATTACTTTTAGATTTAGCTTAATTATGAGTTGTAAAGTTGCTGCTTCTGCTTCTACTACCACGTTTTTTTTCTCCCTTTTCACCGCCTCTTGCCTTCAACTCCGCCGGTTCTTACTTCACCGGCAAATCTTCTTTCTGTTTGTGCCTTCGTGCTTTTCAAATTGCTGCAAGTCTCATTTAATTTACAATCAACGACATTTGACAAGTTTTCTTCTTTTTTCTTTTTGTCATTATTTTTTAGCTCTTTTTGTGTGTGTGTGTGTGTAGTTTTGGGGCTTTTAAAAACACGTTATAGTCTAAATCCGTCATTAGCGGCAAACATTTTATGAAAGTTGCGGCATCTTTATAATTTTGTATTTTTTTTTTCAAAGCTTATTAGTGTTGATTTTAAAGTTTTTTGGTTTTTTTTTGCGTTTGCGTTTGTACCTCAACCATCACGCGCCGGGTATGACATGCTAATTTTATAATAATGAAATTATGGGAAAATATTTTCAAGTTTAGAAAAGGGAAAATTTTATACATTTGGGCAGACAATAGCAATTCGTTGTGACAAAGAACGCAGAGGTTTTGTTTTCAAACTGCCCCAGTTTCACAAGCATTGCTGAAATTGTATGTAGACGAAATTGCGGTGGTAAGCATAAAATTTCGAATGGTTTTGAGAGAAGATTTTTAGTAAATTCTACGGACAAAAGGAATAAGGCTAAGTTGAATCGTTTTTTGCAAAAGATAGGAACTGCTATAAAAACATACACTTAGCTCTATTGGAGTTAACATTACTTAACTTTTACGAAATTTTGATAACGAAATTTTGACAAAAACAAAAAAAACGTTCCAAATGCATGAACTTCTGTGAAACTGGAAAAAAATATTGCAGCTTTCAATAGATAAGCTGTAAACTACTTAAAATACATTGGATGAAAGATTTTTGGCGAATTTGTGAAACAAATGTCATCATATGATCTCAAAATCCCTGGTAGGGTTGACTCTTCCTGAGTCAAGACGCTGAGCTTTGCTAATCTATGCACTCGGAGTAGAGCCATTGAGCAAAATAAATAATACAGAATTATTGATTGATCTAACTGGAGTTAAGGGCAAGCAATATCCCGCAACCAAGCTTGGTGCAGATAGGAAAAGGTTTGATTCGTGGGCGTGGTAACTCCCATACAAGTGAACTGTCCAAAGAGTAATATTGAAGGAACTTCGTAATCAAATTAAACCAAATTCCGTACAATTCATTAAAATAACCTCTAATATAATTTTAGTTAAATTTGTCAATTTGAAGCAATCAATATCCCCGGCTACCTTCCATAAAACTGCAAGTACTCAAAGGACGATATCAAAGTGATATTAAAGGAAACTAGATAAAATTCTATAATCTTACTTACTTACTTAACTGGCCGATGATCGGTCTTGGCCGCCTCCACAAAGCTCCGCCAGTCACTTCTGCTATGCGCGCGCTGGCGCCAGTTGATAATCTTACTTACTTTACTTTTAATGGCACAACAGCCTAGGCCGAGCTTTTCGCATCCACTCATGTTGTGCGTGTTATATTGGAAGGTACATGAATGGAAGGGACCTAGAGTTTAATGCCGAATCTGAACGGCGAAGTGAAAAACTTTTCATAGGCAATTTTTACTCTTGTAGGTTTGCCATTGCCTGCCTACCGAAGAGGTGATGCCGTGTAGAAAAATTATTTTTTCTACTTTTTGATTTTGCTTGTGCCGAGATTCGAACCCCGGACACTCTGCGCAGCCGTCCAACGCACTACCACTACGCCACAGCGACCACCTATAAAATCTAGTGAACATTAATTCGACTATGGGAATGATTCCACATTGTACTTACCTAAAATGTATAAAGTACTTATCTTGAAAATCAACAAAAATTGGAAAAAGTTACAATTGTACCTGAAATATCAACGCTGATATGCGAATGCAGAACATAAAGCATATGAGATATGAGAGAGAGCCGACGTCGGGTCGATGTTTTTCCATGCGAGCATATTGCAATGGGCTGCAAGCATACAGTTTAAGCAGAGGCGTCGCCGTCACCGTCGACGTCGACGTCGTCTCTCTCATTATGCTTATTAGTGTTCACTGTCTTCCATTCGATGCCAACTAACAAACCAATTAAATCCTTTCATTAAGCCGCAAAGGAATTATAACAAATTAATTGAAACGAACTAGGTAATTCAAACTTTTAATTAATATACATATGTATGAATGTATGTATGTATGTATGTAGGTAAGTAGTACCCTACATAACATAATTAAGAAGACAAAAAGGCAATCAATTTCAAGTCGTACAAAATCTGAATTTGCATGGAAGCAGTGCAATCAACAGCAGTAAGAGATTGAACTATGTATGAATGTGTGCAACTAGAGAAAAGCTACTTTCACATTTACATAAAACTTGCTTTCAATTAGTGAAGTGCTTCCGCTTCAGAAAAAGGGGAGAAAATTTGCACAACAACATTTCTCTCGATATCTAGGTACATATGTACATAAGTACTTATATTTACCTTTTACAACTTTCATAAACAATACTTACTTATGCACTGCTTGAATTCGAATTTAATCAAAATATAAGCGCGACATATTATGGAAGTAAATAATAATTAACTGAAGATTAGATACGATAGCAACGTAAACAAGAACTAAGTAACGAGAGTATGTACTTACAATACTTGAACGGAATTAAAGTAAACAGGAAGGTAGAGATTAAGGCTGAGACGACGGCTGAGACGACGGCTGAGACGACGGCTGATGTTAAGGCGTAGAAGAATGCAAACAGGCAGTGATAGAAGCAGCCCAGCCAATTAATTGGAAGATTTTCGACAAACATCAAATCCTTACTACTCACATTCCCATGCCTATCACATAAAGCAAACGAGATGCAACACAAAAAAAATAAAAAAAAAATACAAAATATTCTAAGTAACAAAAGCAATCAATTTGTGGTATTAATAAAGCAAAGCATTGTTATACCATATACGTGTAAAGAAGAGAGTGTTGTGCCACAGCGTGATAGAGAGGGAGAGAGGGAGAGAGTGAGTTGATGAACGGGAAACTCCAAATAACCAAAATATTAATACGAACAACAATATATGTAATATAGTCTTAATTCTAATGCAAATGCCAATGCCACTCTACTATTTCTGCTGTCAATAATCGCCTTAGTCAATAATAATGGGTAGTAGCAACAAAAACACCAATAACAACAAAAGGCACTCAATTAATATTCAAGATGAAAATAAATACTTGAAACTCCTTTACTCTTTCGCTGCCCGCTGACTGCTCTCCCCGCTCTGTTGCTATGCGTATGTGTGTGTGTGTGTGTTCGCTCGAATAGAGCGAATATATTAAGGTACTCGAGAGAGTTTAATATAACTATAATTAAGTGCATATATACCTATGTAGTATGTACACTAGCGGCTTCAGTGGTTTTGGGAGGGGGCGCAAAGGGGCCGAAGAGCTTTAGTTGTTTTCATATTACCGAAATGATATTTTTAAATTCAAGGACAACTATCTCAAGGACAAAAACTGTTCAATAATGATATGAGAAAAGATATTTCGGCGCAGTCAAAAATAGAAAAAACTAAACTAAAAAACTAAAATAAACGGAAAGCCAAGTTCGGGCACAGTTGAACTTTACATAAACTTGCATACCCTTTTGCGTTCAATTACTTACTTACTTAACTGGCACTACAACCGATGATCGGTCCTGGCCGCCTCTACAAAGCTTCGCCAGTCACCTCCGCTGGCGCCAGTTGATAAGGCCAAGTGCAGTCACTTTGCCCTGCACTTGGTCTTTCCAACGGAGATTATGACGTCCCCTTCTGCGTGTTCCTCCACCGTGGTCCGAATAAAACACCCTCCTAGCAGGAGCGCTTTTTTCCATTCGCTCAACATGACCCAGCCAGCGAAGCCGCTGGATTTTTAAAAGCTTGACTATGTCAGTGTCGGCGTACAGCTCATACAGCTCATCGTTCCATCTTATTTGATACACGTCGTCCACACATATGGCACCATACCATAAATCTTACGGAGTATCTTCCTCTCGAACGCTCCTAACAGCTTCTCATCATTGTTGGTCAATGTCCACGTCTCTGCGCCATACATTAGGACGGGAAGGATGAGGGACTTATAGAGCGTTATTTTCGTCGGTCGAGAGAGGGCTCTACTTCTCAATTGCCTTCTGAGCCCGTAGTAACACCTGTTGGCAAGAGTCAGTCTCCGCTTGATCTCAAGGCTGACATTACTGTTGGTGCTTATGCTGGATCCTAGGTAAACGAAATCCTTGAGGACTTCAAAAGTATAATTGTCAACAGTGACATTTTGTCCAAGACACCGTGACTCTTTGTTTGTTGACACAAGGTATTTCGTTTTGTCCTCGTTCACCAGTAGACCCACTCGACGAGACTCCCTTTCCAGGTTGGAGAATGCTGCACTGACTGCTCGAGCGTTTTTGCCAATGATGTCAATATCATCAGCGTATGACACTCTTGTAGGAGATAGTGTCAGAGATGTCGATGTTCGCAGCTCGAATTATTTTCTCCAGCATAAGGTTTTGCGTTCAATGGTATGTTAAATTTTAATGGATTTAGCATCAACATTTTTTTATCAGGTTAATTCACTATTTATACTAAATTTTGTTGTATTTGTATGAGTAGCTCCTTTTATATTGCTCTTTGAAGATTTCACTTGTATGGGAGGTCATATCCCAATAATTTTCTCAAATGATCTTCCGTTTCTACACGAAAGTTCCCGATCTAGGAACTCCATGGGCTCTTATGGTCGTTCCATTAAACCTGTGATAATGGTGAAAAATTATTGAATTTTAATTTTTCCTGAGTGTGAAGTGTAGAAAAATTCTTGAGTCAGAATATGAAATTTTCACAGAAATCGCTTCCTATTTTTACTTCTCTGACATCCGGCAGGCCTTTATATATTTAACGGAAAGGGGAGTGATCATTTTATCATTCTCGTGGAGAAGTTTTTCTTTGAATCACAGTAGCGAGTTTTGAGTTCGGTTGGATACAGAAGCGACTGTTATGCAGGCAAACCCCTAGGTCAATTGCGGACTCGAATGGGTCTCTTCAAAGTCGGTCACTGAGGAGTGATCGAGATTTATTTACATATGTAAATGTAAATGTTGTTTTGTATTGACAACTTGTCTCTCTGGCAATAGGCAGGCTAAAAGCTTCTGACATCTTTCGTAGCTTTTGAACTTTTAGCAAAGTAGTCTTTAGACTGGAAGTTGTTTTTAATCTGGAATTTACTTAGATTTGCTCAGATATCACATAACTAAGTACATTAGGTCTTTCGGATGAAACCGCATATCATCTCTGTATAAAGCAATCGGCCCAGAACAGGCCCATGGAAGGCCTAGGTCGAGCTTTTCGCATCCACTCATGTTGTGCGTGTTATATTTGTACATGAATGGCATAATCCCTTTCTATCGGCCAATATATTCAAAACCCTTTGTGCAAAGTATGTTCCAGTATCATTTCCTCTAATTTGCGTTGACGAAAAAATAGTTCTCAGGTCGCAAAAGTTTCCCCACTAGATCCATCTTAACCTTCCTAGGGTTGTAACCCTACACTCCCCCCTTGAACCGGCTACACTCTCCACTGAAATATGGTTAGTTACTTATTTACTGCTACATCATTGCCAAAAGATTCAATGACTCGTTCGTTAAGGCTAAAAGACTCTGCCACTTATGATTTGAAAAGGAAAATAACAAAAAAATGAGAAGTGTTGTTATCAGCAAAAGTCATCATTATCAACAACAATAACATCAACGAAAGCATTGATAGCCAACAACAATAGCCTCCATCAGCCTCCAACAGAATCATCATCATCATCACCAAGAATAATTAAGTAGACGAATAAATTTAAGCTATCCAAATCAATTCGTCATAACAATTGAGAACTGAAGCAGCAGCATATTAATTAATATCAAAGTAATGTACACATTCAAGCACACTCGTACAAAGAAACGCACACACACTTATGTACACACTTATATGGTACAAATACACACGGCACAGGCATATCAATTTTATATATACATAATTATCTTAATACAGCAAAATGGTAACACTTACAAGAGAGAAGAGGCAGAGCGTGAGCACGCATCAGCATATCATCAGCCCAAAGAGCAAGAAGAAGAGCATGTAGAGGAGTCAGAGCAAGTAGAGGAGTCTGCAGGGAGGGAGGCATACAGACAGCCAGGCAAGCAAAATGGCAAGAACAACATGATGATGGCGGACGAACATCGACAACATAAAATGTTGTTCATTTCATCGAATGTCTAAGTTGTTGTTGATGTTTTTGTTGGTTGTTGTTGGTTGCTGTTGTTTGCTGATGATGACGATGATATTTCATTTTTATTTTATTTTACACGTTTGCTTTTTCCATACATTTTTGTGGTTTAGTTTTGTATGTACTATTGGCAATTGAACATAATTATGGTATAACAATGCCGCGACTTATGTAAGCAGCAACAGTAGCAGCAGCGAAAGACTGGACCGCCATTGTGGCTGATAAGCGAACCAATATACAACATGGCTCTTGCGTTGTATACGAAGAAACTAACTAAATTTCTCTACATGCTTTTTAATTCCAGCCTTTAATGGCATCGTAGTCATTAGAAAAACATATGTCAGGTGACCCTAAGTTCCTCTCCGCAAACATAAAGTTTAAAACAAATTTCTGAGAGAGAAGAGAACCGACGTTATTCTCTAAAGTTTGGCATAAGGCTTTTAAAAAAAGCCTGTGCTGATTCAGTTCGTTGAAAAGAATACAGAAAAGTGGAGATCTAAAACTCTCTCTCTCTCTCTCTCATTCAAAACTGTATAATTTTTTATCAAACTGCATCTCTTTATCATAATTTTTTCGTTTATGTAAAATAGTAAAACAGTTAGCAAACCTTATCTCAAACAACCAAACTCGAAGTCGCCAAAATTTTTGAATGACCTATAGAAATTTAGAGTATTTCACAGAACTAAAAATTTAAGACAGAAATTTATTGATGCTGGACTGCAATACGTGGTTCCCGAGTTCGAGGATCGACATAGTATACATCGAAAGTTATATAAAAACAAAATTTCTATGGCCACTCTTGGCAAGAAATCGAAAATCTAATCAATATTTAAATTCTATACAATTTTTGTTTGTTCCAAGTTTTGTAGTTGATAAAATTTATTTATTTTGAGATGGCGTACATTTGAGCCCCCCATTCGGTACAAAATGGAAGAACTCATACGAAATGAGAGAGAAGGAGAGATAGAAATAGAGAGAGGGAACAAAAGGGGTCGGCTGTCAACTATTGAGCAGCACATGAGAGCAACTGAGAGAGCCGACATCGGAGTCGATTGCTTGATGCAATTTTCTTGCAGATCTAAATCTACGCCTAACAATAACAATCGTTCGAAGCTTACCACTCGGGATTTATTGTTGTGTCGCACATTACATGAAAATAAAGTGTTTTGTTTTTTCATTTTGCCAGAACAATATTTGAATGTGGTGTGCTATAAAAGATAGTTATTGGCAAATGTAGACGCAGGTTAAACTCCGCCTCAGAACCTTTTTCTTTTAAAGGGAGATTGTTTTCTTCCACTTGTATACTTAGCTCTCACGAACACAACAGTTCTATCGGACGCAGCTTTAGCTTTATTAGCCCCTATTTACACTTTCCAAAATTTGAACGTCAAATTTTGATGTTCTCCCTTGCCGTCTTTAATCCTTTTGGATACATTATTCTACAACAAACTCAAAAATGTACTTTCAAGTCTCTTGTATGGTGTAAACTTATCTCCTTAGAGCACATGAAATGAAACTGAGAGAGCTGGCGACGTCGAGGTCAAGCTTCCTTCATATGAACTTAACGGCATCGGCTACATACATACAGTGCATTTAGAGATGTCGACGTTGCAGTTGCCTCTTTTAGTTTCATTGCAAGTGCTCTAGCTATAAACTACATACAATACAGGCAGACGTCGACGTCGGGTCTCTCGATTTTACTTTTACTCGTATCTCAATAGATAAATGAAATGAAATTGAGAGAGCTGACGACGTCGAGGTCAAGCTTCCTTCATATGAACTGAACGGGATCATCTATATACATACAATGCATTTGGAAATGTCGACGTTGCCGTCGCCTCTTTTAGTTTCATTGCAAGTACTGTAGATATAAACTACATGAAATACAGGCAGAGACGTCGACGTCGACGTCGGGTCTCTCGATTTTACTGTTACTCGTATCTCAATAGAAACATGAAATGAAACGGAGAGAGCTGACGACGTCGAGGTCAAGCTTCCTTCATATGAACTGAACGGGATCGTCTACATACATACAATGCATTTGGAGATGTCGACGTTGCAGTCGCCTCTTTTAGTTTCATTGCAAGTGCTCTAGCTATAAACTACATACAATACAGGCAGACGTCGACGTCGGGTCTCTCAATTTTACTTTTACTCGTATCTCAATAGATAAATGAAATGAAACTGAGAGAGCTGACGACGGCGAGGTCAAGCTTCCTTCATATGAACTTAACGGCATCGGCTACATACATACAGTGCATTTAGAGATGTCGACGTTGCAGTTGCCTCTTTTAGTTTCATTGCAAGTGCTCTAGCTATAAACTACATACAATAAAGGCAGACGTCGACGTCGACGTCGGGTCTCTCGATTTTACTTTTACTCGTATCTCAATAGATAAATGAAATGAAATTGAGAGAGCTGACGACGTCGAGGTCAATCTTCCTTCATATGAACTGAACGGGATCATCTATATACATACAATGCATTTGGAAATGTCGACGTTGCAGTCGCCTCTTTTAGTTTCATTGCAAGTACTGTAGATATAAACTACATGAAATACAGGCAGAGACGTCGACGTCGACGTCGGGTCTCTCGATTTTACTGTTACTCGTATCTCAATAGAAACATGAAATGAAACGGAGAGAGCTGACGACGTCGAGGTCAAGCTTCCTTCATATGAACTGAACGGGATCGTCTACATACATACAATGCATTTGGAGATGTCGACGTTGCAGTCGCCTCTTTTAGTTTCATTGCAAGTGCTCTAGCTATAAACTACATACAATACAGGCAGACGTCGACGTCGGGTCTCTCAATTTTACTTTTACTCGTATCTCAATAGATAAATGAAATGAAACTGAGAGAGCTGACGACGGCGAGGTCAAGCTTCCTTCATATGAACTTAACGGCATCGTCTACATACATACAATGCATTTGGAAATGTCGACGTTGCAGTCGCCTCTTTTAGTTTCATTGCAAGTGCTCTAGCTATAAACTACATACAATACAGGCAGACGTCGACGTCGACGTAGGGTCTCTCGATTTCACTTTTACTCGTATCTCTATAGAGCACAAGAAATGAAACTGAGAGAGCTGGCGACGTCGAGGTCAAGCTTCCTTCATATGAACTTTCCGGCATCGGCTACATACATACAGTACATTTAGAGATGTCGACGTTGCAGTCGCCTCTTTTAGTTTCATTGCAAGTACTGTAGCTATAAACTACATACAATACAGGCAGACGTCGACGTCGACGTCGGGTCTCTCGATTTTAGTTTTACTCGTATCTCCATAGAGCACATGAAATGAAACTGAGAGAGCTGGCGACGTCGAGGTCAAGCTTCCTTCATATGAACTGAACGGGATCATCTATATACATACAATGCATTTGGAAATGTCGACGTTGCAGTCGCCTCTTTTAGTTTCATTGCAAGTACTGTAACTATAAACTACATAAAATACAGGCAGAGACGTCGACGTCGGCTCTCTCGATTTCACTTATACTCGTATGTATGTACTTATGTTCTGTTAGTCTAAGAGTCCGTGAGAAAAAAGAGAAAATTATCATCAATGGGAAATACATAGCTACACCTACTTAAGTACCATATACTCGGTACTATTTGCTTTGGTATTGCCTGTTGAATATTTATTTCTATTGCATGGGAGGTAGGCGTGGCTATTGCCATCAGTTATTCTTGAAGCTATTTCAACTGTATGCACGGAATTAGGTTCAATTTGATTTGCTATTTCCTTTGATATTGCCCGTTGAACATTTCACTTGTATGGAAGATAGGCGTACCGAATTTACATACTAGTTTAATTTTCTTGAGAATTCCCTTCTGTATCACTCTTTTAAACTTTCACACATTGGGAGAAGAAACTGTGAAGATTAATTTGGCTTGCTAAACTAAAAAACCACAAATAGTAAACTTGAAGTATTTTCTAGTCCCTCTGTGTCCCTTCGTAAACACAATGACATGAGCTCAGCTGACTGCAGAAAGTCAAAAAGAAAAACTTTTTATATTCATCATCTTCTTCTTCCTTCATCGTCTGCTACTAACTACTTACACTTCAGTATTTTTCCATTATTTAAAGCTCTTAAAGATGTTACCAATAAAGTATTCATCTTCCTCAATATCTACCAACAAACACAACCACTTAATCATCATCAACAATCATCAAACAGCAACAACAACAGCAACAACAACAACAACACCACCAACAACAACACAATTATCTTCTTTCTACTTCTTCACCTTGTACGACTGACCAACCAACCAAACAACCCAACCACTTTAATAATATTTAATTGTCTTGGACAGACAGACAGACGGACACTCGGACAGACAAACGATAATGAATAGCATTAGCAGTGAGCCAACAAAAAACAACAACAACAAAAAACACCAAACCAAAAAAAAAAAAACTAAAACCAAAAACGGCAACAAGAAAAAAGTGTTTCCATATACAAAAATAACAATTCTTTAAAAAGAAAAAAGGAGAAGAAGCAGAATATTATAAATAAATGTTAATAATAAGGCAAGAAAGAAACACGATAATAAGGTAAAAAGAGCAAGAAGGAGAAAAGATGAGGTAGTAAAAATACAGGAAAAAAGTTGGTAAAAGTAAAAACGGAAAAAAACAGAACAAAAGAGAAAAAAACAAACAAACAAAAAAAAAAAAAAACAAACTGCTGGAGCTGTTTCGTTGTTGTTGTTCTTTTTGGTGGAAGCTGCTTGCATCAGCAACAGCGAATGTTTGTGGCTAACTGACTCGCGCTGCCTGTCTGCCTGGCTGCGGTAGGATGATGAGACTCTTGCCGGTGTATGTGGTAGCGGTGATGGCGGCACGGCGGCATGGCGGCATGGCGGCGGGATGCTTGAAATGGTAAGACATCAGTCAACATCACACAGCATGCCATCATCATCTCTTCTTTACTTTTTTTTCTGCTTTATTTATTTCGGATTCGTTTTTGTTCATCAGAAAAAAAGAAAAAAAAAATAAATAAATCAAAATAAACTCAAAATCAACAACTTTTCAAGTTCATCATTTTCGTGTTATGTTTATTATTATTGTTTACTATTTTTGTAAGCTCTGCAACCAAAAAGATTTTTTTTTTATATATTTTTCTTTTTCTTTTACAAACTTCAAACAATTGTGCTGTTTTTTTTTTTTTTGTTTTTTGGTTTCTTGTCGTTGTTGTTTTTGTTTTTGGCAAATCTTTTTCATTAGCGCTATTAATTCTGAAGCTTTCAACAACATCTCTTCCCCAACTCACCAGCAGCTCATCCATTGCTCAGCTCTGTTTTGAGCTCATCTCAGCTTTCTCTTTAACCTTCAAGTTCATGTTCATGCAGTGTTGGATTTTCTTGTATTATTGAAGATTTTCAACTTGATGGCCTTTTGAACCAAACCAAACCGAAGAACAACAACAACAACAACCAGACTAAAAACAAATTTACAATTTATAAACTAAAGAAAAGCAATGCAATCATTGTTTGTATGTCTAAAGCAGCATCATAGAAAAGCAAATGGCCAATAGATGGCGTTTAGCGGAAAGTTTTAAAGCTGCTGGAATATTGAGTCATGCGGCGAATAAGGTTGGGGGTTTTCAATAGTAAAAAAGAAAAAACAAGTGGAATCATTCATTGCAACAGCGATTTTGTCTGTGGTATGGGATTTAGACCATTTTTTTAAGTTTATTATTCCATGTAGGTCTGGATTATTTTTTATAATTATAATTTTACAGACATCAAAAATCGAACATTTTTTTTATTACTATTTTTAATCAAATTAAGCCTAATATTTCTAAATAAAAATTAGTAATTCAGGGCCATAAACAACCGGAGGAAATAAATCTCCCCAATTTTTATTAATAATTCTGTGGCCAGTTTTTAAGTGCGGTGGTGAAAAATACTTGCTGCAATCACCAGCTGATTGAGCCGACGTCGATTTGTCTACTTGTATTGTATGTAGCCAATCTTCAAACATTCATATAAAAAGAACTCGACCCCAACATCGGCTCCATCAGTTTGATCTCATATGCTCTAAGCTGGTACGTGTGTCTGCTGTCCCTCTATATCCACAGTCTCACACCAGCGCTTCTTCTTTTCTCTCACTAGAACAAGGCCTCTCTTCAAAGATTGAGCCGACGTCGATGTGGCTGCTTGTACGAATATTGTATGTAGCTGATCCCCAAACTTATATATAAAAAAAACTCGACCCAAACATCGGCTCCCTCAGTTTTATCTCATGTGTTCTAAGCTGGTAAGTATGTCTGCTGATACTCCTCTCTATTTCCACACTCTCACACCAGCGCTTCTTCTTTTCTCTCACTAGAACAAGGCCTCTCTTCAAAGATTGAGCCGACGTCGATGTGGCTGCTTGTACGAATATTATATGTAGCTGATCCCCAAACTTATATATAAAAAAAACTCGACCCAAACATCGGCTCCCTCAGTTTTATCTCATGTGTTCTAAGCTGGTAAGTATGTCTGCTGATACTCCCCTCTATTTCCACACTCTCACACCAGCGCTTCTTCTTTTCTCTCACTAGAACAATGCCTCTCTTCAAAGATTGAGCCGACGTCGATGTGGCTGCTTGTACGAATATTGTATGTAGCTGATCCCCAAACTTATATATAAAAAAAACTCGACCCAAACATCGGCTCCCTCAGTTTTATCTCATGTGTTCTAAGCTGGTAAGTATGTCTGCTGATACTCCCCTCTATTTCCACACTCTCACACCAGCGCTTCTTCTTTTCTCCCACTAAAACAATGCCTCTCTTCAAAGATTGAGCCGACGTCGATGTGGCTGCTTGTACGAATATTGTATGTAGCTGATCCCCAAACTTATATATAAAAAACTCGACCCCAACATCGGCTCCCTCAGTTTTATCTCATGTGTTCTAAGCTGGTAGGTGTGTCTACTGATACTCCCCTCTATTTCCACACTCTCACACCAGCGCTTCTTCTTTTATCTCACTACAACAATGCCTCTCTTCAAAGATTGAGCCGACGTCGATGTGGCTGCTTGTACGAATATTGTATATAGCTGATCCCCAAATGTATACTTATATAAAAAAAACTCGATTCCGACATCGGCTCTCTCAGTTTTATCTCATGTGTTCTAAGCTGGTAAGTATGTCTACTGATACTCCCCTCTATTTCCACACTCTCACACCAGCGCTTCTTCTTTTATCTCACTACAACAATGCCTCTCTTCAAAGATTGAGCCGACGTCGATGTGGCTGCTTGTACGAATATTGTATATAGCTGATCCCCAAATGTATACTTATATAAAAAAAACTCGATTCCGACATCGGCTCTCTCAGTTTTATCTCATGTGTTCTAAGCTGGTAGGTGTGTCTGCTTATACTTTATACTTTACTTCAGAGATGAGCAAAGAGGGTAGAGAGTTACTCTCTTCAAATGTATTGCATATGGGATGCTCAGAAACCGTTATGTACGCATGCAGGGGACTGGCCTACTATATTGCTTTACTTCTAATTTTCATGTTAATGCATAATTGATGTGAGTTGCTCTCTCCAAATTGTTCTCCATTCTCATACACTTACTGCTAAAGTTGTACAAAGTACAAATTACCCTCACACTCAGGTAAAACATTTAATTTAATATTTGCCACGCTTAACGTGAGTTTTCAATTAAATACAATTGCTGAATAGATCTCTCTCCCTCCCTCTCTCTCTCTCTCTCTCTCTCTTGTTAATGTTGCTGTTTCACTTATCAATCAGTGCCTGGCAATTTGAAATTGCCGCTTTTATTGCTACTTACATTGGTTTACTATAAATATTTAAGTGCAATTTTAATATTTTTTCACGGTGTTTCATTGCGTTGCTTTGAGTTGTGACGTTTTAGTTTCACATCACATCACAGCATGTGCTGACTGTGATATTTTTTTTTGGCGGCAAATTTGATGTGATGCGTTGATGTGATGCGTTGATGCGACGATGTTGATGTTGATGTTGATGTTTTCATAAACACTTTCCATATCCGTTTTCCTGTCAGCGATGGCTGCGCCAGCCAACCAGCCAGTCTGCCAGCATTAGCACCCACCTAAAACAACATTATTGCCATCAAAATTGCTTTAAACATAAAATGAAAACAGCCCGCAACACACACACACACACACACACACACACACACACTCACACACACACATCCGCCACACCAATTCTCAAATGTCAACGTCTTGTCTCTGTGTTGCTCTTTACTTCTTTGTTGAAGCAAAATGTTGCAATAAAATTATTATTGCATTTTTCAGTAGCAAATGTTTATTATTTGTTTTTTTATTTTTATTTTTTTTCTTATTTTTTTCTTTAGTGTATGTTTTTTTTCTTTGTTTGGTTTCGCTATAATGAAATCATAACTCAGCACTTTCTTTCCAATTTTAGGCAAACACTCCTGCAGGTTTCGATTTTTGATGTTGCCCGTTGCCTGCTGTCACATGATTTCGTTGATGCGGTAGCAACAGCAGCAGTTTCAGCATCACTCAGTTGTTGCTGTTGTTGTTGCTGTTGTTGTTGTTGTTGCTGTTACTGGTTAGCCCCTGATGTCTTGATGAGTGCTGCCGCCTTGATGCCGTGCCTGTCGACCCCCCGCCCCCCGGCCCCCGCCTTGAAGGCTTCACTTCTTCCGCCCCATGGTTTTTGCTCCTTGCTTAGTTTCACTTGTATTCTTTTTCTTCAGTCATTTTTTGGTTATATAAATTTTAATATTTTTGCTGTATATATATATATATATATTTTTTTTTTTTGCCAACGATTCCGCCATAAATGGCTCATAAAATTTTATATGATCGTCAATAAAAACATTGCTTCACTTCCATAATTCTGTGTGTTTTTTTTTTGTTTTTTTTTACTTTTCAATATTTTTGTAGTGTGCGTGCTTTCACGAAATCTCAAGCAGGAACATAACAGAAAACTGAATAATAAAAATATCTAAAGAAATGTATGTACTCATATTCATTCCTTTCCGACATACGTGAGGCAATAAATGCATTGCGAGATTATTTTGTCATTTTGTGGCGCTGCCAGCACGGCAAGCGAAAGGGAATCAAGGCGCACGGGATCAAGCCATTGAAGCCATTGAATGGAAAGTTATGTGTTCGAGTAGGTACCATATGTATGTGGATTGTAGTACATACAAGTAACCAAGTACATATGTACTACATACTTATGTATGTGCCTACAGACTCATAGAAATAGCACTGCCCTCATAACTAGAAAGTTTCCGACTTAACGACTTTAAAATAAACTGGGTTAACTATGGATACTAGGATTGGTCATTCATTTATGGTAAAAGGAGTAGTATTTCTTTGCATTCAATTGGAATATAAAAATTTCTATGTAAGGAGTGAGATCGAAAAAATCGGATAACTTTAAATTGTCCTAGCATTGAAATTGTCCCTTATGCAAATAAAAAAATGTAAACAGTTTTGAAAGGAAAATTTAATTTCTGATAAAATGATTTGTTTGTTGTTTTTTACAAAATTCGGACAGCTTTTCCGGTATGCCTGCCATTAGCGCCTTTACTGTCATTTCTGAGACTTCGCTCTTCGCTGCAGCATTCCACTTATTTCCAAAATCTTCCATGGATTTAGCTTCTTTGTTTGTTGCCTTCTCTTTTCACAAGAGGCCAATATCTCTCGATAGGCCGAAGTTCTGGGCAATTTGGTGGGTTGGCGATTTTGTGGTATCAATTTGATGTTTTGGTCTTCGAACCATTTAAGGGTTACTTTACTGTAGTGGCAGGAGGCTAGATCAGGTCAAAAGAAAGTAGATATATTGTGTTTTCTAATGAAGGGCAGCAACCTCTTCTGGAGGCACTACTTCACATAAATATCGGCGTTAACAGTGCCACTTGTTACGAAACTTTTTCTCCGTAGCCCACAACTACAAATCGCTTGCCATACCAGAAACTTATTCGGGAACTTGGACTTTTGTTTTGTCCTAAATCTTTCCTCAACTCCTCCTCGTTCCTTTGCGGTGTAAAACTCTTGACCAGAGTTTGACCAAACTCTTGTGAATATTTAGACAACACGTATGTTTCATCGTCCATAACACAGCAATCGAATTTTTGGAAAAATCTGCCTTCAACTTTTTAGCTCGGCTCTGGGCTACCAAGTTCTTAGTAGCGTTCCTGTCGGGTACTGACTGCACTTTGTATGTTTTAAGGCACGCATCTTTTTTTAATTTTACGAACTAAAAAGTCACTGCAACTCGCTTTTTCCGCCAATATTTTCGATTAGATTCTGGATTCTTCTCTAAGAGAGCAACGACTTTCTTCGCGTTTTGTGGAAACACGACACCGCGTTTTCGTTCCAGAACCATATTTTCTAGCAACTGTTAAGTCTGTATTAAATTTCTTAAGAATCATCGACACAGTGTTTTGTGCAACTTTCGCCTTATTTGCAATGGTTTTCTGGCTCCACTGCGGATTTTCTCGAAATAATTCAACAACTAAATCGCGTCTTTCCACTTCCGATGCCATGACTCAACTGAAAGTTCACAAGTCAAAAGACATGTGACATGTGTGTATCTCATTAGAATTTCTCCAACGCAAAGTCTACTCTTTGAATTTTTTTTATTCAGATGAAAAGTTTCAAAGCAGTGGTCTTTCAAAGTTATCCGTTTTTTTCGATCTCACTCCCTATGAATGAGAATATGGATATGATTCTTTATTAAAAAATTGCCCATGACGACCTTCAATGATCCCGACATCTTTCCGGTGTGCAATGTTCGCTTTAAAAGCAATTTTCAAGTTTTTGTTGACGGTTATTACACAGATAATTATAATTTATTAATTTAATTTAATGAATTTCTTGAAGAAAATTGAACTTGAGTGGTTTGGATCCCTTTGGTCTCTACTGATTTTGCCCACAGTATTACCCAGTATGTTCTTATGTTAAAAGTTAACAACTTTTTCTGAGACATGCTCACAAAAGGTGTGAGCATAAGGTGACACATAAAGAAAGTCGAAATCTAACAGTAAAACTGACTGAAAGTGGAGTGGATTTAAAAATCTCTGGCCATATTCTCCTTTTAAGAATGGTGAAAATATAAGTATGTATGTATATTTAGGCATATGTATGTATGTATGTATGTAAATATTATGTATTATTTATAGTGTAGTTGTTGGTATAAAGAGATATGCTCTTTTTCAATGTATTGCATGCTCAGCTGAAAGACCGTTATGTGTATGTGCAAGAGACTGCCTTATAATGGTAGTGAAAGAAAATAAGAGAGAGAGAGAGAGAGAGAGATAAATGTTAGAAACACACCACGCTCCTAACGGCAGTGTTGCTTCTTTAGTTGTTGGCCTTGTGACCAAAGAGCGAAAACGAGAGAGAAAATGAATATGGTTTAATAACTAATCGACTAATCGCATTTTAGTCGTTGCTATTAAAATATTTAAATGTTTTTGCGCTTTTTTTTTATTATTTATTAATTCATTCAACACACAGGGTGTACCCCTATGAATGCAGAACATTTTGTTGAATGGAAGGAAGATTGATAGGTGGGAGGAAGATTGGAGAGGGAATGCAATCACACAGGACACCGATAAAGAAATAGACAGACAGCCATTGTGGCAAGTGTTATGCCTTTAGCACAATGAACTTCAGTTTATCAATGTTGACTATGACCGCATGTAGCGCCAAAGGCCGAGCTTTTCACATCCAATCATGTTGTGCGTGTTATATTTGTGCATGGGTTTAAAAATTACGGCAGGAAACAGCTACTTTTAGAATTAGATTTTTCTTCTATTTCATACCCTCATAAATATGAAAACTCTTTTGATTTAGTTAATTTGTTAAGTATTTATCTGTGTGTCTTTTAACACTAAACTGCCTAAATTATACAGTTCTTGATTTGTGTTCGTTGATGCAAGGTTTGACTTTGAACTCTAAAATATGCTCTCTTGGTTAAATACGAAATTTGTATATACGAGGTGTGATCAAACCGTTATTTTCAAATTTCGTGAGTTACGTATGTTCGATTTTCGCATTTTTCAAATTTTTTTCTGTTATGTTGGTACACATGTCTGTTATATAGTATATGTTGGCAATACCAACCATTTTGGATTGTCAGTTTATTTTTGATAGATAAAAAGGTTAGTCGTGTTTTGGTGTGCTCTTCGATTTTTTACTATTCGAAAAAATGGATCAAAGAAACTGTATTCAGTTTTGTGTAAAAAATGAAATTAAATGCGCAAGGACATTTGAAATGTTGACTGTGACCTTTGGCCTTTGGCGAGTCTTCTATGAGCAGAACACAAGTTCAATTGTGGTATAACCAATTGTGGTTTAAGGAAGGCCGAGAAGATGTCAATAGCGATGCTCGTCCTGGTCGCCCGAGCACGTCAACAACCGATGAAGCAGTGACGATTGACGCAGTGAAGAAAATGATTTTGGATAATCGTCGAATCGTCGAATAACTATCAGAGAGGTTGCTGATGATGTTGGCATATCGTTCGGCTCATGCCAAGCAATTTTTACGGATGTTTTAGGCATGAAACGTGCGGCAGCGAAGATTGTTCTAAAATTGATAAATTTTGAGCAAAAACAACGTCGCTTGTGCGTAAGTTTTTGGCCAAAAACAAAACCGTTATCATGCCCCGACCACAGCATTCACCGGGCTTGGCCCCCGCTGACTTTTTCCTCTTCCCAAAACTGAAGACACCGATGAAAGGAAAGCGTTTTGCTACGATTGAGGAGATGAAAGAAAAATCGGAACAGGAGCTGTTGAGCTGTTGGCGATACCAAAAATCGCGTTTCGGAAGTGTTTCCAGGATTGGAAAAAACGCTGGCATGAGTGTATTATATATGAGGGGGATTACTTTGAAGGGGACAAGATAGTTGTTGATGAATAAATAAATACTTTTTGGAAAAATTGAAAATAACGGTTATTTTTTGATCATATAGTTTTAGTTTATACTTTTACTTACTTTACTTTTGATGGCACAACAGCCCATGGAGGGCCTAGGCCGAGCTTTTCGCATCCACTCATGTTGTGCGTGTTATATTTGTACATGAATGGAAGGGACCTACAGTTTAAAGCCGAATCCGAACGGCGAAGGAAAAGCTTTTCATAGCAATTTTTACTCTTGTAGGTTTGCCATTGCCTGCCTGCAGAAGAGGTGGTGCCGTGTAGAAAAATTATTTTTTCTACTTTTTTTTTTGATTTTGCCTGTGCCGAGATTCGAACCCCGGACACTCTGCGTAGCAGTCCAACGCACTACCACTACGCCACAGCGACCACTGTAGTTTACCACTTTAGTTTATACTACTGTGGGCAAAAGTTAGTAAGACTTTTTAATTTAAATTTCGCGCGGAAACCCATTCATCAAAATATTATTTTTTTAAGGTTGGTATGACTGTCGGTGACATCGGTGCCAAATGTCACATCAAAATAATCATTAGTGTTTAGTATACGCTTGTCTTTCTGAAGTACAAAAAGTGCATTCGGCGATTTTCGCAATAAGTTAAATTATTCAACAAAGAAGTTCCATTAAATTTTGTGTGCGGAATCAAATTTCTGGTGCCGAAACGTTCAGAATGTTGCAAAAGGCCTAACGCCTTCGGTGATAATTGAATGTCGCGAGCAAGTGTTTTTGATTGGTACAAATTGTTCAAAGATGGTCGAGAACGCGTTGACGACGAACCACGTCCAGGACGGCCATCAACATCAACTGATGATCAACACGTCAATAAAATCAAGGAATTGGTGCTCGAGAATCGAAGATTAACAGTCAGAGACCTTACTGGCATCGTTGGAATATCGGAAGGATCAGTGAAAACCATTTTAAAACATCATTTGGGCCTAAGAAGAGTAGAAGAGTGAATGCACGATTGGTTCCAAAATCACTGCATTGGTTTTACGAGACCATTATGTCAAAAATTCGACTGATATCGTTCTCGTTCCGCAGCCACCCTATTCGCCTGACTTTTGGTGTGACCGTGTGACTTTTGGCTATTCTATTTTCTAAACTCAAAAACCCGCTTCGTGGACACCGTTACCGTTTTGAGTCAATTGAAGACATTAAACATGAATCGCTAAGCGCATTGAAGGCTATTACGGAAATTGACTTTAACAACTGTTTCGAGAATTGGAAAAAACGTTGGCACAAGTGTATTGGGGCCGGGGGGGGGGGATTACTTTGAAGGGGACGAAATAGATTTGGAAGAATGAATAAAAAAATTTGAAATTATGAACAAAGTCTTACTACCATTTGCCCACAGTAGTAGTTTCTCAGCATCTTTGGATATCATAAATTTAGTGTACTGAGATTCCTCTTTCTGACATTGCCTTTTCTGACTCTATAAAATCATAATTTTGCTGATAGTACAATAATCATAATTGGCTGCAGTACACGAAACCTATTAAAACTCCCATTATCGGTGTCCTATGTGATTGCATTCCCTCTTTGATTCTCCCTCCTTCTTTCTCCCACCTATAAATCTTCCTGCCATCCAACACAATGCTCTGCATTCATAGGGGTACACACCCTGAGTGTTGAATGTAACAATAAAAATAAATTTAAAAAATATAATTTATCTTCTCGCCCGATGGCAAGTAAGAAACGTTTAATTTTACGAAAATATTAAAAAGGGTTATAAAAATTGCGGCAGGAAAGACTTTTCATAACAAGAAACTCCATAATGTGAGACTTACTGAGACTTTTAGTCAACTAGACTTGAAAGGTAGGATTATGAGTTATAATATTCTTTGGTTCCATTCAGGAGCGCACTTCCACCGTGGAAGCATATTTGCCTATTATCGTCAAAGGGCTAAAATCGAAAAGATAATATGTGATAAGTAGAGGAGCTAGATAGAAAGTGGCATTTTACCGCAAACACATCCATACTCTCTCATACACAATAGAAATACAATATGACTATCTCTGTAGAAGTGTGCGTATATGTATAGGTATGTACTCGTATGTATGTGTGTATTGTGAAGGTTGTTTTTATGAGAATGTGAGAGAGAAGGAACTGGTGTAGCTGTGGGAGAAGGTAACGGGAGTGAGTGCAAGTATAATAAATAGAACTAGCCTCTTTCTATAGAAGTGTGTATGTATGTATGTGTGTATATCGAAAAGCTGTTAGTATGAGAGGATTAGACGGAAGGAAGAACGAAGAAAACAGGATTAATGAATAGGATAGGCTTCTCACTTATAAAATTTCCCACCATTTTCAAAATCATGTACCTTTTAAATACATCCTGTTAGATATTTTCACCACCATTAAAATGATATTCTTTTTTTTCGATTTCTGATACCGATGATTACTGATGGACTGAAGAAATATAGTTACAAATTTAACATTTTTTTTTATTATAGGAAAAAAAGTAAGTAAAATCATAAACCAAAACATAATAAAATAACAATTTAATTACTTATGCACGTTGATACCAATCGCGATGATAATGAAGATGATGGTGACGATGTTGATGACGATAATGATGACGATGATGATGACGATGACGATGATGAGCAAAGGCGCCGCCGTGTGTGATGTTTTTGTTTTTGTGTTGAATACGTGACCAGCAGCGTAAATTGGAAAGAATCATCATCAACATCTAAACTTTAGTTATACATTTGCATCTCAGGCGCAACGCACCCACTTTAAATGCAACAACAACAACAACAACAACAACAACAACAACAACAACAACAACAACAACAACAACAGCGACAGTAACAACAGCAACGAAACATAAATTAACTACATCTAGCAGAAAAAAGAATAACTATGAACAGAAACAAAGCAGCTAAAAAAAAACAAAAAACAAAAACAAAAAAAATAGCAACAATAACAACAACAACAAAGGCAATTGCAACAGCAACAGCAAAAAAAAAAACATTCCACCTCTGGCCTGGTTGTTGTTGTTGTGACGTTGTTGTTGTTGTGCCGTTGTTGTTGTTGTGCCGTTGTTGTTGCAATCGTTGTAAGTTCGTTGGCAAGCTGAAGCTGATTTTGCTGCTTCTGCTTATTCTGCTATTGATAGCTGCAACGTGCCTATGCCGAATGTTGCATACACACACACACACACACACACACACACACACATACAAACACACATTTTAGTTACACATACATATGTATGTACGAGTATCTCCACCCCACCGTCCTCGGCAACTATGAAGTAACTATCAAGTAAGTAACTACAACAACTAAGTAACTGCTTGCTGCTGTGTTTAACGAATATGCCTAAGACTCCAACAGCAGCAGCAATAACAGGGCAACACCAGCCAGTACTGAGTCTTTAGCTGTATTGCTGTTTTTGCTGTTGTTGTTGTTGCTCTCTGTTTGTCAATGCAGCAGCAACATTTTGTTGTTGTTACTTTTTATTGTGTTTTTTTTTTTTTTTTTTTTTTTTTTGTTAACGCCAGCTTGACGTTGGCAAGTAAGCTTTGCCTCAGCGCCCTCAGAATGTGTGTGTGCCGTAATGCTGCCGCTCGTCGTCGTTTCGTCGTTTCGTCGTCGTCGTTGTTGTTTTACGTTTTCAAACAAAAGTTCGGTGGCCGTTCATGAACTACAAAATCCGCTCGCTGGTTTAGCTCAGCTCAGATCAGCTCAACTCAGCTCAACTGCGTATGGTTCAGCTCGATGCGGTTGTTGGCTTAATGGTTGGTGGCTGCTGATGGTTTAGTTGTTGTTGTCATTATTGTTGTTGTTATTGTTGTTGTTATTGTTTTTATTGCTACTTTGCACATATGCGCATCCAGCAGATAGCTCGATGTTTGATGTGTTTTTCAGTTTTCTTTTCTGTTCTGTTGTTTGCCAGAGCGCGTACGAGATACTCGTAAAAATACAAACTCACACACAAACACGCACACAAACACGCACACACACACACGCAAAGGCTTAAAAAACAAAGAAACATCAGCCACACAGCAGCAGCAAAAGCAGTACTGCCAAAGCGTTAAAAACAAGCAGAAAACAGAGAAGCATGAAATGGGACAAACAAAACAACAACGGGGGAAAAAAACAACAACAACCACAGCAACAGTAACTCAGTGTTGTTGTTGCTTTAGTTTTTCACTTTAAAGTTAAAGTTGTTTGTGCTTTATTGTTGTCGCTCTGCTGCTTGCTTGTTTGTTGGGCTGACAAAATAAGCGTGAAATGTGTAAAAAGATACTTTTGGCATCGCTTAAAGGCAGCCGGACAAACAGACAGACAGGCTGACAGACAGACAGACAGACAGACAGACAAACGAACAACAATAGATACTAAAAACCACCAACAACAACCAAAAGCATTTAAACTCATGTACGAGGCAAACGAGAAGCCTCTCAAAAAAAAACCAAAATTTGGTTAAACAAAAAACAAAAAACTTAACGCTGCTACACAGCAAAGGCGCGGCATTAATTTCTGTTTGTTTTGTATTATTAGTTTTTTATTTTTTATTCATTTTTCTCATCTAATTTTAAATGCAATTACATTTTTTGTTTTTTTTTTTGTATCTCTTTTGGTTGAATGTTTTTCATTATTTTATTTTATTTTATTTTGTCTGCAATAAATTTGTAATTGTTTGTGAAATATTAAAAATAAATAAAAACATAAAAAAAAAAAAATAATCATGGTAGTAAAAATCTATGGAAACTGCAGGAACGTGCTTTGCTTCTTTAAAATGTTCGCGCGCGCGCACACATTATTTTGAAATTTTTCGTTTTTCGGTTTGTAATTTTTCGTGATTTTTAATTTAATATGTTTTTCTAATCGTATTTGTTGAAATTGAAACAGCTGTCTCTGTTGTTGTTGTAATGTGTAGTTTTGTCAAGTGTTTGTAAACTTTTGCCTTTGAATTGGATTGATGCCATAATTGTATTTGTCTTGCTCAATATTATGGTAGCAATTTAACAGCAAACGAAGTTTGGTTTGCATTGCAAATACTCGATGATGAGTTCATTTGACCGAATACTTACGTTGTATTCAATTTATTAGCCGTCAGTGTAGTTATGGAAAAGCCTTCATTTAGTTGTAACTTTTAACGCAATCTGATATAGTGCTGGGGAAAGGCGGGAATAGGAGAGAGAAGGGCAGAGAG
>OY282449.1:52499957-52502457 GCA_958295655.1 Palloptera scutellata
TCTCAACCGTTGGGACAGCACCGCAATACGCCCTTGAGCCAGAAATGGTGCAGTTGGTACAATTGTACTTTTTCGATACAATATAAAACCAGGCCCAGGTTCGGCCACAAATTAATTTTTAATTCGTTTTACATCGAGTAATTAAAATCTGTTTATCTTTTTTTTTCCTATAATCAAATTTTGTTGGGGCTTGAATTGAAATCCAATAGAAGGTTCGGCTAAAAATTTATTTAAATTTAATGTTTGATAACTATGATAAATTCGAGTATGCTCAAGTAGAATTTGTATGTCTTTTATATATATTTTTTTTTCAATCTGAAAATGTTTGGTTCTAGCAGAAGCTTCAGAAAAACCGAACTTCAAGTTCGGGTTGGGATCAAAAAGTTTGGCTGCACAGTAATTACAAACAACTGTTCAAACATAAATTTCATCCGTTGAGAGAAAACCTGTGATAATATTGTTAGTATAATTGTACTTTTTTGGTTCAATGTAAAGGTTAAACTCACTAGAGGTTCGGGGAAAAATAAATTTTTAATTAATTTAATTGGATAGCGCTAAGCTCAAATTTGATCAATGATGATTTTAGACTTTATTTGTGTTTTTTATGTTAGGTATTTATATTTTCAAAGGATTTGGTTCGGGTTGAATTTCAGTCGAACCGTAAGAAAAAACCTAGGTTCGCGTTCTTTTCTAAAGGTTCGGCCGAACAGTATTACAGCGACCCATTCTCCCATAAATTTCAACCTCGGAAACAACCATTAAAACAACTTTCTTTTTTCGATTTCAGTGTGAGTTTCTCACTGCCATGCATGCCATGCACAAAACACGCACTTGAATCAGAAATGGTATAGTTGGTACAATTTTTTCGTTACAATAGAAAACCCCGATCAGTTTCGGCCAAAAATAAATTGTTAATTCCTTTTAGATTGTGTAATTCAAATCTGGTTTTTTTCTTATAATGAAATATTGTGGGGCCCGAAATAGTAATCGTTAAAACCACAGCAAAAGCATTGTTGATATTTATGGTATGATTCTGATTCCCTTTTTTGGTACAATTTGATGTTTAAAAGTACATTTAAAATACCATGACATTTTTACTACAATTTTGTTAAAGAAAAATATAGTACCGCTTTTGACTTTAAGAATAAGTACATACTCAATATATTATTCTCCATTATTCTCATTTTATTTACCGACTTTCTACTATATCTAATAAGACTGATGCTTTCAAGGACTACGTGGCGTATACGTAACGCAGAGTTTGATTTACGAAGTATCAATAACTGAGTGAGAAACATTAGTGAGAAACGATACTCTGCCAAACGTTTTTTAAAGAATGCTTGCAATTTTAATAAACATCGAAAAGTTCGGCTCAGGTTCGGCTTATGATATTGTTGTTACAATTATACTTTTTGTACAATTTGAAGCACAGACAAAGTTCGGCCAAAAATAAATTTTTCCTTAGTTTTGAGATCGCTGAATTCATATACATATGGTATACATAAATAATATTTATTTTTGTCTTTGTTCACATATATAGTACATATAATGTACAAAAGTTAGGTTCGGGTCCGAGTTTAGTTTCAGCTGAATCCTCAGAAAAGTAAAAATTCAGGTAATTACAACTAAGTACCCGCTATTACATGACTTTCAACGCATCACACACTTAAACTAGAGATAATATTGATACAATTATTCAATTGTAACTTTTTCGGTACAATTTTAGGCCGAAAAATATATTAGCAGATACTAAGGATATTTTGGGTTGTTGCTGTTGCTGATTGTGGGTATACAGTCGAGTAGCAACGGCAGGGGTACGGATAAAAGACATAAGGTATAAATAAATTCCATATTGCGCTTTCGGTGCAATTTTCCTATGGCCCGATTAGGTCTAAAACTTGGAGAGTTCCTACATTTTGCTAATTAACTAAGTTAGACTGAGTCTACTAAGTCTAAGTCAAGAGTTATATTAACTTCTTGGGTGTCCCTGAATATATACAAAGCTGCCAAAGATTACTTGGATTTATTGACAGCCATCTGGCTGACAATAGATGACTTTGTCTTTCAGATGAAGGCAATTCGACAATATCGAGTTGTTCTGAGTAGACTCGCACGCCGAACCATCAGTCCGTTTTGGGCACAAGCTAGAGTCCTCTTTTGAAGCTACTTAAGTATGTGTTGTACTTGTGTTTTTCTTTTAAGGAGACAACAGTCCCGGGAGGAACCTACAGTTTTATGGCAAATCCGAACGGCGAAATGAAAAGCTTTTCATACGTCATTTTTTCTATTTTTATAGGTTAGCCATTGTCTGCCAAGAGGTTGTGCTTTGAAAAAAAAAATGTTTTTTCTACTTTTTGATTTTGCCTGTGCCGATATTTTAAAGAAAAATTATTTTTCCTTTACAGTTTTTGCGTTTTTTTGTTGTAACAATAGTTTTTACGTTACAGAAAAAACAAAACCAACAATGAAAACATTTCGCAAATAAAAAGCCACCGTAAAA
>OY282449.1:52507457-52512457 GCA_958295655.1 Palloptera scutellata
TCATCAAGTTGAGGGGTGTTTTGCGAAAGGAGAAGTGCAAGTTGGTTGGCAAAGACTTTGGCTGTCTGTTGTGATTGCAGCTTTTCGACATCCAGCTTTCTCTTTGTACCTATCCGTACGCGATTTGCTACACATATACGTGTGCAGACCTTGGCTGCAACCAAGTAGTGGTCTGAGTCGATGTTTGCACCACGTATTGTGCGTACGTCTAGTACATTGGAAGCGTGCCTTCCGTCGATCACAACGTGATCAATTTGGTTTCGTGTGTTTTGATCAGGGGACAGCCAAGTGGCCTTATGGATATCCTTATGTTGGAATCTGGTGCTACTAACTGTCATGTTTCGTGCCGCGGCGAAGTCGATCAGTCTCATACCGTTATCGGTGGCTTCGTCGTGGAGACTGAATTTTCCGATCGTCGGACCAAAGAGACTCTCCTTGCCCACCTTGGCATTAAAGTCGCCTAACACGATTTTAACATCGTGGCGGGGGCAATGCTCATAAGCTTTGTCGAGGAGCTCGTAGAAGTCATCTTTGGTCGTTTCATCCTTCTCATCCGTCGGGGCATGGACACAAATTAGGCTGATGTTGAAGAATTTTGCCTTGATGCGGATAGTGGCTAGGCGCTCGTTCACCGCCGTGAACCTCGAGACTAGATGACGCAGTCTCTTCCCAACCACAAATCCAACACCAAATTCGTGTCTCGACGCATGACAGCTGTAGTAGATATCACAGGATGCTCTTTTGGAGCAACCCTGTCCCGTCCATCGCATTTCCTGTACAGCGGTGATGTCAGCTCTATATTTTTGGAGGACATCCACCAGCTGGATAGAGGCACCTTCCCTGTAGAGGGTTCGGACATTCCAGGTGCATATCCGTAAATCGTTGTCCTTTGGGCGTTTGCGGGAGTCGTCAATATTAGAGGGGTTCATTATCCGAGGCTTGTTTGGAGGTTTCATTGGAGGGTATTTTAACGTGGTGGGTTCCAAACCCGACGCACAACCATTCATTCAAGGCCATGGAGAAGCCCGCCGCACACATTAGTTAACTCACTGACGGTTGTCAGATCGCTATCCAGGGGACGCCACGAGGAGGCTGTGTGTCGACTTGAAACGTAGAAGCGCAAGGATCGACCATGGACGCACCTGCGACTGTCACGAACTTTACCTTGTGTCCTACGCCCCAGGCCCCCCTTAAACTATATCAGTTCACACTTAATGAACCGTATGAGATTCTTGTGTGAGAGAACTGAAAATGGAGAGAAAATCATCGAAAGAGGTAAGGCTATACTCTCTCTCTCTCTCTCCGGCTTATGTGTATGTGTGTAGATACTAAAGTTTGACAGCTACATACCATATATAGCGGCCCTTACACGGTCATTAATAATGGCAATATTAGTATTGTCAATGTTTCCATTATTATATTGATGTCACACTTGAACCATCATTAAAAAATCTGAACTCCGTCAATATTTCCCATCACTCATCATCACGAATCATCAATCGGATATATTTCCCTTACACGGTCTTTAAAAATGACAATATTTGTAAGTAAATCAATTATTATTGACCGTGTAATTTCCTTTATCATGCGAGTATATCAAATGTACTTAGTCAGGGTTACCATTATGGTTTTTTAAACTTTCCCAAAATCAAACAAACAAAAAACACAAACAACTGCTGCCAAAAACAAACAAAACTTCCCAAATGCAAACAAACAAAACGGAAAATAAAAAATCACAACTGCCACAAAATGTTTGCTTGCATGTTGTGCTGCATTTAGTTTAAGTAATTACAATGTTAATGTTGTCGCTGGTTGTTGTTGTCGTTATTTGTTGCTTATTTTGGGTAGTTGCTTTTTTGACTTTCTTGCAAAAAGGTTTTTCTTTTTTTCCTCTTCTTTTTTGAAAAACTTGTTTTTTACAATAACAAAAAATCAGGTTTAAACTAAAAAGAAAACAATTACTTTGTTGGTTTGGTTTGCCTTTGGTGCAACAACGAAAACAACAACCGACATCATGCCGAACGCTCTGAAACTGATCTGAACTCGATCGTTGGCTATTGGCATACAACACACACACACACACACACACAGACACCAAAATTTTAGGCTCAGCTTTAACTTCACATCGCAACACACAGTTGCAGCAGCAAAGTTTCTAGTGCTGTGAGGCTCAGTACCGCGAAGTGGTTCAGAAAAAAACGAACAGCAGCAAATTTGCTGCAGCGAAACGAACAAAAAAAAGTAGGTACTGGGGAAAAATAACAGAAATTAAATGAAGCAAAAAAAAAAAAAACACAAAAAACCAAACGCAACAGCAAAAGATTTACAATGTTGCAGCAATTGCTACAATTGCTGCTTACTGTTACTGCTGCTGACTCTTGCTGCTGCCTCTTGCTGCTGCCTCTTGCTGCTGCCCCTTGCTGTTGCCCCTTGCTGCTGCCCCTTGCTGTTGCCCCTTGCTGTATGTAATTGCAAATTCACCCCGCAACATGGGAAGGCAGCCTCAGCAGCAACAGCAGCAGTGAGGAGACCAGGTAATATCAGTTTTAACTGCAGCCGTTGCCTGAGCTCAAGCTCGAACTTAGGCTGCTGTGATTCAATTTGAAAAGCAAGCCAGCGAACCCAGCCATCACACACACACACACCACACACACACACACACACACACACACACTAATTGCAATTGTAAACGTGATTTCATTTCATTGCGTTTTTCGTTTTCGTTTTCGTTTTCTTTTCATTCTATTTTAAATTTTATTTATATATTTTTTTTAGTCTTATTTTGGCCTCAGCTCTTTTCAGTTGCCTCAGCTGCTGCACCTTCGCCTTCTCCCCCTTTGTCTGTCTTCTTCTACACTCTTCTCTAATTTTTTGGCTTTGAATTTGCCATTTTCATTTAGCTTCTTTTTCTGTATGCTCTTTGTTGGATTTTATTCGGGTGCTTAGAGTTTTGCTTAAAGTTTAGCTGAGTGTGTGTTGCAATTGTTGTTGTGCCTTTAGTCGTTGCTGCACATTTATACTTTGCTTTTCTGTGTTGTTTTTTTTTTTTTACTTTTCGGTTTTTCTTTTGGCTTATAGCTGAGCAAAACAGCACCGAGCACAGTAAAGTCGTAGTGGTAGCGAAGTAGTATATTACAATTTAAGCCCATAAAATCTTTGGTATCGTGTTTTTTGATTTCCTTTTAAGCCCCACTCCTTCTACTCCGCTTACCAAAAAAAAAAAAAACACTGTGCACTTGAGTTTCATTCGTTTTTAGCAATATTTTTTTTTATTTGATTTTTTTCCATTTTTTGGCTTAAACTTTAAATTACCTTTTTGCCTGATGCAGCTGTGTTCTTGTTTGTTTGTTTGTTTGTTTGTTTATCTGTTTGCTGTTGTTGTTATTGCTGTTGTTGTTGTTGTTGTTGTTGTTGTTGCTGTTCTCATTTTGTAGTTTTCGTTTTATATTAAAAGATCATGCAATAAGGTGTTTTACATTAATTTATGTGCCTGAAGAATGCTTGAGTTTCATTTTGACTTGCCTTTACTCAATTTGTTTGCTTTGTTTTTGTAGTCTATATGTATACTATTGTGGGAAAATTTATTAAAAACCAATTTTTTGCGTAATTCATTTATGTATAGGCAAACAAATACAACAAACAAATTGAAGTTAGTTAATAAGTATTAATGTCACAATTAAAGAAAACATTTATGTAAATTAAGATTTAATATAATTTTGTATTATTAAGAAATGTTTTTGTATATATCTGAAACTGTGAAACAACTGTGATGCTACGAGGAATTTCCTACTGGGAGTTGCTGCGAGAGAGCATTGATAAGAGCATTAGAAGTCACCTATCTCATGCTCTCGTTGACAGTACGTACTACTGGTTAGTGTTGCCAACTTTTCAACTTTAATTTCAAAGTCCGCTAAAATAACAAAAGAATGAAATACTAAAATAAAACTTAAAAGAAATTCAAGTAAGTTAACTGTAATGTCGAAATTGAAGTCGACATCAATGGAAATTTTGTATTAGAGGAATCGTGTAATTAAATAATGTTGTTGAATACTTTATAGCGTCATCAGTCATTAGCTAATTATCGCACTGTGAATGTTAAAATTTTGATGGCTGATCTTTGATCTTACCTAATTCGGGCCCAAGTAATTCAATGGCTACCAATTGATTTTGTCAGATTGGTGCGAGTTTTCGCGAAAACGTCATTTTGCCTGTTTCCCTTGAAGGGCCTTCGGGTTCATCCCGAATTTATATGTATAAGTCAGTGGCGTAGGTAGGTAGAGAAGAAAGAAAACCTACCCCCCTTTTGAGGTTTTTTTCTTTGCATATCAATCAAATTTGACTTTTTTCGAGCGATTGCATGGAAATAGAGAAAATAATCGCACCACATTTGAAAATCCAATCTACGCCACTGGTTTACATAATAAATGATACAACAGAACAATTCAAATAATTTTGATTGCAAACAAACAAAAAATTCGCAGAGAAAAATCGCCAGGGTCTTAAACGAGTTTAACTGAAACTACGAAGCGAAAATCTGCATTCCGGGTCCTTTTGGACTTATTTTTTGGAAAAATTAATGCTTGAGGATAATGCTCAAGTAAAAATTTGAGAATTTAAAATTGGAAAGTGGAAGACAACAAGTTTAATTGAAAGCAGAATGCAATCAAAACTTTTATTCTCAAAAATATTGTTTGGGATATTAAAATCAATTAAACTATTTAAATGTTGGTTACCTTTTCGATAGAATTGCCTCTTTTTAGATCATTTGGAATTTATTAACCTATGCCCCGATTTGCAATGAAACAAGTTAATAGTTTCGCTCGGTACTAGTTTTTGAACTCTAAATAACAAAAAAAAAATTTATTTTGCGAGTGTTTTAAAAAGTTTTCTATAAAAATAAGAAAAAGAAAACTTACTTCGGGCGCTCACAAAACTTGAGAATACGTGTTACATTTGAACATTTCGAAAACTGGCTGCTAGCAGCAAATCATGAGTGTTTT